>JBCAQO010000015.1:0-425377 GCA_039111635.1 Heterobasidion occidentale | reverse complement strand
TTGGACGCGTCCAAACGTTCGCCGTTCAAGTGCCCTCACTGCAGCTGGATCCAGTCCAACGGGCGCATGCCCGACCTGAAGCGCCACATCCTGACGCACAAGGGGGGCAGTGGGTCTGCCGTGGTGTGCCCGTGGAGCATGCGGACGACTACGGAGTCTCGCAGGAGTGCACTCCGATTGCTTATGGAGAGGCGGAGAGGCTGTTCGTCGGCGGGTGCAGCAAGAGGTTTAGCAGGCGCGACGCGCTCAAGCGCCATCTAGACAACGCGAATATCACTTGCAAAGGTGATATTCACGCGATGTTGGACTGGGGCTGCTGATGGGGCTGTGCCCCTCGAGCCTCCTTTCTCGTACACAACTTGCATAGATCGTTTAGTCTCTCGCTCCACAGGTTATTTCTGGTTCTGTTCTCTTTTCAAGCCTTTCTCCCGTTCTCGCATTGCTCTATTAACTTGTACCGATACCTCAGGTACTGACCCGATCGCGTCTCGTGTATTCCCCACTTTAACGGTTTTCGCTATATTTTTTCTGTCTTACGATTTGCTCTCCCCCATCCAACGCACCCACCCACACGTCTATCTCTGTAATACGTCGGATCTGTATCGCTATCAAACTCTTCCTTGTCTCTGATCACCGCCTTGTTCCTAGGCATGTTCTAGTAGAATATTCTCTTAGAGAAGACATGCACAGCGAGGCGCACAACGCATAGGCTGGCGCACAAAGCACGACGAGAAGCACACGCGTGGACGTCGCGTGCAAACGTGTTCGGCTAAGCTGTCATACGACTACAAAGCAAGGAAACGAGGGGCCGCCCTGTCAAGAAGCGCTTCGGAGCTGCAGTTGACGTTGTCCATATTGGGCGGACAAAAGCGGTCCCTGCACGCGCCCTTCACGCTCCTTCACGACGGTCGCTCACGGATCCTGCCCGGAGGCGGTACGATGGCATCAAGATGGGACCAAATCGGCGGTATCGACACACAGCGCGGCGTCGAGTCTAATTGGACGATGAAGGCCGATTTCACGCGGCCTCATCATGCAGAAGGACGTATTCTCGGGTAGATTGCCCGAACTTCAGCACTGCAATGTCGACATCCGCGCAGAACAAAGCGGAAGTGAGCATCAGGTGTCCAGCACGGCTGGGAGAGAAACGGCGCACCGTCACTCGCTTGGAGCTCGTAGAACCTAGTGGTCGGTATCGTTTCATCATTGACATGCGTTCCGTTCGTGGACTCGAGGTCGATGACAAAAGGCCTTGAACGAGCCATCAGCACAGGTGCGTACGGGAAGCGGAACAGGGCACCGCGCACTTTACGACTCCCTTTGAAACACCGAATTCGTCTTTTGATTGCACATACCGGACTTCACGCAACGTTCGTATGAGCGGGCCGAAGGGGGACGCGAGGGGGGGGGAAGGCTTACACTGTATCACGGCGTGCTGTTTCGAGCAAGATGGATGGTCGATCGTTATGTCCGCCACCGCCTTGTCTCTTCCGATGAGGTACGCACTCTGTCGGTGTATATGAAGGAGGTCTATCACATCGCGCGATATTCGATCAATTCCGCCGCCGGAGGATCAGCTGGGATTAGCAAACGGACGGGGGAGGCATCGGAGCCAGAACGCACCGACTTGTTCGCTTCCCTTGAATACATACAGCCTCCATCCGACAACGGGCTTCCGCGCCTCCGGCGGCTCGTTGTACTTCAACAACGTCGAGGTACCGTCCGTTTTCTTGACAGTGTTCGTGGCAGCGGCCAGCAGCCCTGACGCGCCAAAATTCGGCTTTGCCTTGTCCTTTTCCTTTTCCTTGTCTTCTGGCGCCGCCGAGCGCGAGTGGGACCGCGAGCGCGAGCGCGGGCGCGACGAGTGCGGACGCGAGGGCCGTGGGGAGGCGGATCGTCGGTGCGCCGAGGGACCACCGCGCCCGTTTCGTTCGCTCGAGCCCTCGCGCCCGCGCCTCTCTGATGGGCGGTCCTCTCTGTTTCGAGAATAATGGCCGCGTCCGTTGTCGTCGTCGCGGTCCCGGCGGTCGCGATACCTGTCTCCGCCCTGCCTCTCCCTGAAGCTCTCGGCCTCCGCGTCTCTGCCTCTGCCTCTGCCTCTGTCAGCGCGCCCGTATGGCTTGGACTCTTTCTCTCTGTGATCTCTGCTATATTCTCGGTCGTCGTCCCTGCGTCCTCGGTAGCCTCGGCTGCCAGAGGCTTGTCTGTTTTCAGGTAGGTTGGGAGAGGTGGAGCGCCGTGGCATGACGAACGGATGAGACAATGCTGATCGAAAGCTGCGAAATCCAAGTGAGCGAGCGACCTTACACAGGAGATAGTCAATATGCGAGCTCCAGTACGCGGGGTGACACAGTGTAGCTTTCAAGCAAGTCAATGACTTGGCCGACACAACTCGCCACAACACCATATTGCCCGAACATGGGTTAGGGTTTAATTATGGGCGTGAAGCTTGGGTCCGAAATCCAAAGTCCTTTGGCTATATGAAGGGTTTTCTCGGACAAAAATCATCAAGAAATGGGTTTAGTTGGCTATAGCTGGCAATTGTTGGCAATTGCTAACAATTGCTAAAAAATTACAGCAATTACCAACAAATCACAACCAATTGCTGACAATTCCTGTCCTCATTCAAGCTGTCAATTGACAACAATTGCTAGCAATCTATTTTTATGTATGAACTGCTGGCAATTGTGGACAATTGCCGACGATTTTGAACAGTTGAGCTCTGAACAAGTGAAAATAACACAGAAGAAATACAGCATTATTTCAGAAATGCCAGCAATTGCCAGCAATTTGAGGGAATACATGGCGAGAGATGTGGGTGTCGGCTGGGATTTGTTGACTTATGACAACAATTCCTGACAATTTCTGACAATTGTTCAAAATAGCTGCCTTTGGCTCAAAAATCACTAATTTATCATCAAGAAGGGCAGTTTTGACTGATTTTTGTCCGGCATGGTCCCTCATATGGCTATTCGACCGCATACATCTGCATCGAATGCCACGACTCTATTCAAGAAGCCAGGAAATCATAGGTATTCGTCAAGTAACGCCCATCGTGTCCAGCACTCATAAATTCAGTCGTCAAAATACACCCACAATCACAGCAGCAGGAATTCAGTCCACTGTCCTATCCACAATCGAAAGCCAACGAATGTCCTACGGCCTAGATCCTCATAGCACGTACGTCTCGGTGCCCTTGTCATATATCGCGCGCGGCGCATACTTCAGCGCAGCGTCCTCCATGCGCACCTTCACGCTCTCGTGGAACTTGGGCTGCGGGGGCGTGTATCGGCCGCGGCCGAGATGAATGCTGTACGATAAAAACCAGAAGAGTAGCGCGAAACCGGTCAGTCGGCGGTGCGTGGAGACGGGTCAGAAACCGCACGCACCTCCAGAAGGTGACCCATTTGCCAGCCACGTCCTGATACGAATACTTCGTGGGCAATATCTCGAGGATCCACCACAGCGGCTGCTTCTTCAGCTCGTCATCCATCGGCTGCACGGCGTCCGAGAGCTCTCTCGTGGCCACCCAGCTGCTGACGGAGTCCGCCCTCTTCACGCCCTTGCCGTTCTGCCCGTTGCCGCCGTCGCCGCCGTTCTCGACGCTCCCGTTCCCGTTCGCGCTCGCAGGCGAGGCCGCGCCCGGGGCGGGCGACGAGGGCTTCGATGCCTGCTTCTTGAACGCCTCCGTGGCCGTCAGCGGGATGTTCCAGCGCGTCAGCGCGGCCTCGTCAAACATGATCCCGCACTGCGCGAGCATCACCTCGCGGACCATCCACCGCAGGGGGATATCCGCCAGCGCGTACTCTGTCGCATCGGACACCGCACCACCGCCCACATCTAGTAGCCGAAGCACAACAGCCACGAGGGACGAAAAATAAGCAAGCCTCTCCACGGACACATCTCCAAAGGAAAGGGAGAAACGAGCGCCATCACGCACCGCTGTGACATCCACTGAACCACACCTCGCACACGTCCGTCGTCCACCCGGGCGAGCGCGTGCCGCTCCCGTTCGATCCAGTCTCGAGGGCGTCGCTGTCGCCGTACCCCATCGCCTCCTCGAACTTGCGGTTCTTCTCCTGCCAGCTCCGGCGGATTTTCATCCTGAGGGCGGAGAGCACAGGGTGCTGCGATGTGTCGACCGCGGCGAGGCCGCTCGGCGTCATCTCGGGACGGTGATATAGATTCGGGCGGAACTTGGCGCGGTGCTAGACGGCGCACACAGGGGATGTCAATCGGATAGAGTCAGTCTCACAGAGATAGTCGGCACTGAATGAGCGAACCTCGTCGAGGGAGAGCGCGTGCCTGAATGTCCGGATCGCGTTGTTGGTCGAGACAAAAGGTAGACTCTTCGTCATGACTATCCCGACGCTCGCCACGGTGTCCCTGCAGCGTCAATCCCCAGGTCAGGTTCCAGAATTCTCTGCGCACACTACGGAAGAACGATATCCCCACCAGACGCCCACGAATTCAATCGGCACGTCGCGGCAGAACGTGGTCTTGAAGCCCGCAGCGAGAGTCAGGTCGGTCGACTTGCTCGACGCGTAGAGCCTGTACGCGAACGGGACCTGCTCTTCATTGTCCCGCGGAAGGAGGCCCACCTGTGTGCGCGCGCGACCGTTCAGCACCAGTTCACCTGCCATTCCCAAAATAGACTCAAGATCCGCGTCTAGGGGATGTACGTACCTTGTAAAGCATCCCAGCAAGCGCGCGGGCGGTATATGCGCCACGAGAGAAGCCTGATCAGATTCAAGGGAGAGCACGTTCGTCAGAGGAGGGGCAGTCAGGAGATAGAGACGGAACTTGACAATTACCGAACAAGCAGACTTTGTCTCCGGTGTTCCAGTTCTGCATGAGGAACTTGTACCCGTCCATGACGTGGGCCGGAAGATACCAGGCGACGGCCTCGTCCAGTATCTTTGCGCCCCATTGGAAGAGGGGCGAGACGACGCCCGGCTGGAAGTACGTGCCCACGCCGGCCTGGATATATGCGCACCGAAAAACGCACGTTGCTCCGTGAGCGGCGGCGCGCTGCCTGCCGAAATGCCTCGCGTGGGCGCACCTGGTAATAGCACATCTGCTGGTCGATGTTGTCTTTCTTGAGCAGCGAGAAGAACTTGACGACGTTCGTGTTCTGCGCGCAGTCACACACGCCGCATTAGTGCTCCTTCCTGAAATAGGATACGCGTGGCCGTACGGACATTGGCGTCGTACTCGTTGGATGTGCCGTCGAAGCAGAGCACGAGGGTGCGCGGTGGTCTCATTATGAGGGGTGTTAGCGGTAGAGTCAAGAAGGGATCAGGGAAAGCGGCGGAAGGACTCGATGGACCGGCGACCGCAGATATGCCCGCCATTTATAGGCTTGCGAGAAACCAAGCGCACGGGGATGCAAGGATCGAGGCTGGCACTGGAAAGCTGCGAGGGAGGTCTCGGGCTTCCAATCTCGGACGCACGCACTGTCGCGTCGGTGTTTGGATCCGGAATGGCAATGCGCCTGCCCCGGGCGCGGGGGAGGGGCAGAGTGTGATTGGGTTGCTTGCTAGAGAGAGAGAGAGGGATGGGGAGCTGTGCGATGGAGAGCGCCGTGGGCGGCACTGGGGTGGGTGATGGAGGTACGACGGTGAATTATGATGGGGATGTGTCGACGGTGCTGCCAGACGAGCTATGCACTGGTGCGTGTGATGGGGGGCGAGCGGGCGCAAGAACGGACTGAGATATCGCGGCATGGAATGATATATATACCTTGCGCACGGGCTGGACGGTAATATTAGCAGCCGAGCACACACGACGAGAGAGATCCCCGTTGAGTGCAGCACACTGCGATCTTTAGCCGTGGGGAACAGGCATGCTCACCTTCGACGCGCCGGATGGAACGTTCTCAAGCCCGCATTGGGCCATCGCATCACCCGTCGCACCACGTGCCGCCCCGTCCAATCACAGGACCCGCTTCCGCTTCTGAGAGGCGCTAAACTGGCGCCGTTCCTGGCTTTCCGTCCGCTTCCATTCAGGCATTCCAAGAGATTCCAAGCCGTGTCGCCTGCTGTCGGTGCCCAAATAGACACTAGGCACGGTGCGGTAGCGCTGTGAATCAATCAAGCATGAACGATCGATGGCACCTCAGAACGGAAACCATGCAAAGACAGAAGCCGACCCACTTGCCTGATGCTCAAAAATAGTCTGAACATCCCCAACACTCCACCGACTTCAGATTGGAAGAACAGAACATCACAGACACGGAACAACGGCACACCTCGCAGCGAACACCCGCGATCATCAGAAACTCGTTCGTTATCTTTGTATTCGTCGTCGTCATCATGCATTCTCTCTATAACAATACATACATCGCGCTTTCATATCATTTCGCCCCCAGCCCAGCCCGAGGCGCACGGCAGAGACAACCAAAAGTCGAGACAGAACAACCAGTCGAAGGAGGCCGGGTCGGGTCGGAGCAAGTCGAGGCCTAAGACGGCACACAGGTGGGAAGATGGGATAGTAAGAGATGGCGGGGCGGGGCGGGGGCTCACTGTCAACAGTTTTAGATGTGTATGTGCGTGGAGATGGGTTGTGTGTATGGGGTGATGGGGATGTGTCCGTGCGCGAGCGCCCGCGCGCCTGAGGCAGAGGGTATCAGAAGCGATCACCGAACTCCCCTTGGGGTGTAGGGGACCCGGTCAGACTGGAGGCAGTCAGCACGGCTCAGAACGTGCTCGCCCACGCCTCGAGGTCGAATGTCGACGTCTTGGCGCTCACTATCCACTCATGTTGCTACCAAAAAAAAAAAGAGACGAATGAGAACGCGAGTGAACAACAAGGCGCGAAAGTAGTTGAAAAGGCCGTTCAACAGCGCCACCGACAGCACGGTGCTGCAGAAGCACAGGGCGAGGAAGAGAGAAGACAAGGGGTACGCACCAGCAGATCCTTCGGCGTCTGCCGCATGTCCGGGTCCTTCAGCAGACACCCGTCGACGAACGCTTCCGCCACCTTCGGGAAGCGGCCATCAGGGGTCAGCCTCGGCGCTGGCTCATTCACGATATGCTGCAGCAGCTCGAGGATGCTCATCGTCATCCCGCCGCCCTGCAAGCTCACGCCCTTGCTCTTTCGCTTGTTCCGCTTTGCCTCCTTGCTGTCGAGCTCCTTGCGCATCGGCTTGGACTTGCCGCGCGGCGGGGGCAGCCCGAGCGACATGGGCCGCGAGGGCGAGAGCGTGCCTTCAAAGTCGGACAGGTCGGAATCGTCGTCCGAGGACGAGTCGGAGAACGGGAATCGCCCGAGCGCGAGCTCGATCAATGAGATCCCGAGCGACCACACGTCCGACTTGACGGTGTACTGCGCGCCCTGTATCCGCTCCGGCTGTGCGCCATAAATAGTCAACGTCAGCAAAATGGGAGACAATCACGCGTGAAAGGGAGGGGATAGGGTACGCACACTCATGTACGTCGATGTTCCCACGAATGTGTCCGCGATCGAGTTGATGAGCTCGCCGGACACGCCAAAATCACAGATCTTGATCTGACCTTTCGAGTTGAAAAGTATGTTCGACGGCTTGATATCTGCACGGGATGGAGATGAGCTTAATTGATCCAGCAAAACGTCGAGAAACATACCACGATGAATGATACGGTGGACGTCGTACAAGTACGTGAGGCCCTCGAGCACGGCAAGAGCGACCTTGGCCACCACCTCGACGTCGATGGCGCCGATTTGTTTGTATATGCCGTCGAGCGAGCCCTTGTCCATGAACTCCATGCAGATGCAGATGTTGGGGTCCGAGAGGAACGCGCCATAGAAGGAGATGATGTACTCGGAGTGGCAGTCATGCATGATCTGCAGCTCGCGCAGGATTTGCTTCCGCACGGACGGCTTAGCGTCAATGAGCACAATCTGCGTCACCCGATCGCGTGGGCCATTTGGGCGGAAGGGAGCGCAGTTGACAGGACGGACGAGTTAGTTTAGGCGCACATAATGCGATTTAGTCAGCACCGACAAGAAAGACAAGACAGAACGGGACGGGACGATATGGGGCAAGGCATGATCGCACCTTCTTCGCCATGATGGTATGTGTGGGGACGTGCTCGACCTTCTTCACGCTGCCGCCGTTGCCCTGGCCGAGCTCGTTCAGATCCTTCAGGTCGTCATCGCGCAGATCGTACTTTGTTTCCGCGTTCATGTCGAGGTTGGCGAGCGTGTTGGAGAGGGTGGTGTGGTAGGTCGTGCGCTGGGCCGATGCGGGCGCCGACGTGGGGCCGTTCGTGACGGAGAGCAGGCCATTGTCGTCGGCGCCGCCGTGGGCGGTGGAGGAGTCGTTCTTGGTGGAAGATTTGAGGGCCATGGGAGGGGGGCGCTTCTTGCCCCCCGCTGCGGGTGCCAAGCGCGTGGGGACGGGTTGGAGCTGGGGCTGGGGCTCCGGCGGGGGTTGCGCGACATCGAGCTGGAGGGCTTTGAAGTTGCGTTTCTTGCGGATGGGGTAGCCATGGGGTGCAAGGGGCGCAAAGGGAGATCGACGCGATTTAGCGAGGCAGAAGCGAAGACGCGAGGAGGAGAGGGACGGGGACGATGTGCGTGAGTGAGTGAGTGGGAGGGAGGGTGGGAGGGATGAGCTTGGGAGAACGAGCGGTTGCTGCGTCGGCGAGCACGGTCGCGGGCGAGCGTCTCATTCGCCACGCTGCCAGTAATACCGAGCTTGGTCCTTAGGTAAGCGAGCCTCGACCCTTTGTTCGTCTGCACGAAGCGCACCAATAAGCGGACTCTGTTTCTTGTTCCCCGTCTCTGATGTACTTGCAGCCCTCATTATCGCTCCTTTACGCATTCCCCGCTATTCTTGGCCCATGGCGATAAGTATTGTGGGATCCCAGTGCTCCTTTTCTGCGAGTGGTTCATTGATGTGACTCAGTCTGCCAACCATCTAATAATTGGGCGCCGAGGCTCCGACTGTCCCAACCTTGTCGTCTGCCGTCTAACTACTGTCAGACGTGCGCATCAATAGCACTGGACACCACTTGCGACCATCATTTGACGGTGTCATTCCATCTAGCTCGCCCCGCGTTTCTCACCCCAGTGGTCTTCCGCGTCCACGGGTGCGCACAGGAATGGATTGGAAGCCCCTGTACGAGTCCTGGTTTGATGATCTTGCATCCATTGGGGTCACCCCAGAGCGCACGCACCTACCCGCCATCGACAGGGGCCTCCTGCAGCTGAGCATAGTGACTTGATCGCGGTGCAAACAACGCCATCATTCTGCAAAGCCAGAAGCGCGAAGCAGCGGGCACGATGATTCTGTCACGTCTTGTCCTGTCATGCACCATGTCGAGCGCTGCATGGCTCGCACACGCGACCCCTGGGGGTTCGCAGGTGTCCTGAAGACTGCGTCAGGCAAACTCTTGTTTTGCGTTTCAACCCTGGTGGATTTGCCTCTGCGTGGAGTCCTTGAAAAGATCGCAATCCAGCAATTCCGGGTTCAGGTCTTTAGGCTCCGTGCGTACCAGTCATAGCTTCGTTATTTAGACCCCTCTCGTCGAGTCTCACGTCTACAGCTTTGCTTTGTTCGGCACGAATAGTCTGCGTTGTCCTCTGAACGCGAATGGAGATCCGATCTATCTTGTTCTCTCTGTTTCTGTCTCTGATGAGTGCCAAATGGACTAAATCTATGGCAACCGTGAGTGATCTGCTATGAAAATGTAAGCAGAAGATCACATTTTGCATACAGGACCCCTGGAACGGTTCTCAGATACTCAATTATATATATCATCGTCTAGTATCCGATACTCGAGGGCAGACTTGACGAGAGACAATCCAGGGGCAGCAAGCATCAAATTAACATGTACTTAACCCTCAGTCTCAGGACAAACGCAGACATGGTGGTCCTGGGCAACTGATGGATCTTGGACTGCGATCGTGAGTACGTTCAGCTCTTTTGCATGCGCTCCTACTACAAGATCGCACCAAGCTCATCCTCTACGCTGTCCCCACCCTCTTAGGCATCGTCACATTCCTTGTTGGCTGGGCCGGCATCCGCCTCAACAATCTCTCCCTTACGACCATCCACACCTTCATCTGCGTTGTCTCTCTCATCAATGCCATACCCGGGCTGCCGATGGAGCTACCCAGCACACCCTCGCCTTCCCCCACCGCCCTCGACACACGCCCCCATAGCGAGCTGAGCCGCCGTTTCTCATTCCTAGAGAGCATGACGACCAACGCGAGCTTGACCGTCGACCAGTGCCGACGCTCGCCGACGCTGAGCTTGCCAAACGCGCTGCCCTCAGGGTCTTGTGAGGCTGAGAAGACACTGCCGCCGCACCTGCGTGTGCCGATGCCTATGGCGACGCTGGGGACAGACCGCAGCAACCGCCTCTCGCGCATGGAGCCCGGTCTTGGCCTTGTCCTCGACCTGCTCCCCGTCAAAGCGGTCTCTCCTCCACCGTCCTTGCGCGTGCACACACAGCTGCCCCACCGCCGACGCACGCGCTTTCCGCCACTCACACGCACACCCCCCGTACGCACTGGCCCCGCTGCACTCCCCCGCATCCCCAATCCTCCCTTTTGTTCCTCCCCAGCACGACCACGACCAGCCGGAACCGCCCCTGCACGCTCTCTCCCCTCAATCCTCCGCAACATGCGCAAAACGTTTCCCATCCCGCTCAGCATCGTCTGCATGCACGTCGCCCCGCGCGACCTCTCCACCCTCAACGTGTCAGGCGCCGCTGTCGCACTGCCGCCTACAGCGTGCTCTACCTCTCCGCGTGCCCGGACCATATGGTCGACCAGTGCATCACTGTGCTCGCGTTTGCGCGCGACATCGCGGAGCTCGTGTACGAGTCTACATGTCTACCGGGTGTTGATCATATCTTTGAGCTCATCCTCGACCAATGTATTAGCTTATTGGTTTGAAATTGAGGATCAATAAAGAAACATCTAATCTATAATTTGATGCTTGCTGCCCCTGGATTGTCTCTCGTCAAGTCTGCCCTCGAGTATCGGATACTAGACGATGATATATATAATTGAATATCTGAGAACCGTTCAGGGGTCCTGTATGCAAAACGTGATCTTCTGCTTACGTTTTCATAGCAGATCACTCACGGTTGCCATATAAGATAGGCCGCATGCAAACACGACTACATCACGTGGAGTTACTTTCACCGTGACATTGAGTGACCATTGAGTGACCAAAGGTTGTTAAGTGGTACTTGTCAATGATAAGTCAACCCAGAGAATAGGAGTAACCAAAAGTGCACAATACTTGGTGTAGATACATGGCATATGAGTGATAATTGTATTGATACTTTGATAGAGACTCCATGCCTAATGAGCTGCATTTAGATAAAATGGGTCCATTTATACAACCTTGGTATACTCATATCCTACTTAGATATTGAAGCTTGGGGAGCTAGAGCTGGTAGAATATATGGTGCTAAGACATTGAGAATTAATGAAGCAGTAGCCAATAGTGGCCTTGAAGCAGTTGGCTAATGTCAAAACAAAAGTGTTGCGGCGCAGGATCGAACCAAGCTGAGATAGCAAGTAGAATAAGCACAAAAATGACCAATTAACCCATCGGCCACGGGAGCTACCTTTTAGACACCCCAAGCTTGGCTTGACTATTTTGCCTACATTTAACTTATCGCTCTTATTCCATTCCTAGCCTTAGCACCATGAAAAAGAATCAAAACCTATCTTCTCCTTGACCAGGCCCAAAATCAAAAAAGTAGCAAGGAGCAAATGTTCAGTAAAGTGACACAAAGGGTTGCTTTGTTGCCCAAATTCTCGATTGCTTATCGGTCAGAGAGGAGATAGCGATTCTCTATGATTGTAATGTCTTCCTCCGCCCAAAAGTGACACCTTGGTATCACGTGATGTGGTCGTGTTTGCATGCGGCCTATCTAGTCAGAGTGACACTCGAAAACATTCGAAAACTATCTTCCTCATTGATGAGCCCTAATTCAAAAAAATAGCACAAGCCAAATGTCTGTTAAATCGATACAATGATCTCCTTGTGCCCATTTCTTAATGTCTTCTCGGTGAGAGAGGAGATAGCAATTCTTTGCGAAAGTAACG
This sequence comes from Heterobasidion occidentale, assembly GCA_039111635.1. Lineage (NCBI taxonomy): Eukaryota > Fungi > Basidiomycota > Agaricomycetes > Russulales > Bondarzewiaceae > Heterobasidion > Heterobasidion occidentale. The sequence goes on along the minus strand of JBCAQO010000015.1, from coordinate 413,323 downwards.
CCCTTCTCCGCCCAAAAGTGACACCTCTGTATCATGTGATGTAGTCGCGTTTGCATGCGGCCTATCTAAAATCCACATGTATGTCCGATTACGTCGACGTGGCGATATAGGCGTGATGCACCTTTCCTGCGAGTGGTTTACAGAAGTTGACTACAGATGACTCGACCTGCAACTTGCAACTATAAACTTGGAAAAGCGCACCGGGCTTGCATATAACAACCTTCTCGATTGCCGTCTATTATTATGCATGGCGTGCGCATCAACGCAAAACGCTCCAACCCAGCCTTGCGCGAGCATCGTTGGATTCGCTTCAGCGTTCAGCTGAATCTATCCAGGCTCGCCCCAATTCCCCGATCCCCTTTGACCTCGCTCCCTGCCCACCTCTGGGCTCTTCCAGCCGCAGCATGATGACGGCGTTCATGCGGAATCGAGCATGTCCTCATCCGGATGTGAGGACGAAATGTCACTCACGCCCGTCGACGGCGATTCGGTGGCCTGGTCTTTCGTACGTCGATGCTCGGTGTGATCTCTCCCGGATGCAGATCTTCATTTGGGATTTCTGCGGCCCTCCCACCCATCATCCATTGTTTCGGGGCCCTGTCCTGTCTATGCGTGCGCACTCGCGGGCGCGTTCCTCGTCGAGGCGTCGTGTGGGGGTTTCCGAACGCGTTTGGCCTCTCTTGGAAGCTACCCTGGCGACCCCAAATTCGCGTCCCAGCCTCATGCGGCTTCGTTGTTGCCTCTCATTGGCCCCCTCTCTTCTGGCATCATCTATTGCTCAGGCGCGTATCCCCGATCCTGCCCGTGATGCATGATGGACGGCGAGTTCTTACTTGCGCGTGCAGGGCCCGTGATATACCCGTTCGCCTCCCGGTACCCACATCACCGCCGCACGTCGATGTGGGTGGGCACGCTGTTCTGTTGGACAAGCTTGTTCGGCGCGAGCTATGCGACTAAGGTACGTACGTGAAACCTAGCGCGTCGTTTGTGTATCGTCTCTCATATGACAGGAAACGAACAGGTGGAGCAACTCATTGCGTTGCAAGGCGTGTTGTACGCATCGCGGATGTATGTTCTGATTTGTAACTCTGGCTGTTCATCTCTCGTTGTTATGGCCCTGCTGTACGCGCCGTGCATATCCTACATGTCTGAATGGTTCGTCAAGCGTCGTGGGCTCGCAAATGGTGTCATCTTCGCCGGTTCGTCCTCCACCACTCCTCCACCTGTATTTTTGCACATGCGGCACGAGGATCATTTATCAGGCTTTTCACAGGAACCGCTACCGGGGGCCCTCCTCCTCCCCCTGATCCTCCATACTCTGTTCCGCCATTACGGGCTTGCGCACACCCTGCGATACCTGTCCATAGCCGTCCTTGCGAGCATTCTGTCGGTGCTTCCGTTCATCAAGCCCCGGCTGCCAGAAAGACGCGTGCATGGCCCGGCGAGGAGAAACGCGGAGGGCAGGGAGTGGGTAAGGAGCTGGACCTGGTGGACTCTCGTCGTCGCGAACACAGTCCGGGCTTTGCATATTTCGTGCCTATCGTTTGGCTGCCGAGTACGTTCGCGTTTCGTATGCAAACTATCATCATGAAGGGACTCTAAAATTATGTCGCAGCGTACGCATCGGCGCTCAACACGTCCTCTCGAGCTCTTCGCTCGCGCTCGCGCTCCTGAATGGTATGTGATTCCTTCCTGTCTCCCAATGGTGTATCTCACTGCTCCGTTCCCATTTGCTTTCAGGTGCATCTGTGGTCGGCCGACTCCTGATGGGCGCCCTCTCCGACCGCGTCTCGCCCTGGCGTCTCGGGCTGATGACCCTCGCAACAACATCTCTCTCAACTTTCATTCTCTGGGGAGTCGCCGGACACCGTCGCCGGCGTGATGGCCTTCGGAGCCACATATGGCATGCTGGCGAGCGGGTGGAGCAGCTTATGGACCGGCTTCGTGCGGCCGATCGCAAGTGAGTCTTTCACATACATGTGCGATGGGAGTCGAAGCCGAAGCCGATGTTGATGGCTTGCCCTCAGAGGACGACCCGACGCTGTCCACGAAGCTCTTCGGCTTCCTGATGCTCTCGCGCGGGATCGGCAACGTCCTCTCGACCCCATCTCGACCGCCCTATCTGCGGTCGTAGACGGCGCTGACGTCGGACATCTGCGCCTCAAGACGGGTCGGGTTCGAGGTCGCGGGCGGCCGGTTCGAGAAGGTGATCGTGTATGTCGGGACGTGTTTTGCGGGCGCGGCGGTTGTGGCGCTGGTAGGGATGGAGCAGAGCGCGTGGGGTTAAGAGGAGGGTGGGGCCGGCTTGAGGCTATCGAGGCATATAGTATATATGTGTTTGCGACTAGCTGCGAGATTAATATAGGTCTGTGACCATGGTGCATAGCATACGGTATCGGTGATCAGCCAATATCATAATTCCGTGTAGAGGTACTCATGTCTAACTGGAGGCATAGATTGATCCTCTGAAGTGATCCTTCAATCGAAGGACTACAATCTTGTGCCGAACAAACCCAACGCGAGCCAACGCGCTCGCGCCCTAGTCATGTGACACAGCCTTTCAGTCACGTCGCGTCGCGCTCGACTCGTTCTCAGAGAGTTGCCCACCTTCATTACACGTTCTTCGATTTAGGGGGATCCCAACTTCCTCTAGAACTTCCAACGCTCAAATAATCTGTTTACACCTGTTTCGATGGGCTCCGAGTCCGTGCGTGCTCAAGTGAGCGCCAAATGGCAAGATGCATTTGCCCGCCTGAATCGTGAAGCGCCTGGCATCGCAGGTCTGATGTCATTCAGTGAGGTATGAGCAGCTTGTATCATACGGGACTTGTCGAAATAATATTCTGAGCTGTCTTCCAGGCGTGGAAGACTTCGACGGACTTCTTATACCGAGGAAACTAGGTGATTCGCCCAAGGATTTCAGTAAGCATTTGAAGCACTTCTACGCCCACCTATAGGAACCAGAAACGAGCGCACACTCATAAACACTCCTCTTTCTCTGATTATGCAGGCTCTCTGGAGGTCAGAAGTGCCTTCGATGTGTTGATGCAATGCCGCATGCTACCTGTGCTGCTCGAGAATTTCATTGGTATGCGCCCATCTGATCAGGTTCGGCCAGCGTGTTGAATTTCTTTGCAGAGGATGTCCGGAGGCGAAAGTATCTTATCACTGAAGATGTTGCGAAGTTCATGGAACAATATGAGGTATGAGCCACATACCCTTCATGCTCGACTTCAGTGTGTAAATGTTGAATGTGGGTTCGTGGCAGACGACTAGGGATCCCAGGGTCATCGCCCAGCTTGTGTTTCGACTCGCAGAATGGCACAAGGCATGGGCGCCAGGTGGAGAGTGAGTGTACCTTCTCTCATTTGTGCCCCGTCCAGCCTCCTTAGTCCACCTAGACTAGGTCACACCATCACTTCCACCTACGTCGTCCACTTCCAGACCCACGTCTTTTCCGCTTGCCTCCACCTTTGCTGGGGGTTCAAGAAGCTCATAGCTGCCACTTTTGAAGCTACGACAGACCCTTCGTCGTCAATGGCGCTTTATTACCAGGATCCGAAGCTCTGGGCGGCGTTCGAGATGCTGGGCTCGTCGATCGCTACGAGTCCTCTGATCGCCAGTGTTTGTTATGAACACATCGAGAAATCATGTTCTGAGCACCTGCCAAGGTCGATGGGATCCCCATGTTGACCATTCTGAGAGATTGGATGGCAGACAAAGTTGTGCCTTGGATGCTACTCTGCCATACGCAAGAGGTGCTAGAAAATGGTGCGGTTCTTGTTCTTTATTCTACCGACTAAGAGCTATTCTTTATGGACTTGTCTAGCGAGGAAGCGCGAACAAGATGCTTCAAGGTGTTGGTTCTCGTTTCGATTTCCATGTTTGCAAGACCCTGTGCGACCTTCGGTAAGTGAGTGGGTACTAGAATGCAGTCTGCGTCGACTCATGCGTTACTGACGATGAAGGACCAAGGAGATATTCGACATCATAATCGATTATCCAGAGTCGACGCCGGCCCTCCAAGATTTGAAGGTCTGCAATTCCTGAATATCTGTTTCCCCAACGCTGTCGATGCGATCATTTTGGATTATAGGAATGCCTCGCGCGAGTCGACCAGCGAAACGAATTGGTCCAATCCCTTCGTAAGGCGTAAGTCATGAAAGGCATGTTGAATTTTCTGCTTCTTCTCACACTCTCCATTATCCTCAGAAACAAGAAGCGGCTTTTGCATCCAGGGGCGGATACAAAGGACATTCTCACACAATACGTCTCAATCATCCGATGTCTACGCATCGTCGACCCTCCAGGGGTCCTTCTCTTCAAGGTAGCTGATCCTATACGACGGTACCTGCGGTACGGAATTTTGAATAAACCAGGCACTAAAACGCTGATGTTGATCTCAGAGAGAAACCTGACACCATCCGATGTATTGTCGCAAGTCTTGTAGGCGATGGAGAAAGCGGCGATTCGTTGGTCGACGACAACGATCCGATTCAACCATTGCAGGGCGTCCAGTCGACGATTATCTAGATCCCAACTGGGAGCCTGAACCAATGGATGCGGGGCCTGGTGAGTGGACTACTGTATGTAATTATGCTGTAGCTTTGCTCACTCACATCAACTCTCGCTTACACATAAGATTTCCGAACGAACAACCGAGCGACGTGATCAGCACCCTTGTCAGTATTTATGACTCCAAGGACCTCTTTGTGAAGGAGCTGCAGGTACTCCTCGCGCAGCGTCTGCTCGCTATCACAGATGGTAACTTTGAGAAAGGGTGGCCAAAATTTCTTGAATTTTCCTTATAGTCGTTACATCTAACGCAATTGAAACGCCAGCGCCGGAACATCGAAATCCTGAAAATCCCTTCGGAGAAGGTCCGCTGCAATATGTGAGGTCATGTTGAAAGACATGACCGATTCGCGTCGAATAGACCAGCACGTCCAGTCTCAAAGAGCGTATGTCAACCTTCATCTACGCCCTAGGGACAATTCATTTACGGAATTGCTGAATTTTTTATGCCAGTCCATCATGCATCCAACCATCATATCCCGCCACTTCTGGCCACCACTACAGTCGAGCACGTTCGACATGCCAGGGCAGTTCCAAGAGTAAGGCCCAAAAAACACTTATCCCTCCATGCTTCCTAATAAACAATATGCTGAATGCTGACCCTTTTTGTGCGCACCAAGGATTCAAATCATACGCAAGCGAGTACACAACATTCAAGCCGGACAAGAAGCTGCGCTGGCTCCCGCATCTCGGCTCGGTCCATCTGGATATCGAGTTGCAAGATAGAACCGTGACCGCGGACGTGGCCGCCTCTGGAAGCGGCCTTCATTGAGATGTTCTCCGAAAAAGGTATGTTGACGGGACCTGCTTGGTTCTTTCCCTGTTACCTAGACCGGTCGCTCATGCGTTGCTCTACTCGCAGATATATGGGCGGTCGACGAATTGATCTTACGCGTTGGCTCTGTCGACCGACGTCAGCGCTTAAGGCTCTCTTGGCGTGGGTGGACCGTGGCGTGCTGAAAGAAGACAAGGACGACACATTCAGCTTTTGGAAGAGGTTGACGCATCGCAGCCGGAGCCTCATACACGACCATCTGGAACGCGGACACAGAACGAGGAGCTGCTGCCGGTGTTGTCGGTGCAGCAACAACAGGCAGAACAGATGAAAGTCTTTTGGAGGGTTCGTTTTCTCCTCTCTTCCACCTCTCGAGCTCATCGTTGAAATGTGTTCTGACTTGGCTTTGTTTTAGTTCATCGAGGGTATGCTCACAAATCTGGGGTCTCTCCCACTCGACAGAATACAGAACATGCTCAAGTTCGCACCTGGTTACGATCGGAGGATTGATCAGCTGGCTGCATTCATGGATGCGGCGCAGCGAGAGGGGCTCGTTGTCACTACGAAAGAAGGGCTTTGGAAGTTGAATCGCTAAATTTCAGCATATACAGATATCGGCATCGTCTCATTCTGATTTTTCACTATCCTGTATACCAACTCAATGTATTGTTGTAGCGTGTGGCCGTAGAAAGTCGTATGAGGCTCGATAAATCAAGAATGGCATTACAGCTGCAAGGTAAAATGAGCTTGTAGACGCGTATTTCGTATCTTGGTCAAACGAAATTTACCTTGTTGTCCATCAAGGGGCCTCCTGCGGCTTATCAGTCTCCTCTCCAGACTCCTTAGCCTGCTCGCGCTTCAGTGGCGGTGAGACAGCTGAGTCGATCTGTTCCGCATCTTGGGTTACCTCCTTTTCCTTTTCGTCCGCAATCAAGTCCATAGACTTGGCAAGAACGCCAGCTAGCTGGTCCACAATATCTTCCACTTTCTTGCTAGGACCTGTCAGATTGTCTTCCGCATCATGCTCTTCGCCAACTATTTGATCCAAATCATCCGCATCATGCTGCTCCACAGATCCTGCAGTGGCTTCCCATTCATCCATGAGCTCTTTCTCCCACCCAAGCTCTACGCACAGCTGCTTCGCAATGCGGTCGCATTCGCCAAGGAGCACTACATCGTCGATCTGACTCCCAAAGTTTCCAACCCGATCCAGATTTATCAAGACCCGCGGACAATCAGGCGGCACTCGGTTGGCTAGAGATGCGAAGGGGTGAACAGTTAGTGATGTACCCATCACGATCAGCAAACCAGCTTCTTGGAGTGAGGGAATGGCCTGCGCAAAGGCCAGTGGAAGCTGATCGAAGCCAGAGTGTCGGAGCATGAGAACGCGGGGAGCCGAGAACCAAGAAAGAATATACAGATTCTCCAAAGAAGACAATATCTGGCTTGACAAGGCCATCACAGTATTCGCACCTCGGTACTGCCGCTTTCCGAATGAATTCCTTCATTTTGAGATCGTCAAACGGTCTCCGACATTCTATGCACCTTTGTGTGGCGAAACTGCCGTGGGCTTCGTTATTCTTCTCGTTTTGGATCCCTGCGCGACGCTCGAGGGTATCTATGTTCTGAGTGAAGCACATGCGAAGCAAGTTCTTCTGTGAAAGAAGCTTGATGAAAGTATGGGATAGCGTTGGTCGGTACCGCCCAGGGTAGAGCTCCTTAGCAAGTGTGTAGACTATTACCAGCCGAGCGAAGGTATGAGTTCCGCTGGAGCTAAGGATACTAGGACAGGCTTACATGGCTGGGGCTTCACGCGGAAAAAGCTCATCTCGAACACCGCTTCTGGGTGTGGTAAATTGAGTCTAGCGAGATTCGCCTTCCAATCAGTTAGTTTATATTGCTGTCCGTCTTGATGCAAGTGAACACACATATAGACCTTGTAGGTTGCAAGGTTCACAACACTTAGGTGCTTTCTAATGAATGTTGATCACACATACCCGTCTGTGGTGACCGAAAATCGGGTATGCCTGCAGATGTACTGACACCTAAATGTCGTGACATCGACAGATTGAAGATATCAAATCAGATCGAGGGGTGTAGATGATTTACCTGCGCCAAGCTTGGAAACACAGTATGGTCAGTTAAATGAAAGGATGTTCGGTTGTTTTGAGGCTGTAATTACCATAACAAACACATTCTTACACTTGTCCGATTTCATGTACTTCGCGAGCGATGGGATATCCTTTCCTTCAAGTCGAGGATGACTCTCTGCTGGTAACGGTTCCTCCCGACCACGACCAAATAGCATTTGAAGCCAATCGAAATCTGTGGCGTCCATTAATTCAAAAGCTTCGGATTTGTACAAGAGATTCAAGGCAGATCAGGCTTGAGAATTTGGTAGCCAGGCAAGGTGAATTGCCGCTCAGAGAGTCGTTATAGGGCAGTCATCGCAAACTTCCGAAGGTGAATGGGTTCCGCGTCCCGACATGTCCCGGTGCCTTGGATGCCTAGAGTAATTTCACATCATATTTTCCATCTTTGATTCTATACGGCGGTTACATATGACATCCGTCAATGGCTCCTGGCATCTCCTGGCATGCACTCGAACGCGAGATTGCAAAAGCGACGGTCAGAAGGATAACTACCGCACTGCGTGCCCAGAAGGTGAGCTTGAATAGCTTGTGCCCATACCACATGAACTCCTCCGAGCCGTGTCTTAAGCTGTTTCAACTGGGTTCAAGACTTTTCGGAACCCAAGAGTACGTATCGAGAATACAACAATACCATCGCAGTTGCGCCGACAGTCGTTTACATGTAACGTGGCAACGACGGTGACTAGTCACTCGAAGTCACTCGTCGGTTGAATGTATGACCCCAACAACGGATAAATGTGTTCTGATGCAACTATCTAGCATCCTACAGTATCTCTCAACATTCATAATAAATACCCGTTTGAGCAGCCTATGAACTCTTGATGTGGCTTTCATTCGTTCCCCGCTAACCCACCATCCTAATACCCTCACTGCAATGCATGTATCTGCCGTTCTTTTTGTACTTTCTGCCCTGTTGATCAAGGCAGGAGTGTCTGCTCTCCCTACGCCTCGAAAATTTCGCACCCGAGCTTCCCCCACTGCATTATCTCCGACCCAACTTTCAAGTTTTGCTCCATTCACGCAATTTGCTAGGGCGGCGTATTGCGATCCTTCCAAGATCGAAGGATGGCAGTGCGGTGGTGAGAAGTATATTCCATGCTGCCTAGTATTGCTTTTTACCCAGTCAAATTGTCGATGCAGAGGCTTGCGATGCCTTACCAGGCTTCGTTCCAACCTTAACAGGCGGAGATGCTAATTCTATTCAGTTCTGTACGTGTAAAACAAGTGTAGCCCGGGTCTATCTGATTGACTCTGCTTTTATTGTGCTCTAGTCTTCGTTGGATTCTGGCCCGACCAGAACACGGTGGTGGTAGCCCATCAAGGGACTGACCCAACGAAAATGTATGTTTGTCATCTGTTCTGTACTTTCTTGGCTACTCAGCAGTCTCCGGATTGTTCGCAGAAAGTCCGACTTGACAGATCTCAATATTGCTAAGCGTGCATTGGATCCGATACTGTTTCCAGGTGTTCCAGATGGTGTAGAAGTTCACTCGGGCTTTGCTGATGGGCAGGAGAAAACTGCTGGCCAGATTCTCACTGAAGTGAAGCGACTCATGGCAACGCATCGCACAACCAATGTGACACTCGTAAGCTTCGTCATTGATTGTTCAATCAGGCTATCTCTTTTTATGACAATGAAACACAGATTGGGCACTCCTTGGGCGGCGCGCTGGCTGAGCTCGATTGCCTTTTCATGAAACTCAACCTTCCTATGGGAACAACGATCAAAGGCGTCACCTACGGAACGCCTCGCGTTGGAAATTCGAAGTTTGCGACTTTCTTCGACCAGCAGGTATTCGACTTCACACGTGTAAATAACAAGAGCGACCTTGTCCCCATCATCCCCGGTCGTTTCCTAGGATTTGCTCATCCGCATGGTGAAGTCCACATAGTGAAGGCTGGAAATGCCGTATCATGTCCAGGTATGCATTACTCCCGACGATATTTGCATTTTTGGGTAACATTTTAAACTACAGGAGACGATGATGCGTCTGACAGCCAATGCCAAATCAAGACTGTACCAAACATATTCGAGGGTAATATTCTTGACCATTTGGGGCATACGAAGGAATATTTATTGGCACGCCATTCTGTATATGAAGTTACACAGCATAAATTTCCTTGTCCTGACCCACTTCACTTTTTAAGTGTTGGTACGCTTCTGCTGTATTCGTTTTCGAAAACCTTGGACACATTGAATTTCTCTTGTTCTTTCATCGCCGGTGAGCCTCGGTGAGCACCTGAGTCAACGGTACGCTGTAGAATAGAGATTGTATAACTCACAACGATCAAATTAACGCGTCACCATTGGTGAAAGGAAGGCACGTGCAAAGTGACTTAAATGTTCTGTACTGGTCTGCCTTTTTCGGAAGATTGCTCTTCATCCTGCCAGATCCTACCGCCATCCTACATAGCTTGCACCATCATCTTCAGCTGCATTTTAATAGACCAAATCTATCGTGAAAGAATGCCGTCTTCTGTTAGGTCAAGGTCCCCCTCAATAGAAGAACAGGAAAATCACGGGCCGAATGACTCGAGCCTTTCGCCGACGCCTTCCTTCTTAAACGATACGTCTGGCGTCCATTCCCCAGGCGTCCACATCCCAGAGTCGCGCGATGCGTTTTTTGGATATAGCGATGAAAAGACCCTGCGCCATGTACGTTTTTGCTCTTCAAAATTGATCAGATCCTGTTCTACGGACAGAAGGTGATTCCATCTCGTTCTCGTAGATCGAAGAAAAGGTTCTGGCCCACCGAAGGCCATCGCAGTCCCACAGTGAGGCCGGGCGGCCCGTCAATCTCTATCCCAGCTCGCCGATTATTGGGCCCGATTCTCACTCAGAGGTCGCTTCCTCCGTCGCGAACAATCTCACGATGTCTCTGCTGCCTCCCACATTGGAAGCTGAACGCAATGTTGCACACCGTTCACCGTACCTCGAGGAAGAGGACTTTGAGGAAGAAATAGCCGAGGCTGTACCCGAACATTCTGCTGCCCGTACGTACCAGCTTTGCTAGAGCAGCCCGTCGCGCCACGTACGCTCACTCCCTTAAACTCCGCACACAGCGATAGCCATGCCGCCAGAGATGGGGTCTGAGTTTCAACATCTGTTTGAGCTGTTCCGTAAATGCCTTGAGCTGCGGGACAAATACATGGCCATCTCGCTTCAGCGCCTTGGAGACAATCCCCGGGACTATGATGGTACTTTCACGGGCCTTGAGGATAGCATGGCGGATGTGTCGGGCATTCGTCCCGATGCTGAACTTCTTCAATCTCATCAGGCGCCCGGAATTGAACAGCTCAAGCCTTGGCGTATCTATCCGAAGCCTCCGCCCCCTCATTGGCACTGGACGGCTAAGCAGGAGGCCGTATCGAGCACCATAATCCCAAATGCGGATGATCATAACGAGGAGTTCAACTTTACTGCTTGTGATATTCCGGGCTCCCATCAGTGGGACTTTGAGCTCGACAGTAAGGGTGTTTTTCAAGTATATCACAACATCGAAGGTAGGGTTCTTTTATGGAATGTCCATGAGTTGTGATTGATCATACCTTTACAGTTGAGGACAAAAAACCCATTTTTAATATCCCTGGAATACGAGAGTATTTTGTAGATCTTGAATTTGTTCTGGGTGTAATCTCTGACGGACCGGCAAAAAGCTTTGCTTTTCGTCGTCTCCAGTACCTGCTGGGAAAGTTTACTATGCATAGCTTGTTGAACGAATTCCATGAGTTGACGGAGATGAAGGTAAGCTTCTTTAGCTTCGGAGCCATATGGAAAATTTGACTTGATAAAATTTGCTCTAGCGAGTCCCTCATCGGTCAGTGACACGATGTGGTGGTGATTGTGTGGACTGATTTCGGTCTTTCAGCGACTTTTACAATGTTCGGAAGGTGGATACTCACGTGCACCACTCCAGCAGCATGAATCAAAAGCATCTACTTCGATTCATCAAATCCAAAATGAAACGTAGTCCAGACGTGAGCTCAACCGACTTCGTCCATTCATCCCTCTGACAAAATGTTCTTTCCAGGACGTCGTCATTTTCCGTGACGGCGCGGAGCTCACTTTGGCCCAGGTGTTTGAATCGCTCAAGCTGACCGCGTACGACCTGTCAATAGACACCCTAGACATGCACGCGCACCAGGATTCCTTCCATCGGTTTGACAAATTCAATCTCAAGTATAATCCTATTGGAGAGTCGCGTCTGAGAGAGATCTTCTTGAAGACTGATAACTATATCCAAGGCAGATATTTGGCTGAGTTGACCAAAGGTGTGAGCAATCCATTCTTGTAACAATCAATCCAAATTAAAACGTTGTCGCAGAGGTCATGACGGACCTTGAGCAAAGTAAATATCAGGTCAGCTCGCCAAATTCTGCTTTCATTCGTCTTTTTTTAATCATTTTGACAGAATTGCGAATGGCGCATCAGTATCTATGGCAGAAATGAAGATGAATGGGATAAACTGGCCCGATGGATCGTCAATCATAAGCTTTACTCGCACAACGTTCGATGGCTTGTGCAGATACCTCGCCTCTATGACGTATACAAGCACAACGGCTCCATCCAGACGTTTGAAGACATCGTCCGGAGTAAGATTTTTCAGTAGTCCGGCACCCTTTCAATACGACAATTAACAATATTCCCACATAGATGTCTTCAAGCCCTTTTCGAGGTCACCAAAGATCCTTCAACGCATCCCGAGCTTCATGTACTCTTACAGCGAGTCATTGGATTCGACACTGTCGATGATGAATCGAAGACGGAGAGGCGTTATCACAAAAAGTTCCCATACCCAAAGCTGTGGAGTTTCGATCAGTCGCCACCATACTCTTATTGGTATGTCGAAAATCATACTGAGAGATCGTTTTTTTTCTTTGAAATAATTTCTGTTTTGCTAGGGTTTATTACATGTATGCCAATATGTCAAGTCTCAACCATTGGAGACGTGCTCGTGGTTTCAGTAAGAAATATTTTTGGTTGTTGCCATAAAGTGTTCTGATTCAATATACGTCTAGGCACATTCGTTTTCCGTCCACACTCCGGCGAGGCGGGCGATACCGACCACCTGACATCTGCATTCCTTACTTCGCACTCCATCTCCCACGGCATCTTGCTTCGTAAGGTCCCTGCTCTTCAGTACCTTTTTTATTTGAAGCAGATCGGCATCGCGATGAGTCCTCTGAGCAACAACGCGCTCTTCTTGACCTATGAGAGGAACCCATTGCCGGAGTTTTTCAAAACTGGATTGAATGTCAGCTTGAGTACGGACGATCCGTTGCAGTTCCACTTCACAAAGGTATGCAAACTTCTGCAAAGGTTCGGCATTGCAAGTCTGATTTCACGTATCGATAGGAACCGCTCCTTGAAGAATACAGCGTGGCGGCTCATGTGAGTAATTCTTGAGGACTCTCTGGCGCTTTTTCTTCATTGACATCGCTACAGATCCTTAAATTACCGCAGAGCTCACTCTGTGAGCTGGCACGCAACTCGGTCATTCAGAGTGGCTTCGAAATGGAAATGAAGCGTCACTGGCTCGGACAGAAATGGTACCTCCCGGGGGCTGCAGGGAACGAAATAAACAAGGCACGTGATTTTTGCAAAAAGAGCGTCTTTGGCATCTGAGTCTGACGCCCGCTTGATGGTCAGACTAATGTCCCGAACGGACGGCTGCAGTTCAGACATGAGACCTTGATGGAAGAGCTTGCATTGATAGGTGCCTTGAAGGCAAAGAAGTAAAATTTATCGACTTGATCTCGTGTCTTATATCTCAACAGCTGTATTCCCCATCGCTTATAACCACCATTTCTGTAGCCAAAATCAATGCCAAAAAATATGACGTACCCTGACGCACTGATTGGCTGGTTGCTCTAGGGTTGCTTTAGCAGACTGGGCGCCGTTTTGTGAACCCGAACCGTGGTCTAGGAACTCATCGCATCTCGTCTGCAGGCCTAATAACCGTGCTGCGTTTTCCCATTACACGCTTGGCTCACTCTCACGCACAACGGGCCGGATATCTTCCGCGCATGGAAAAGGTTCCTTGCGTGGTAACAAAGCATAGCTCACTTGTACGTCGACAATCTGTGACCGCCACTCATATGGTAGCAGCTGAATACCAGTTTGATGTGAGCATTCTTAGTCCAAATTTCACGCCTCTCTCCACTACTGCCTATGCAACCCCCAAGTCACAGCGTGTTAGAAGGCTAATAATGGCAGTACATGATCAACGTAAACCCGTCAGATAGCAACGTCGTTGAGTGACTTTCTTCCTCATCTCAGGAGAACGCCAAGACCGTTGTTCAGTTATTTCCCACACCAAGTTTCCCTTGCTGTGGGGCGTCTCTTGGGTCAGAAGACGAAAAGCAAGGTGCGTGTATGCCTTTCTGGGATCCTTCGTACCATGAAAAGTGAATAGACTTTACCGGGCCCGCCAGTGACTCTCACTCGTCCTCTCAATGCCGCAACCTCTCCTCCCATTTATATACGCACGCTCTCATTACCAGACTTCTCTCCCTGATCGACTTGGTCACCAGATCCATGGTAATGGGAGCAAGCGGCTTGGAAGCCTGAAGCGCAAACTCGTCCGAAGCGTTCCCTCGCAATTTGACTCTCCAAGCATGACCGCTTCACACCCTCCTCTACGGTTACCGCACCGGCACTGGAGGATTCTTACCACGCGTGCTTCCAACCATGCAGAGAGCTGCATCATCATTTTTGCGAAGCCCAGGCGTGGACAAAATACCACTGCCTATCATTTCCAAGGTGTTTGAAGGGGCTATGAAGAGAGCCATTTAAGCTCGGATTTTGGCCCTTGAAGGCGCCCTGACCCCCCTCAGTCGCCCCGTACGTGATATACAATACCATGAAGCTCTCCATCTTTTCTGCTTTCGCTCTCGCCTCCACCGTGCTCGCCGCCAACACGAACACGGACATCAACAACTTCGTCGACTCGCTCTCCGAGAGCATGCATATCATATTGCCCAATATATGTGCGTCTGTGCTTCAGCCCCTCCACGATTGACCTCGATGACATACGTAAGTGCGGTCTTTGCATCGCAGTGACTCTCGTGGCTGCGCACAAAGCGAATGAGACGAGTATCGGCGCGCAGTTCGCGCAGCTGAACACAGTCTGGGGCGCCGCGGGCCGCGATCTCGGGAACATCGCCCCAAGCGATGGATCGAACACAACGGCGCCGACGAACGACGACATCTCTGTTACGTTTGCAGGCACTCTCTCGTGCGTATCTCCATGTCACTTCCTCCCTCGGCTCGTGCTCACGAGACATCATTCTCGCCTGTTGGCTTCGCTGCGTCTTGACCTGTCGAATTGTCATGTCGGTATTATTGGAGATGCGTAGGCTGACCGCGAGCAGCCTCTCGAACCTCACGCCGACACTGGTGGCCAACGTAAACTCCATGTTTTCTACGCTGGACCCGATCGTCTCCGGCACCGTAGCCAACTTCACGACCGCGCTTCCCGGCGGGCTCGCGCTCGTGCACGACTTGTAGGTCTACTCTCTGCCTTCGCTCACCGGCGACGCTGACCACGTATATGAATTTCTTCTTGCCTATTTTTGCGGGACTTGCAGGATGCTCGATGCCAGGCAGTTCTTCCAGGCCGAGGGAATGTCGTTGACGGTCACTTCACTCGGGTTCTGAGACCTACGAGGAATCCCATCTCGAACGCACACACGGTCTCCGGTCGTCTCCCGATGCTGTCATTTATTGCTCATTTATATGGTCATCGTGCTACCCCTGTAACTTTATCTCTGTTTTTGCTTCGCGTTCGGAGATATTATCCGATTGATCTCTACAAACATGCGCTCTCAGGCCTTAGGCCTCAGACAGGAGATGTGATCGCTCAAGCGCTCAAGCGCTCAAGCGCTCACGGGTTAAATTGGAACAGACAGCACGCAATTGCCGTTCTTACTGTCGTCGCGGCCTTGTTCTATAGGCGTCCCTGCCGTATCCGTGTGATACTTTCAATGCCAGTAGTACGCCTACAAATGGGCCGCCGCAACGTCGTTGTCGATGGCACGGACTGAGGACTAAAGTCGTCTCTGCGCGAGCGGGCAAGTACAGGGGGCTTGAGACGAACTGGCACTTTTTCGGAGAGCATCACCACGAATTTATCAGATATCGAGACTGAAAGTTGAGAGACAATAACAACAATACAACCATTCGGGCATTCGGCGGCAGAACAGGCGTGAAACACAGAGAACGTAGTCAAGCGTAGCCAGATTCGTACAGTCACTAGATCCCTCGAAGGGCGGACAACAAAAAAATGGCCCCTGCGCCTTGCTCATCTCAACCAAAAGAAGAGCATAGCACCACTGATGCCGAAGCATCGGGCGAAGGCAGCTCATGCGTGAGCTGGGGCAGTCGCGGACTAACCAGAGGCCAGACGACAGCCAATTCATGAGGCGAGACACCTAGCGAGGTGCTCGCCCACGAGCCCTGCGAAGCGTCGCGGGAGCGACCAAGCCCCACCCTAGCGAGGGTGCGGGCAAGGCCGAGGGTTCTGCGAGAACCCGAGCGCGCTCGAAAGCGCGCTGTGCTCGCTATGACGGAGGGCGCGGCGGCGCGCCTCCGTCGTCCGCGGCCTGTTTGACAGGCCGCGAGGAGCGGTTGAAAAGGGGCGTGCGCGGCACTGATCCCGAAGCGTCGGGCGAAGGCGGCTCAAGCGTGAGCGGGTACGCAGCTCAAGCGTGAGCTGGAAGGCAGGCTCGAGCTCAAGCGTGAGCTGAGAGATAGTCGCGGACTATCATCGCCATCGAGCGCAAGGCAGCAGAGACAAGCGCAGCGGCGCAGGGGAGCTGCACGGACCCAGGCCCGTGCAAACCCCTCTTTCCTCTTGCGAGCGGGGAAAGATCAATGTTGCCTTCTAGGGCTGCGGGAGGCACGACCATAACCCTAGAATTAGGTCTATGGCCGATGAGAGTTCGTGGCACGCTCCCACGGACGGCCTGCAGCAGCTTGGTTTCTAAGGAAAGGAAAGCATGACCTGACCCTAGAATGAGGTCTACGGACGACATGAGCTCGCAGTCTCCTCACTTAGACATTCTATTCCTTCCGGTCATCCTGTCTGCTGCCTCTGTGGCACACTTTCTAACACAACTCTTTCCTTGGCTCTCTATCTCTCTTGCCTCAAAATCAATCGATCTTGAGTTCTTCTTCTCATCATCCACACCAATCTTTACCCCCTTCTATTTTTCTGCCCTTTTACATCTCTCTGCATGCCTCGTCTACCTTTCGATCCGAATTTGCTAGTCTGCCCCGATTATGCCTCACCGGATTTCGAGGAAACCCGTAACCTCTCCCGCTTCCCAGACGAAGATCTCGCCGCCACCGCTCAGCGTCTGGTTGCGATATGGACCGCGGGCAACACGCGCGATCGCCAAGCATGGACCGCTCAAGTCACGGCTGACACGCAAGCTGCTGCCGACGAAGAACGCGTCCGCCTCGAACAAGCGGAAGCGGACCGCGCAGATGTTGAAAAAGAGTTAGACAAGAAAAAACCGAAACTCTTACCTTTGAACAAGGCCGGTATGCCCTCGATTCTCCCCGTGCATTGCTCCCCATATGCTTTCCACAAACTAGAGCTCCTCGACTACGTCGAACTCTATTATTTTACACCCGAAGGGTGCCATGAAGGTCGCGAGTCGTACAGATCACTTTGCGCACGACACTTTCACACTCGCTCGCGCTCCGACGATGGTCTAACCCTGCGCTCCGCCTCGACATCTCGCCCTTCGCGGAAAGTCATCCCGGATGCAGATCTCACCTGGGAACAGTTCAACCTCTGCCAGGAGCATCTATATTGACGAAATCCAGCGCGAGCAAAATGGCCTGTAGCCTTGACGGAGCAAACGGTCGACTTCCTCTTTGCTCTGGAGCGGCACCCTACGGCTCATATCCTTGACTACGGCAAAACAGTCATGCTGCACGTCCAATCGTATGTCCGGCGCCTGTGGCACACCCAGCTGAAGACTGCCGAAAATTTCAACATCTCGGTCATCAATGATGCCGTGGTCACTCGCATCAGCGAGGAGTATCTCCACGCGCGCCAATACGCGACCATCCTGCGGTACGCGTCCTGTTCCTGTTCCCCTCGTGGCTATTCGCTTATTCCTTCCCTCCCTCCCTTCCCTTTTTCTCTCCCATTCCCGTACCACTTCTCTTCTCTGTCTCTCATTGCCACTCCTCCCGCGCACCGCGCCCGCCATATCACGCACCGTGCCCGCCATCTCGTGCATTGCACTCGCCATCACAACCCTCCCCGCCATACCTTTTGGTGCACCGCACCCGCCATTGCATTCGCATCGCCCACCACGGGCCGCCACGGAATATGTTCCCTCCTCCGCCATTTCCCGCGCACCGCGTGACACCGGTTGGCCCCCCCTTTTTCTCCAGCCAAGAATCTCGCCTCCCCGACTTCCGCTATCCTACCGATCGCCGCCCTCGCTACAACTCCCCCGCTTTCTCCTCTAAGCGGCGTCGCTCTCCCTCCCCCCTCCCCCCTCCAGTCCCCTCCGCTCGTGAACCCCCTTCTTTCTCACGCGAGCCTCCTCATCAACGCCGCCGCCTCTCCAACCCACCTCCCTATCGTTCTTTTCAACGGGGCACCGAACCCCCACCCCAATTGTCTGCGCCTTTTGTCTTGGACGTCACAACCACGACCTCGCTCGGTGTCGTTCCCCCACTCTCTGGAACGGGACCCCCGTTCGCTCCTACGCAACGCGAAGGGCCGCATCACGTACCCCAACGGAACCGAGATATGCATTGATTGGCAGCGCCCAGACGGCTGCCATGCCACTACCCATGCCCACAAACATGAATGTTCGGGGTGCGGCAGTCGAGACCACGGCGCTCACTCGTGCCGTCTGGCTCAGGTCCTCTAGGCCTCTCACTCCGTATCATCCTCAGGCATGGTTGCGTCTTCTCCGTTCTGCTTCCTTACTATCCAAATACCCTAATCTTTATCAGAGCCTCCTTCACGGTTTCCATCTAGGCATTCCTCCCATTCTATACACTAATGCTCCTCCAAATAGTCCCTCCATTGTTTCACTCTCTTCCGAATTTTGCTCTATTATTGACTCTGAATTTTCGAAGCACCGATATCTCGGCCCTTTCACACGCGCTACGCTAGAATCCCTTATTGGTCCTTTTCAGACTTCACCCCTTTCCCTTATACCGAAACCTCACAAACCTTCTTCCTTCCGCCTTGTTCAGAACTTTTCCTTCCCATACGCTACGAGCCTCACTCATGCATCCATCAATTCATACATCTCTTCTGATAATTATCCTTGCACGTGGGGCACCTTTGCCATCTTTTCTTTCCTAACATGGCATCTCCCTCCAGGCACGCAGGCAGCTGTCCGTGATGTCGCAGAAGCATTCCGCACCATTCCGCTGCACCCATCCCAGTGGCCCGGCACCGTCGTACGTCTATCTGGCAACGACTCCTTTGCGATTGACACCAATGCCGCCTTTGGCACGGGCTCTACCCCGGGCATATATGGCAACCTCGAAGATGCTGGGGTCGACATTCTGCGTTCTGTCGGGTCTCGGCCCCATCTCCAAGTGGGCCGATGACCATGTCTTCTTCCGCATGCTTCGGGAACACCTCACGGCGTACAATCGTCAGCGAACCGCCTGGCGCCGTCATGTTGTTGCAAACGGTGGATGCCAGCGTTCAGGGCGGCCGCATATGGTATAATGGTCCGCTCCTCCCTGACGGCTCTCATGCAGAATTTGAGGACGACATGTGTTCTTCGGTCCGGGATCTCTCTACCCGATCTCCGCGCTCTCCGGAAGATGCCCGCTACACTTCCAACCTTACCGACGTTGACTTCGTCACCGCTCAGCTGGGCATACCCTGGCAAGCTGAGAAAGACATACACTTCAGTCATGAGTTTCCTTTCACTGGTTACCTCTGGAACCTCAAATCGCGCACTGTGACTATCTTAGATACCAAACGCGAGAAATATCACCGGGCACTCACCGAATGGAAGACCTCTCGTGTCCACGCTCTATTAGAAGTCCAGAAGCTGTACGGTAAACTCCTTCACGCTTCTTCGGTAATACCCGAAGGACGCGCGTACCTCACTGGCCTCGAGGCTATGCTCTCGCTTTTCCACGACGAGCCCTTCAAGCCTCGGACCCCCCCTCGACACACCCCGGAAGAGATCTCCTGGTGGCTCGACAAGCTCTCTTGCCATGTCCAACCCCGACCCATCCCAGGTCCTCATACAATTGCGGATCTCGACGCTTTTTCAGACGCCAGCTCAGGCGTCGGCATCGGAATCGTCATTGGATCCCACTGGCGGGCATGGACGCTCCTCCCAGGATGGCACGCGGACGGACGCGATATTGGCTGGGCCGAGGCGGTGGGTTTCGAACTCCTCGTTCGCACCTTTCTTGTCCTCCACCCCTCCTCCCCCGACGACCATCATTTCCTCGTCTACGGTGACAACAAGGGTGTTGTCGAGGGCTGGTGGAATGGCCGCAGCCGCAACAGGCATGTCAACATCGTCTTCCGACGAATACACACCCTCCTCAAGGAACGAGGGGCGGTCGCCCACACCTGCTACGTCCCTAGTGCGCGCAATCCGGCGGATGCACCTTCCAGAGGCATCTACGCCTCCTGGGACCAACTCCTCCCTCCCGTCCCCCTCCCCGACAACCTACATTCCTTCCTTGCACCCGTCAAACCGCCCCGCCCCACTTGGTTCCCTCTCGCGTTAGACCTTCGCAAGCGACCCTCGCTCGCTCTGTCTACACGCCTGCGGCGGCTACCTCAACGCGTGAGGCACTCACACCCATCGGTCCCTCCTCGGGCCCCTCAAACGCAGCAACACCCATTCCCCCCCTTCCATGGCAGCGTTTCGACGCTCCACTTCCGCTACCGCCTCCTAATACCCACCCACCGCGTCCATATCCTGCAGGGCTACAGCTCACCCCCTCCATACTTTGCCCTCATTGTCACGCCCAGGACCGCTTAATTAGATGGCTCCCTCCATTTGCTCGTACTTCTGATCCTCGCGCGTTTGACCATGCCCGTACCGAACGTGTCATGCTGCACGGGTGGAAGTCCTCAACTCTTGAGATGTACGGGTCTGGGCTCCTGATATACCATGTCGTGTGCGACGTCAAGTGTGTTCCTGAGCTCCATCGCGCTCCCGTATCCACCCCCCTAATTCAATCTTTCATATCTGCCCTCGCGGGCTCCTACTCGGCCAGCACAATTAACAACTACTACGCAGGCATCCGTGCCTGGCATTTGATCCATGGCCTTCCATGGACCCACGACACAGCCCTTATTTCAATCACTCTGCGTGGCGCCGCTGACCTCGCACCTCCCTCATCGACAAAAGCGAAGCGCGCGCCATATACAGTCGAGTACCTCCTCGATGTACGCCAACACCTGACGCTCGACAACTCACTTCACGCTGCGGCCTGGGCATGCGCTACTTCTCTTTTCTACGGTGTTGCTCGAGTTGGGGAACTCACAGTCGACAAGCTCTCTGCCTTCGACCCCACCACCCATGTCTGCCGGGCCAATGTTCGATCTGTCGTTCGCGACGGCCTGCCTTGCACCGCCATCTTTGTACCACAAACGAAGACCTCTGACAACGGCCAAGAGATCTACTGGTCCCCCGAACCGAATCTGACGGACCCAGATGCGGCGCTCCGTCACCACCTTTCCCTCAACTCTCCAGCAGACGATGAACATCTTTTCACGCACACTGTCAAGAACAAACGCCGGGCCCTCACTCACGTTGCATTTCTCAGGTGCATAGGGGCCGCCGCTGCACGCGCCGGCCGGCCTCCCCTCCAGGGTCATGGTTTTCGCATAGGCGGAACTCTCGAATATCTCCTTCGAGGTATTCCTTTCGATACCGTTCGCGTAAAAGGACGGTGGGCCAGTGACGCCTTCCAACTTTACCTCCGCCATCACGCAGAAGTCATGACCCTTCACATCGAGGCCCACCCTTCCGTGCATCGCAACTTTGTACGTTATACAATGCCATCAGATTCTTCTTCGTAAGGTCAGTTCGCCACTCCTAGTCTTCGGGAATTCAGCCAAGCCCCTAATGCGTCGTTGCTCTCCTACGTAGCCGGGTATCGCTGCTTGCCTGCCTTCCTCTTTAGTTAGGTGTCGGAACCCCTGCGGGCTTCTCCCTCCTTATTGCACTCTCATTTGTCACTCGCATGTATCTACTTTGAATTGTTTGTTTGGTCTACCAATCCATGTCTTTGCCACGTCTCACAGTTTTACAGGAATCAATGGCTTCGCATTGATCCTGTCATTTCCTATGCGAGCGGCGGAGTCTATAGATCTCATCCCCGCTACTCCCAGCCTAGTCCGAGCTACTCTATTCCATTCTCGTCGTCTTGCAACTCCTCCCCACTCTTGCTTTCTTACCATACATCCTCTCTTAGCATAGCTACATAACCCGTACTGTTCGCACGATGCCACCGCGACTCCGTGCCAATCCCAACGATGCCACGTGCCCCGACTACACCCTTAACGCTTACGCGGCCTTACGCCAACAAACTGCCCCGGGTGCAGAACCCGCCGTAGCGGCGCAACAGCTCACCACCATATGGGAGGCTGGGAATACTATTGAAAAAGGGCTCTGGGCCCAACAGGTTGCCGAAGACGAGGCTGCCACAGCCGAAGCCACCGCCGCTCGGCTGGCGCACGAAGAACAACTCCGTCTCGAGGCAGAGCAGAGAGAAGAGGAAGAGCACCTCGAGATCGAAAAGAAGAGGCCGAAAGCACCAGACTTCGACGAAAACATCTCCATCCCAAGCCTCCCGATCCTCCAACCCAGCCCGTACGCCATCAACAAACTCCGGCTCTTCGAGTATGTCGAGCTCTGGTACTTCACCAGAGAGGGCTGTCTCGACTCCACCAACTACCTGTGCTCCATCAGCGAGGAAGCTTTCGGCCTCACGAAGTCTGAAGACAGTCTAGCCCTCAAGTCACTCGCCTCCCATAAGCCCTCCAAAAAGGCCATACCGGACGAAGATCTTACTTGGTCGCAGATGTCGTCTGCCAAAACCGTCTATATCATGGAAATCGAGCGCCTCGACTGGCCGCACAAGCACCAACAAGCCATACAGGAGTTCTTTTACGCGCTAGACATGCATCCCTACCGCTCGAGGCACGAGTTTGGCGAAGCCATTCTGCTTCGTTACCAAGCCAACTCTAGGCGACTCTGGCACGAGCAACTGAAAGTTCCGGGCGCCGCGTTCAACCTCCGTCACATTAATGACGCTCTCCTTGATCATATGGCAGCGGGCTACTGTTATGACTTGACCGATCGGGGCCCTTCGCGGCCAGTCTAACCGATGGATCAAGCATCACATGCTAGGCGGCTCCACTACGGAGCGTACATCAAGGTATTTGGCATGTCCTTAGGAGCCGACAAGACCGATGGTTCTTCAAGACGTCGGTAAAGGCTATATTGGAGGGACACGAGGCTCACAGAGTTCACACAGTAATGAAGAGGCGTATTCACATGCCATGGGTTTAGGGCTTATGGTAAGCACCTCGTCGCACCATGATGGATCAGTGCGACTGGAGAAGTACAAGAGTAGGCGCCGATGAGGAAGACGGTGGCCACAGCTCTCCTAGGATGGAAACCTGGAGAAGCACACGGACTCTTACCCTATACCCCATACAGTATATAAGGCCCATAGAATAGGCTGAGGATCTTCAGTCTATTCTCTTCGTTCATTCGTATCTACGAATACGAACCTCTTCGTTCTTACACAAGTCTTCATACTGTGTAACTTAGAGCCAATCATTATTCCCTCCTGTATCAACGTCTGATACGGTCGAGACTCCGTCTACCACTCAGTCCATTTGTGCGACCTAGGGAAGAACCTGTTACTCTTGGGTTACTGAACGAGCAGTTCTTAACAGCTACATTCTAGAGCTTCAGATGACAAACATGAGCCGGTTCGTTTCCTGTCCCTTCCCCCCCCCATTAGGCACCTCACTGACCCCCCCCCCCCTCCACGTCCCCCCCCCCCCAACTTTGCCACCCCGCCCCCACCCCGCCCCCACGGCATACGCGCCCCACGCCCCCCCCCCCCGCGCCCCACCATGTGCATCGCCGCGTTCACCAATGCATTCTCCGCAAACGCGCCCGCTCACTGCGTACGATACGTGACCGCCCCGTGCAGACCTTCCCCCTACCGCGAGTACCAGAACCAAAGGTTCGGTAGCTCATCCCGTCGTGAGCAGTCACCCTCCCCCCCTGCGCGCAACACGCGTCGCAAGCGTTCCGCATCCCCGCACCGCCCTACCCACTCACTTCCCCCCAAACCTGCGAACACGCGACATGATCGCCGGTTCGGCACCACACCTGCGTCTTTTCCCAGAAGCGCACATGCAACCGGCCCGATCGTGTGCGCTATCTGCCTCGGGCGGCGCGAGCACGTCGTTTCCAAATGCACCGCCCCCGTCCTGTGGAATGGAACCCCCTCTCGCTGCAAGCGCAGTGCCCGTGGCCAGATCCTCAACCCATTGGGTTTCGAAATTTGCCTCGACTGGCAGCGAACGAAGGGATGCTCATCCAGAAACCACTCCGAAAAGCACGAGTGCTCCGGGTGCGGATTCACCGACCACGGCGCGTCTTCGTGCCCTATCGCAGAGAAAAACTAAGCCACTTTCCCCCTACCTCCCCGAAAACTGGCTGCGAGCGCTTCGCGCAGCGAATCTTGTTGAAAAATACCCAACCATATACCCCGGTTTGTCGCATGGATTCCACTTGGGAATCCCGCCTATTTTACATACGAACGCTCCGCTTAATAGTTCTTCCATTTCACGCATGTCATCCCACTTTCAGAAGATTATTAATCATGAATTTGCCACAGGCCGCTACATCGGCCCCTTCACGCAGCAAGAAATCGAACAGCTTCTTGGCCCATTCCAAACATCTCCCCTTGCCCTCATCCCCAAGCCCCATAAGCCCTCCACCTTCCGTCTTATCCAGAATTTCTCTTTCCCATACACTTCCTCTCCCTCCCACGCATCGATCAATTCATACATATTTTCTGACAACTTCCCATGCACATGGGGAACTTTCCCCATGTTCTCGTTTATTGTCTCAAACCTGCCCCCAGGCTCGCAAGCCGCCGTCCGTGATGTCTCCGAAGCGTACCGGACCGTCCCACTCCATCAGTCACAGTGGCCAGGCACGGTCGTCCGCATTTCAAACAACGACTCCTTTGCCATCGACACGCAAGGTGCCTTCGGCACGGGTTCTGCACCAGGCACGTATGGAAACCTGCAGGACGGTGGCGTCGATATCATGCGACACAACGGAATCGGACCGATTTCCAAATGGGTCGATGACCACGTCTTTTTCCGACTGCTGCGCAGTCACTTATGAGATTACAATCGAAAGCGGGTTGACTGGCACCGTCAAATTGCGGCGAAAGGTGGACGGCATCACGCCGGTGGCAGAATTTGGTTCGAGGGTAACAATCTGCCGACAGACCAGCCCGCCGAGTTCGACGAAGACATGGCATTCCCGATACGGGACCTCTCCGCCCGCACCCCACGCTCTGTCGATGATCAAAAATACACCTGCAACCTGGCCGATATCGATGCCGTGTCAACCCAGCTGGGAATTCCTTGGCAAACAGAAAAAGACATTCCTTTCAACTCCTCCTTCCCTTTCACAGGTTTCACGTGGAACCTGGAAACCAAGCGAGTATCCTTGGCCCCCGCCAAAAAAGACAAGTATCTCCGCGCCCTCGCGCAGTGGCAGCGCACACGCGCACACGTTCTGCTTGAAGTCCAGAAGCTTCACGGGAAACTACAGCATGCCTCCCTCGTGGTCCCAGCGGGCAGGGCCTATCTCACAAATCTCGAAGCCATGCTGGGAATCTTCGGCGACACCCCTTTCAAACCCCGAACCCCCCCACGACGCACCCCAGAAGATATCGCCTGGTGGCAATGTACACTGTCCGCCCCGGACATCTCCCGACCTGTGCCAGGGCCGCACCCCATCCTCGATGTCAGCGCCTTCTCCGACGCGAGCTCAGGAGTCGGCATCGCAATTATCGTTGGCAATCGATGGCGTGCCTGGACCCTCAAGTCAGGATGGAAAGACGACGGGCGCGACATCGGGTGGGCCGAAGCCCTCGGCTTTGAGCTTCTCGTCTGTACCCTCCTTATCCTTCGCCCCTCCTCACATACCGCTCAACACCTCCGCGTCTACGGCGACAACCAAGGAGTTGTGGAAGCCTGGCGAAACGGAAAGAGCCACAACCATCAGGTCAATCTCATCTTCCGGCGCATACACCACCTCCTCGCTCCCGACGAGATCTTTGTCCATCCCCGATATATCCCCAGCGAACACAACCCTGCGGACCGCCCATCTAGGGGCATTTACCCCCCTGCCCGCCTCCTTCTCCCCCCCATTGACATTCCAAACGACGCCCGACCCTTCGTGGTCGACGTCGACCCTCAGTGTCCCACGTCTCAACTACCCTCACCACCCCGGTAACACCCACACACACACACCCTCGCACCCATCGTCTTTCCTCCCTCCACCCCCTTCCAAAGACCCGGCCTATGGGTACCCAAAACGCCCCAACCCCCAAGCCTCGAGTTCCTCACGCACAGCGCGCTTCAATGCAGACATTCCTGCACCCACACAGGCCCCCGCACAGCGCGTTAAGCCCTACCCACTGGGCTTGACCCCAGCCAGCTCCCCTCTCCGCCCGCACTGCCACGCTGTCGACCGATTGGCGCTGTGGCGCCCCGTCAATGCCCCGCTACTTGCGTCCTCCTCCTTGACCCCAGCTGATGAAGCCAGAATCAGAGAGATCATGGGCCGGGGTTGGCAGCCATCCACCCTGAGCACATACGCTGCAGGCCTATTGACATTTCACGTCATCTGCGACGTCAGGAGAGTACCCGAGCACGAGCGAAGCCCGGCTCTCACTGACATTGTGCTGTACTTCATCTCCGCACTTTCAGGTAAGCATTCCCGTGCACACTTCCTCCCGTTCTTCCCTTCCCTTCCCCCCCCCCCCTACCCCCTGCATGCAGCGCAGCGCCGCCCGCTCATACCTTTGCGCAGGATCGTACTCCGCCAGCACGATAAAGAACTACGTAGCCGGCGTTCGCGCCTGGCATATCCTACACCGGCTACCGTGGAAGCTTTCTGACGAGCAAATTGAAGTCATGGTTCGAGCTGCCAAGACGATCGCCCCGGCCACTTCCAAGCGCAAACCTCGTGACCCATATACCATACCTATCCTCCTCACCATACGCAATCAGCTCGACCTAGCCAATTCCTTAGACGTCGCCACATGGGCTTGCGCTACTTCCCTCTTTTATGGTGCCGCACGTACAGGGGAACTCACCATACCCAAGCTAGGGACCTTTGACCCCACGCTCCATGTCCAGCGTTCCAGTGTCACCCTCAAGGCCAATCGCAACGGCGACGAAGTCACCGAAATCTATATCCCGCGCACCAAGACCACCCCTACTGGTGAAGCTATCTACTGGGCGAAGCAGAACGATGACACAGACCCGCTAGCCGCACTTGACTCCCACTTCGCCCTAAACAACCCCCAACCAGGCGAGCACCTCTTCATCCACACCATCAAAGGCGCACGGCGCGCTCTCACCAAGAAAGCATTTCTCACCCGAATCTCTGCAGCCGCCACCGCGGTGAAAATCACATCAGCAAACCTGTAACCAGTCCCAGCCAGTCCCAGAGCCCCAGATACTCCCAGATGCTTAGGTCATCTAGGGACATCTGGCTAGATGTCTGTGTATGCCCAGATCTAGACAGATAAGGTGCTCTATCAATAAGCTGACTAGGAGGACATTTTTGGAAGGCATTGTTTGTAATGTCAGTGCTGCTTCAAAATTTTTCAATACAAGAGCTGAGAAGAAAATTCCCAGTAATGTACCAGACTGTCATTGGTGCTATCTGTTGAATATCAGCTTGCTAGTGGTATTGATATACTTTCCTGTATCATAGCTCTCAAATGATGTATCATATGCCATCATTCTTCCATGAATAGATGCTAAAAATGCGAAAATAGATGTCACCTCACTGAGTTCAGGCATCCCAAAATTCTTTCAAGTCTCAAAAAGCTTGTTATAAGCAAAATGTTGTTGAGGAATATCATGGTGATATAGTGGAGTGGATAATTGTGGTCTTAACATTGCTTACAGCTGGTGAATGATTCAAGAGGTTCTGGTTCAATTCCTGCATAGTGAAGATTGATTTTTGCAGTCGTCCTATTGACGACAATTATCTAATCATTTCCATATATGGTGCATCCAGACATATCTGTCCAGACACCGGTGTGTCTGTCTAATCGGGGACTTGCTAGAGGCATCTGGGGGCCTAGGAGAGGCCCCGTGAAGCTCCTATAAGGGTTTCCCGGAAAATTAGCATATTTGAGGGCGAAAATAGGCCAAATCCTTCCCCATTTTTTGCATATTTCTGGGTTGATTTTGCACCATGTTCCCGGTTGTTAGCATATTTGTGCCCGATCTAGGTCCGGTTAGGCCTACGGCATTTCCCGATGTTTTCTTTTGTCAAGTCGGAGTACATTCTCTCCCTCGCCGAGAGTGCAATTCTTTCTCAAGGCAAGCTCTCTATCAAGCAGATGTTGATCGCTCGTCAATCCATCAGTCAGTAACCTCGGTAAAGTCGCAACGGACCGTCATGCTAGATCCGAAATTTCAGCGCGCAATTGAAGATACGGAGAAGAGATGGAGGGAGCTGCTGCGAAGGCGAAGAAGATGACAATTCGAGAGGCTTCGCACCGTGTTTGACTAGCACAGGATACTGACCCGGAGTTCTGAAGCCAAAAACGGATCGCGAGCTCCATTGGCAAGAGACCGCGAGGCGGGTTCTCCTCGTCTTGTCATCTGGTAAGTCTATTTGATCATTTGAGGGACACTTGTTGATATTGCTGGACAGACATTGTCCCGAACCTCCCTGCAAAGAATGTGAATGCCGTACACAGCCTTCGTAAAGGCTCTTATGTGGTGATGAAAAACAAGACAACGACAGGCGCTCGTTTCTATATTGGTGAGGTCCTTGATATCTACAAGAAGGGTGCCAGTAAGCGGCATTGTTCCATCGACACGGCTGTCTCCACGACAGGTCTATTGTATCTCTCGCTTCGTGTGTATCTGCCTATGACTTTGGTAAGTCATATCCTTATAATTCTCTGACAGATGATCCTAATCTTTCATAGTCACATGGACTCTTTACCGTTGGGAGCTCCGATGAGTTGGAGTCCGATGAGGAGTCAGCTCTGGGCCCCGGAATCTCAAGTTCCATTCCTTCTTTCTATTTTTCATGTCTCGACAACCGGACCGAGCTGCACACTCATGCAAAGGCTTCCCACATGCTGTACCACCTTGGTTCCAAGGCACTGGTTGGAGACCAGCGAGACTTAATGCGCTTGACACCGATAGCAGGATCAAGATGGAAAGCTCTCACACGATCTAAGGTGAAAAAGGTGATTTTGGCACCGCCCAAGCCTGTAACTCCTGGAGATCAGATAATAGCACAGTAGAAACATTGTCATATTCATTTTATATCGATTCTTTGTTGTTTGCGAGAGGAACTCGACGCCGCAGGGGTTCTGTTTGCTAATTTACTTGGTCTTGAACAAAGCGTGACAAAGCGTGACAAATATGACAAATTGTGACTACCCTTCCCGGTTTTAGCATATTTCATGGGCGAAATGTCCAAAAAGTTAGCATATTTCTGACTGATTTTGGGGTATGTTGACCGGGAAACCCTTATAGGAGCTTCACGGGGCCTCCTAGGAGTGTCTGTCCAGGTTGGTACAGACACTTTCCAGTTTGCTGATGCAAGCCTCTCCAAGGTCATGGCTTCCGCATAGGGGGCACCCTTGAGTACCTCCTGCGAGGTCTTCCTTTCGACACAATGCGCGCCAAAGGCAGGTGGGCCAGCGCCGCCTTCCTCATGTATCTCCGCCACCACTCGGAAGTTATGGCCCCCTACATGCAAGCCAACCTGACCGCTTATGGCAATCTTCTGCGCGTCACAACGCCAGCAGACGCCGCAAATAATTCAGTCTAGGAAGGTGTGTTCGTTGCCTCCTACCTTAAGGGAATCAAGGCCCGCCAATGACGCGTCGCCAACTCCTACCTTCTGGGTATCGCGGCTGACCCAATTCCCTTTTAGGTTGTGTCCCTCGCTGCGCGTCGGGAAGCCCATAGGGGCTTTCACCCATTCTCTTGTTCCATATCACATCTTCTTGTTTCCCCTCTTGTCACAGGCTTATCAGAGACTTCTCATCGTAGTAACTACATAACCACATCATCGTCTCACGTTTTGCCCTCTTGTAGCCTCCCCTGTCGTCCCCCTGCTGTGTAATACATCGAGTTTGGTTGCCAAGTCCTCCGCCTGAGCCAATCAAACTCATCTGCTCCGATTGCGAGGACGACTGAGTCCATAGACTGCGGCTCGATGGCGGCCTGTGTTGCTCGACGCACATGAACGTTTGATTTTATGTAGGTCGGCGGGAGGGCCGTGGGAATGTCTCGTTTCGGCTGTGGGGATGATTGAATGATTCAGCCCCTGGGATTTAGGGGCCCCGCGATCAATATTCAATATTCAATGGCGGCCTGCTCGTGAGTCAGGCAGGGCAGTCCCCGATGTTCATTGAACATTCCAGGGGCCCACGGCCAAGGCGATCGAAAGCGGATATCTGGGGGCGCACTCCCTGAGACCTGTAGCACGCCATTCCATTTCGCCCACATCGCCCAAAGTGTCAACGACGACGATGGAGTGTCTCGCTGGCGGCCACTGGCAAGCTCATTCGTCCTTCCATCCGTTCAATCAAGGGGATCGAAGTCACGCCTGGTCCGGTTTCTTCGCCGCGCTTGTGCAGACCCAAGACGATCACAGTCAGCTACTTGAACCCTGACGCGGACGGATCCAGACGAGCCAAGCCAGACCGGATTTTCACCACGGCGCAATGGACCGATCCTATAACGAGGGTGGGTAGACCCAAAACAGACAGACACGTACCACAGGTGATCTTTCCAAGTTAGTGGATGGTGCAGATGGGTACCCCAATCGAAACGCGGCGATAGGCCTGCGGCATCGACGTCAGCGCTCGCGCTATCGCCGAGACCGACCGCAAACGAGATCTCGACGAGGGTGGGCCGCGAGCGCTCGAGCGCCCGTTTCGGGCGCATGTATGCGCGAGGCAGGGTGTCTGTATCCATGAGTAAGTAGACATATGTACAACATGTATGGATGTATGTATGTATGTATGTGCATCGTGTAGGAGCAATGAGGCCGGAAGAGGGACCCGGAGCGGGAGAGAGAGAGAGAGACAGGCGAGGCAGATGGAGATGAAGATGGGAATCTAAAGAAGAGAGCAAAACATGGGAAAAGGGGAGGGCAGATGCAGGAGGGGGTGGGTAAATAGGGATGAGTGGTGGGATGGGATGCACAAAACGAGAGAGGTGAATCGAAGAACGAGGAGGGGAGCTCATGTCGGCTTGTAATAGATGGTCGTGATGAACTGCGAGTCAAGCATGAGCACGAGGGACGAAGAAGGGAAGCAGAAGAAGGACCGAAAGAGGCAACGCACCTTCTTCTTGTAGCGCGTCGTGTTCCCGACGGCGAGCACCCCGTTCCGGATCGCGCTCGTGCTCAGATGGTGCAGCACCACATGCGACGGCACCGGCAGCACGCTCGCATCGTCCGCAAGCGCCGGCCCGCTCAGCGACACCCCCGCCCGCGCGCCGTTCTCTCCCCGCCCCGCCGCCGTCGCCGTCGCCGTCACGTCCGTCCCGCTCGCCGTCGTGACCGGAATCACCCCCTCGCCGTCCGCCGGCCCTCCCTGCCCCTGCCCCTGCACCTCTGTCATCCCCAGCGCCGAATGCCGCGTGCGCGACCGCACGCGCCCGTGCCCCGGCGACTGCGTGCTCGCGCCGGCGGTCCGCCTCGCGCGCTCCTCCGCCCGCGCGTTCGCGTCCGAGCGCGGCGCGGCGGGACGCGTGTTCAGGATGAGTTTATCGAGATGCCGTGGGAGGACGGGCGCGGGCGGGATGTTCGGCGCGGGCGCGCCGCCCGCGGCTCCGTCGGCGAGGTATATTTCCTCCTCCCGCGCGGCGGCGAGCAGCTCGGGCGGGAGGTCCTGAGTCCACTTGGGTGGGCCCGCGCGTGCGCCGCCGACGCTGCTCTCGCTCCAGAACGAGATTTGGAACCCGCCGGCGTTGTTGGACGTGGCGTTGGCGGCGCCGTTGCCGTTGCCGTTGGTAGGGGTGGAGGGCGGGCCGGTATGTTTAGAGATGGAGGCGGAGAGGTTGGACATAGGAGGACCAGGGGCTGGGCCGAGAGGGGGCGTGGGTGGGCTGATGGCGACGGCGGGGATGTTGACGTAGTTAGCGAGACTGCCGTCATCGTCGACAGCGGTGGCAATGTCGTCTGCGACGCGCCACTGATCGTCGACGATGAACTTGATGTGGTGTGTGCCCGGGAGGAGCTCGACCCATGTAAACCATGTATCCTCCTCGTTCGGTCTGCGATGGCGGAGAGGGGTGTTTATCAGATTGTGAGCATGCGGGGAAGGATAACGAATACGCACTCGCGTTCCATGGGCTGGCGGCCGGTCCAGTTGGCATCGCCTGCGCGGGCGAGGACAACAGTCTTGGCGGGACCGTGCCAAGTGATCTTGACTGGGACGAGGTCGCGGGAATGGTCTGTGGGCTTGTGGACGAGGGAGGCGCCAGTGGGGGACAAGGGCTTTGTAATCCCGAGGGGGATGGTGCTGCGGATGGTCTCTGTCACGAATGGAGGGGGGTCGTCTGGAATTTCCGAGGGGGGAGGGGGCGGTGGAGGCCGACCGCGAGAAGGAGAGCGGGAGGAGTTGTAGGGGGCGTGAGGGGAGTGAGGGCGCTGGTTGGGGGCGACGGGGATGTGGGTGGAGGGGGGCGCGAGAAGGACATCGGGTATGTGTGAGGTGGAGGGGAGCTGGGGGGTGGGGACGGCCGTAGACGGAGGACTGGACGTGGTTGTCGAGGACGGCGGTGTGGGGGGAGATGGGGATGGGGATGGGGGAGGACGGCTTGTGGCGGCCGTAGTGTGCGTGCGGCGACGCATTGAGGGAGGACGGGGCGGGGGAGAGGGAGAGCGACGCCAGATCGGGCAGCTCGAGGGATTTCTTCTTTGTGCGGAGGGAGCGATGCGGGGTGTGGGCGCGGGGCGTCGCAGAGGATGCGGGGGCGGCGTTGGAGGGCTGTGTGCGGCGTGCGTGGTTGCGGTCTGCAGAGGCAAGGGGAGGGGCCTGTGTCGAGTTGGAGTTGCCCATCGCCACTCTTCCTCGCCGCTTTTCTGTTCGTCTTGCTGGTCGCTGCTCCTCTCGCGGGCGAGCCCCAGCTTCTCAGTCGGAATCAATCCCCCCGCCACACGCCCCACGCCACCCCGCCCCCGGCCACTCCCCCTCATGCCCCTAGCCTCTCCTAGCCTCTGCCCCGCCCCTCTCTGCTCCATGTCCGCGACCCCCCCGCGCGCCATGAGCGCCTGCACTCCATTCTGTTTTCCATGTCGATGTCCAATGCAAGCACGACGCTCCCAGCGAGACGTGGACGGCGACGACAGCAGACCAGATGCACGCTCCTGGGCCGTCCGGGGCGAGGGTCTCACGGACACGGTTCGTGCGTCATCGCCTGCAGCCCTCCTTTCCTGCGATGCTTCCGATCCGAGGCCCCGAACATAATCCTTCCCCCTTTTCCTTCATTGAGTCGTCCAGGCGCGTCGGCTCTGCCGCGCTGCCGCATCAATGCAGCCGCTGGCTTCATATGCCTCTACATAGCCCCGTACACGTTGGTCAGGGCCTTGGCCTGATCGCCACCCCTCTTCGACCAGCCTGTACTCCATCTTTGAGCCAGTCGTTCTGTGTTTGATGCTGCCCTTTCCTAGAGAGCAGGTGTACTCACAGAAGAGAAGCCATGCGCTCCAATACCCGGTGCCAGAGATGCTTCCCAGTCCCATCTCGCACCGCGCACCGCGAATTGTCTACTCAGACCTGACGTATGTCATGCGAATGCGATCCGCTCACTGCTTTTCACTCGCCTTGGGATCCAAACACCGGTCCTGGGCCCTCTTATCTCTCTGCAGCGAGGCATGTTCTCCCGACGCCATCCGTGCTTCGCGACGTCTTCTGCGCGTTCGGATCCCCCCTTCTCGACCCCTTCTTCCGATTTCTGTGGCAACTGCGCCTGCACGTGCCGCGAGTCACTCCTTGCCTATTCGGTCACTCGATGGTATACTTGGCACGACGACGTCCACGTCCCCCGGAGCTCTCGCTCGGACGGCCAGGTTTCTCCCAGACGCGTTTTAGCGCGCATATATAGACATGCGTGCGCAGTCAACATCGCACTCGACCCGGCGTACCGACCGATGATCAATTTGCGAAAGCTTGAGAGTTCCCCCCTGCTACCTTTCGTGCCGTTCTTCTTCCCGTCGTCCTGTCCTCGCCTCACTTGCCTTCTCGCCGGACCTACCTACTCGTCGGCGTGCGCAGACAGGACAGAGTTCAAGGCACACAGCCGCGGGCGCACTCTTGTTGCCAGGAAGCCTTCTGATTCCTGAGCGGGCCGCCGCTCGAACTTCACTGCCGAGGCCAGGCGGGGCTATTCATACCGCCCACTCTTACCTACTCTTACTTGATGCCATATTAAGCATCAAACGCAGAAGATGTGCTCTCCCATGCAAATACATTGTTTGTATCGTCATTGCCGCCAACATCGTCGCCGCAGTCAGCTTCGCCCCGAACACCTACCGTCATCGCTCCTATCGTGGACTGCGCCCTAGCGTCGCTGCTGCCGTTAGTCAATTCTGGCTCTGTCGAGGCACATGCTGCCAAAGTCAATCTGGGAGTAACAGCTATACAGTAGAGCTAACCCTCTGCCCCCCTTCCGGTTCCGGGACGTCGATCGGAGGTTTTTTGACGTCGATATCGATGACATCGTTAGCGTCATTGTTATCGGGCGGTGGGCATCCGACGATTCTCCCGTGTGAGGAGGTCGCGCGTACAGAGAAGATGGAAATGTCATTTGCATCCGGTTGCCACAGGCAGATTTAGGCAGATGCGATCCTGCACCAAGGTGAGACCGTCAGACGTGAGTGTGTCACGTACGGTATAAGTCAGCCATTGTGGACCGCGCTGTGAATCATGACGGGGACAGTGCATGGAAGGATGCGGATTGCCTTACCTTATTCAGTTATTTTGTCTCACGATTTTGTGCATATATCAGGCCAAGCTTCTCGCCTTCATAGGTCGAGGCTGCATCGCACGGCACCCGACAATCCTGTCAAGCTTGTGATACGCAGAGCTCACGCAGTCGGGCTCGACGGCTGCTCGACGATGACGCCGATCAGTGCTCTCAGTGGCGATTAGCCTTCCTCGTCGATCCCCTGTCATCGATCGTTGCGATCCCACCCCAACCTCCGGGGGAAAGCCCTGCGCTTCTCGCCCGCGGTATCGCCCCTCCCTTTGCGCCTTTCGCTCGCGTTCGATTCCTCTTCTCTCCCTGATATGGCATATCGGCAGGCGATACGAATCTGCGCGCGAAATTGAAATTGGCGAACGTTGCAGTGTCGGTCCTTTGCGCTTGTTTTCGCTCACGCGTGCCCTGTGCGGAGCTAGGCAGGGCGCCGTCGCGCGCGTGCACCTGTTGACTCACACGTCCTGGATTCGCAGCGTGCGCGAGAAGATGCGACGGATGCGACGGATGCTTTTACATGTGCAACTAGGAATCACGGGCGCGCACTGCCCATGTATTAGTCTCTCGGGTCAGGCGTCCCTGCTTTGGACACCCAGGCGTTCGCGCCCGCTTTGTTAGCGCTGCTCGCCGAGATGGCCTTCCCGCTTTTGGCTCGCGCGAAACCTTGTTCGCACTCAATCGCGGTCCGCACTGTGGGCCTTAGTCTCCCATGCTGCCCTTGCGCAGAAACGTTCTACGTATAGGAGCACCTGCGGCGCGGCAGCGCCGAATCTGGATCTCTCTCGCGTTCGGGGAACCGCGAACACGACATGGGACGACGGTGCCTGCATGCAGCAGAAGGGGAAGCGCACTGGAAGCACGCGTTGGGCAGCTCACGCTGGACGGCCCGAAGGATAGGGTTCGATGCTTTACTGCGTTCGGGTTCACCTTTACGCCTGCCTGGGACGAGGTGGCTGTTCGCTATGGTCATCGGCGAGGCGGTGCCCGATGCGTTCTGATGCGCACGGTGCCTGTGGAGAGAGGGGGTTGAACTGTATGAGAGATTGAAATGTATGTTGTGTTGCCACACTTGATCCTTGGACTGCGTGGGAACGGCCAGGAACGGCCACACTTGGAATGGAGAAGATGAAAATTCAGAAACTGACATACTCTTTGGTACACTTGCACGAGTTGCGATGGCTATGTAGCGCCGCAGCGGGCATCGGACATTTTCAAAAAGTCTAAACCCCTTCGCTTTTTGGCGCCTCATCCCTGTCGTTCCCGTGCGAACCTTGATGGCGAGGCAAGAACTCTGGTACGGGTCCGGAGGCGAACTGCAGACGCGTTGTTCTGCTACCGAAGCCCATGGTCGTCAGGCTTGGCGCGCCCAAGATCGTCTTTTCGAGGCTGACTAGGACGATGATGATCGTAGGGTATATGCCCTGACCCCACCTGTCAGTTCCGGTCCATGCACGGGCAAACGGCGGTTTTGGAAAAGGGTCATTTGCACATACTGTGATCTGGACGCTGAGTGGTAAGAATAAGTTCCCTGCCAAGCCGCCGTCGTTGGGGAGATTGATGTACGAAGTGAATATGAGAGCGATCTGCGAGCATGAAAGGCGGTCAACCCTTGGATCCTGAGAGGTGATTGCGGTATACTGCCTTACCCACACAAGGCAGTAGATGACACCTGACTCGGCCAAAAGCGACATGATTTTCCCGGCCTTTGACCTCCTGATGCCGCCACTGCTCATATTCGACTGGATGAATTTGCGGTGTATCCTAGAGGGTGGAGCATGTTCGGCGATCGGTTTGCTAGACGACACGACACGAGCTGGAGACGAACCAAGCCTTGTATGCAATCAGCAACGTGGCCACCACGCTCGTCGCGAGCGACAGCGCCCAGCTCGCGAGCTGGGCATTACCTCCCATCTTCTCTATCCGAGGAGATTGGGTATGGAACGCTCGAATTTCGAGCCCTCCGCACAGTAACGAAGAAACTGTGGATGTAATACGTTGGGGCTTCGCTCTGGGATAAGCAAGAAAATACTTACCAGTGGAGCCTATGAGCAGCCCTATGGGAAGCATAACGACTTTCCTGTAATCAGGCCACAAGGCCCATGCTCTCCAAACAATGATCGCATCACCAGATATATACTGATGAATGTTAAAAAAGTTTTGGATATTGAGTCGGTCAAGAAAGGATGACAAACGAACGTTGAAAAAAGACAGATAGAACAGCACGATGTCAAGGGTAAAGCTCGACCCCATGGTCGCATATATCTCGTCACCCTGCGCTCCACCCTGTTGCACAAAGGATAGGCCTAGGACTTGCTGAACATATCCGACGAAGAGCGCTACGCCATATCCAGTCGATGTCAAAAACATCACAAAGGTAACACCGAGCAGGACTTTGTTCGCCCTAAAGTCTAAGCCCTTTCGACTGGCACGAGCCGCAGTCAGCGATGACCATGGTAAAGCAAACATCGCTCACACGAGGATGACCGTGGAAAATGAGATCAGAACGACGTAAATGCCTAGTGGTGGCGGCCCGTTTCATCAGCCATGCAAAGCGGACACAATCTAGAGTAAGCATACCGAATAGAAATGCTGAACCGCATAGTGTGACGGCATCTATCAGCATCTCATAACCGAAATCGTGGGCATTCGACAAGGATGACATTGTAGCCAGCTATCCAGTGAAAGGTGGGCTCTGCAAAGCTGGAAGAGGGGTGAGTCCTCGACCATCCCGAGACGACTGACATTTATATTCAAGGTCTTTCATACTAGCTGAAAAGTTGAAGCTCTGAATCACAGGCAGAAAAGTGCACTGCGGGTGTTCTGTGATAGACATCAATGATGTACCTGTGGCGTACAGGCGCGTCCTGCGGATCCCATCATGCTCACATATCAGACAGAATATGACAAACGAGCCTAAGACAGGATCTACATGAACTCCTTCGAGCAGAAGAGATTAGAGTCAGCAACCCCTACCCTTCACTCATGTAGCATGTGACTTACTCATTACTACAGAGTAGATAAACTGTGCGAACGACGTCAAGACGAACCTGCACAGCGAGTGGCTGATTTTCGAAAGCTGTGAAGATGGACCTGGCAGACGATGATCGATCAGTGATGGTCTATGTATGTGTGGGTAAGTTTCCTGTCGGGCGCGGCATACATAGTCTTAAAGCGTACAAGATATACAGTGATGAATCAAAATGCATAGCATGACCCACTTCAAAAGGAGCAGTGAGATTTCACTACATCAAATTCAGCATGTCATCTGACGACGCCTTGTAAAGTCGAATAGTCTGCTTCGTGTGAAATTATGAGGATTAGAACGTTGACTACATTCGAGCGGATAATTAGAGTCGATACATCGATAAGACAGTACCTCTGATTCACGCTCCGAAGAGCAAGATCCCCACAGCCGGCCCTGTACACATTACCACTGCTGCAGTCGCCGCTACGGAGACACTTCTGGGCAACTGTGCCCAAGCCCAAAATACGATCCCAACCATCATGAGCACGAAGCCCACAGTGGCCATAGATATGCACAATGTATGTGCACGCTCCAACAAGCCGGTGGGAGGCTGTCGCGTGCGGAATGGCCCGACTTGTTCTAGATGCGGATCTGTAGTAAAATGGGGATGTTGATGGGGGTGTAGTGATGGGACAGAATAGGTGGAAAGGTGGGGTCTGAAGGGTCAGCTAGGTCCACGGCGCTAGGGTGTCTCGAAGATTGAGGGTCCGAGGAAGATGGCTTATTATCCGTCTCTTCTTGCGCAATAGCCTGTGCCTCGGCAGAGATAGGCGAAGCGTAGGCAAAACCCTCAACTTTAAGTTCCTCCTTCTTTGCTTCCTTGAGCTTATATCGGATAAGCGCGAAGGCTGCAAGGAATGAGATGATTGCTGAAACAGGACGGTCATCGATTGATTGCGGAAAACGGCATGCGATGATGTGATGGGAGGGTGCATTGAAGAGTGTTCAATTGAGCGTAATACATACCAGCAAAGGAGTGCACGATCAGGGCACAGATCATGCATACAACGGATACCTGGGAAATGACGCTGTCAGGGCTTGACGAATCGGGAATCGCACTGCCAAGAAGCTGTGCTTCCATCGCAGAGAAGAAGGTCGTCTAAGTGATTGAGCATAGAATGAGTTGGTCAGCTACGAGATAGTGTTACACGAAGAGGGCGAAGACAGAAAATCACATACTAGAACAGAGATGAGCTGCAATCGATCCATCCAGCTCTGTACCAGCTCCTTCATAGCCTTTTTACGCGCTCCATCGTCTTCTTTGTCCTGAGCTTCCTGTGTTTCTGTATACAGTCCAAAAATCACCAGTATTATCGTACCTGCTAGGACCTGGAAAAGATGCCAAAGTTGTATACGCACGCTGTCTAACAAGATGTCTTTCATCCCCACCTTCATTGTCCGAGTATTCAGCACTAGTGTCTATGTCTATTGACCCATGCAAGGAGGGCCCATCAACCCATCGTCTCGGTTTCGCACTATTGTGCCGCACAGCAGAGTGAGGGATAGAAGCGCGCATGACCCGACTAGCCTTGCGGCCAAGGCGAGACATATGTGGAGCCAGAACTAGAAGACAGTGGATTTAGGAGGGTCCTATAGAGTATATGCTTCGTCAACTGACCTAAAGACATGTGAGCGGCCGCTGTGGTGTGTGAATGATTACTGTAGAGCAAATAGATAATTGTCACTATATGCGGGTGTTCGCTAGCTTTATAGCAGTTTGCGAGACGCCCGTGGGGTGACTTTGATGTGGTTCTCCACCCGAAATCACTCTCATGACTCGACACGCACAGCTCTCGAAGACTGAAGCGACTGTCCAAGTGGATACGTTCCATCGAACAGTTTCAACAGGACATCAGACTCATGCACAGCTTTAGTGCTATTAGCGACGAACTAGTACTGCTAGAGTTTGGAATATATCAGAGTATTTTCAATCGAGATAGAGAAACAAACATTACACAGATGAAAGTTGACACGTTATATCTCTAACGCTATTGTTTTTGGGAGGAGATCGTGTGATGACTGGACATTGTGACTCTCCAAATGACAGGCCTTTTTTGGGTGGCTCCTTAAATAGCAGTGACGCTGTTGTATCGCAGCGCCATCCAAACAGCGAAGTCCGTGATGTAGTGCACATCGTGATCATACATAACATTCATGGTCGCGCTTCGTTTCATCATAGTACTTACAGCATCCTAATCCTATCCAAAGACAAAACATCAGAAATCTTCTAGCATCAAGGATGTTGACATACTGACGTTTATGAGTCATCAAGCGGAATGGTCCACTGATACAGACTAACCTCGCCCCACTCAAGCTACGGGAATCTCAGTATGTTCTGTACCCCTACTTGCCCACCAAGACTCCGGGCCCTTCATACCTGATGTCAGATATGATGCGTTGTCAAAGAAAGCAAACTGGCCAACCTTGAAGCTATTTAACACCATAAGATTGTTCCGTCTGGCATACCAGTCGGCCGCGGTCTGAGGTTTCAAGTTAGGATTTTCCTTCCAGTCAGCTGTCTGAGCCGCATGCTGTGCAATCTTTGCGCTTTCGTTGACCAAGGGCGCAAGTATGCAGTTGTCGTTTGGCCGCGTAAAGTACCCAAGTGACCATCTAACAAGACTGGCCTGTTCCTTGGGAGGATTCCTAGACGGAGGGCCAAGGATGTGAGGTCTGGAATCGACGAAGTGATGATGATGATAGACTGACACGACACGATGCTGATTAGACCGCAAAATTCCACCACTCCATATCGCCATAGCGTCTCCGAGGTTGCAGATTATGTAGCCAGGTACAGGCTGCATTGAAATGATAAGGTCTCCTAAGTAAGCAGAATATAGGTCGACAACATACAACTGACCTCACCTTCACATATAACCATTCACTGGATCCGGGGGCAAAACCTGCAGCCCTCCGAGACGAGGGTGAAGAATAGTCTGGAAGCAAGGGTCAGCGCACCCAAGTGCAAGGTACTGAGCGGAGAACCATACCATAGATCCAAAGTCAGTGTGCACGCCGAGACTCAACTTGTGTGCAGGCACTTCGGGTCGAGGAAGACACCTGATGCACCGTATCTCCGAACGACTGATGTTGTCGCCCGTATGGTTCTGAACAAGTCTACCCGCAGGCAGGCCGAGTTTGTCATCGAAGGTGTTGAAAGCAGTGAAGCAAAGATCCAGGGATTTCAGCAAGTAGGGCTTGAGTGTGGACTCTATGGTGAGGTCATTGACGGTGTGCGGATATGACCGAAGAATGCGTTTAGGCCAAGCAAGGATGTCATCCTTGGCGATATCCATGAATTCTATATTGTCAGGAGAGCCAGTTTCGTCAGTAGCCCAACGGCCGTTTCGCTTATGCCTGAGAGAGAGAGATTAATAGTAAAAAGCCAGGCATATGATAGTGTCTCGTACCCCTCAGATTTGATCTTCTCTTCCAATGGCAGTTCAAGAGTCTTCGTGCTCAGCTCATAAATGTCCTCACTTCTTTGTCCATGTCATGATTCTTCGTGCTGTTGAATGAAGATTGATGAACATGATCCACACCTACGATCAAAATATATACGCACTACCAGAAACCCAGCTCGGTAGCAGCTTTCCAGAGCTTATCAATCTCGTCCTGGTCGCCCGCCTTTATGAGCGCGTAGTCAATGACCAGCAGAGGGGCGACTGGAATGTCGTCAGGAAAAGGAGGTGCCGTTGTCTCAGACATGATGATCGGGGAAGGAGTACAACTACGAGTGTTAACTCCACGCCGCCTTATAATACACCGAAATGCATTCGCAATAAGAGCAAGCACATGATCGCATGACCTTCGTCCGGAGCATTACATGGTCTCGCGGAGCTTCATACATTCAGTTCCGCGTAACTTCGTAAGTTCCTAGCGAAGGAGGACCCACAAACAAAGACGAACATCTGTTAAGGAAGACTGAATATCCCACAGGAAGGCTTGCAGTCAGATTCTATATGTACACCAGAAACACACGCTCACTCACCGTGAAACAACTCATTCTGCACGTAGTCTCGGCATCATTGATAATCAAATGCTTGGTACAAGGTTCCAGCGGCACTCAGTGGTTACAGCCGAGCACTGAGAGAGATAGGAGTTTCCAAATGGTCTCCAAAGAATACAGGGTCGCGTCAGGTCGAGTCTCGAAAGCATGAGGGACGATGGTCAATAGGTATTCATGGCTTCCATAGAAGGTTTGCCCTGGACAGCTCTAATGACTTGCCTATGCCAGCAAGGTCGACGGCAGCTCCCTGACAAGAGTTATCCGAGAGTATGGGATATGAACTCAATATAGAATCTCAGATCACTCACGTCTGTATGCCGGTCACTATCCAAACAGCGTCTTCGCTGGTCTTCTTGAACGCATATGTTTTTCGTCCCGCTTCGAACGCGGGCTGACCGATAAGATGTATCAAAAGCGCATCTCGTCACGGTTTGCGCGCGTACGCCGACCACAGATTGGCATCAGATCAGAGGTCTGGACGAAATCGCGTTGTCAACCATATGATGATCATATAACGTCGTGAGTTGAACGTACAATTAGAAGCATGATTAGACTAATACCCCAGAAAAATAGATTCGTATCTCACTGAAGCAGAAGACGTTGAACGCATCTCGTTGAAGCGTTGCACGCTGTATCGCTGCTGTATCGCTTTCCAAGAGGTGGTCCCGACTCCTAAAGGGTCGCGAGAAAGGTGTGACTGCTAGTGACGTTATTGACCTCGCCGTGACCGGGGGAACCAGAAACCGCCCCGTCCAGCTCTTCCTCCCGACCACCAGGGAGAGGTTTCATAGTCTGTCTTCCCTCGTACGGAATGCTATAAAGCCATTAGCAACGATGGCATCCACATACCCACGTTTGAGAATAGCAGTTGTCCAGTTCGCCCCACGAGTCAGTACTTAGCGCATTCGATCGGATCCCAACTGGTCGAGAATGTCGACGCGTGCGCCCCATACGTTTTCAGATAGGACATGTCGAGGAAAATATTGCACGGGCCCATGCGATATGCGCCAAGTGAGCTCTTGAATCGAGCTTTTCTGTGACGGAGCTGATTGCGTCGTCGTTTTAGTATACAACCTCGTTCGCTCGATCTTCTGGTCCTTCCGGAAATGATCTTCAGCGGTCTGTACACTTCGTCTTGCGGAACAATACAGGCGTTGAGCTGCGGTGCACTCATCCCCAGGATATGTTTTTCGCGACGCTGCTTCGATATCGCCTTTCTTGGAGCATCCCCACACCGGACCCACCTCGAGATTCTGTGCTGAGATGGCAGAAAAGCTGCACTGCTATGTTGTCGCTGGCTACCCAGAACGCTTAGAACAGAGTGAGATCACGAAGAGAAGCGATTCCGATGGTCATATCATCGACGCGATCGGTGCCAACAGTGCTGTCGTACACGGCCCTGACGGTAAACGAAT
The DNA here is from genome assembly GCA_039111635.1 of Heterobasidion occidentale. Lineage (NCBI taxonomy): Eukaryota > Fungi > Basidiomycota > Agaricomycetes > Russulales > Bondarzewiaceae > Heterobasidion > Heterobasidion occidentale. The sequence goes on along the minus strand of JBCAQO010000015.1, from coordinate 370,090 downwards.
CGGTGGCTATCGTAAAACAAACTTGTTTGAGACGGATCAAACATGGGCCAAACCAGGTTCATCCCGAAGCTCTGACTGTGAGATTGAGACTTATGCTTGCTCGCGGTTCGTAGGCACCGGGTTCGTGACCTTCAACCTCCCTGCCCCACTCAACACCGTGAGTCTTGGAATATGCATGGACCTCAACCCACAACCCCCCGCTGTTTGGACGCTTGAAGACGGTCCATACGAGATCGCGGACTACTGCCGGGCGAATGGCACCGATTTGCTGATCTTGCTCAATGCCTGGCTGGATTCCGGCGTTGACGAGGACACAGCTGAAGACTGGCATACTCTCAACTACTGGGCCTCCCGTTTGCGGCCTCTCTGGGCGCATACCGGAGACGGTGGGAATCAATCTCCCACCACCATCGAACCCAGACGTACCGTCGCCATTGTGTGCAATAGATGCGGAGAGGAGAACGGTACGAGCTGCGCTATCGCATTCGTCTACGTACTACTAACAGTGCATGGAAAGGCAAGAAATTCGCAGGGAGTTCCGCGCTTTTTGCATTGTACCAAGGTCGAGGCAGGCCTATTCTACTGCAAGTGATGGAGCGAACTCAAGAAGGAGTCGGAAATTGGACGGTGTGAGGAGATCGGAGATAGAGTGATGTTGTATATTTGCACCCTGTGAACAATTTCTTAACCTTACTTCTATGCCTAACTTCTTGTGCGGCTGACGTGCTAGCAAAGATATATCAGGCGGTCATCTTTGTAAACTGAACGAGGATGTGAGGCAAGGGAGAGGAGCAGCGGTACCCGCACAAGCGCGAAGTTCTAGCTCGGTCTGCATTTCAGACTGGTCGGAGACCTCATCGTTGCATTCCTTCTGTTGAGTCTTGTAGAAAGGCGACGATAAGTATGCCGTGGTTTCTCCGACAAATCGTGCCGAAAGATCTGTACTTGGCTGAGGAGTTTCGGGTGTTTGAACTATGCCGCAGTCGCACGCGAGCCCACAAATACATCAGCAGGCGATACGGCGACCTTCGTATTCCAAATTGTCAGATACAAGACGCTGGGTCCAAAATGCAGACACCAGCCCCGAACGAACCGTTTGTGCTCTTGATCTGACCATATCGTCGCACGAGCACCCACACCGCTACGTCGGGTTGTCTGCTTCAAGGGCTATTGAAGCCGTGTTGCGGCACCGACGACTCTGCTATGGGAGAATGCAATTCCTATATTTCCGTCTGATTTCATGTACCGACATGCGCATTACGCGGTGACGGCATTTTCTCCTTGCAGCACGGGCAGACCAGCCAGCTTCATCTTGACCGCAATCTCGAACAGGTAATCGAGGCACTAGAGCGGGTTCCCAGAAATCAGCGTCGCACGGGGCGTCGATAAGCAGAAACTGTATTGACCTCGGTCTGCGTCTTGGCCTTTTCCCAGTCGTTGCCTAAGTTTGAAAGCCGAGAGCGGTTAGCGTGGGCGTTGCACGAGAGTGTCGCGCGGAGGGCGTACCCCACACATACACGCCGTGACGGCGGACGAGGACTCCTGCGGCAGCGGGGTATTTGATCATGGCTTCGGCCATGCTGTCCTTGAGATCCTCCTCGTTTGGAGTGTTCTCGATGATGGGGACTTCGAGCGTGTCGAGGTACGACAGCGCTTGTCCAGTGCCGCCGATCCGGACGCCCTTGATCATCTGTAGCAACCCACTTTATTTGTGATTCTGACCTCGAAGACAAGCACTCGCCTCCTATCAAACGTCATCCAAAGAAACGCGGTTATGAGTATCCGACCGCGATGCACAGCGCGAAGCAGGACCACTGACCTGATGAGAAATCTTGAACACGGGTCCTGTCCAGAGAAGCGTGGCGAGCACGGCGTTTTGAGAGTGCGTGTGGATGCAGCTGCCCGCAGATCGCAAGTCAAAGGCGTTCCAGAAAGCGGTGTGCAGGCGGACTCCTTGAGCGTCGCGGTGGGCCTGCGGAGGAACCGCCGATCGTTGTCGGGCGTTAGTGACTGCGGGTATGGAAGGACGAAGATGTGGATCGGCTGGATCCGTTCTTTCTGCACTCCGGAGGGCGCGATGTACACTTTATCGCTGGTGCGCACGTCCATTGTCAGCGGTCAATGGCAGCGGGATGTGAGCAGGGACACTCACCCGACTCGGATGCTGATACCGCCGCCGGTTCCCGTCACCCATCCGAGGTTGTAGAAACCTTTACAGAGCTCGGGGATGAGGTTCGCGGGCTGGAGGATCGATCAGGATCAGCTCTCCGGAAGTCGAAAGAAGGGCTCTTGCATGCAGGGGGTCGCTGGAGGTGATCAAAGCATCGTCCTGATTTTGAGCAGACATCCTGAGGCCAGATGTTCGAGGCGAATATGTACAGATAAACAAGCAGACGCGTTGGCGAAGTCCGAAGCGCTTCAAGTTGCTTTGGCGAATTTTCACGGGCAATCGCGATCGGAGACCCCTGGAACTCGAGAACGGCTTTCCACCTCTTTCTACTGCACCAAAATGAATTCGACCTCAAATATCAAGCTTCAACTCTGCATGCATCATGGCTCTAGAGAGTAAAGCCAGTCAGAGCTATTCCCGTATCCGTCTATGTTCGAACTTGGAGCCATAGCCGACAGCGCGGTCGCTGCGTTCCAAGTCCTATGATCCACTTCAGAAACGGATGAACCGAGGACTGCCAACACTCTGCCAACCTCCTTCTATCGAAACGAGATCGAACAGGACCTCTGCGTATCAGTGTCAGTGATCCACCCCGCAATGACAGAGCTCGATGTAGAGCAGTTAAAATAGGTCAGCAATAACCGCATGGGGGATCCTGATTCTGATGTGTGTCACCGCAGTGCAGCAGTCTACGGTATCATACTAGGCGTATATAGGCCATCTCGCCATCCTCATTCCGAAGCTTGAGTCGCCAGTGCTCCCGCGCACCGTCGCACCGTCGACGCTGATACATTGCTCGTGAGACCAGACAGCTCCTCCGCCGAGTTTGGCCTGTTGTCACTCAGGGGTCAGATACTCAGTCCCGCAGAGGCATCGTCACTACGCCATCAGAACAAGACCTTTCTTCCGTCGCCCCTCGCTCGACTGAACGGCTGCACGGCTGCAGTATCGTTTCGGTCGCGTTCCCATTTCAGAACTCGTGTGTGCCCGACCCGTCTGTCTTTTGACAGAAGAAGCTCAAGGACGTCATACTCCGGGAGTAAGTCCTCTCCTATTGGAATTGACCTACGAAATTTAGCCCACCAAGTCTTTGTTCCACGCTCTCGGAGGACTCCGACGTTTCGAGGTCCATAGATTCGGTGGGCTCGCTGGAGTGGAAGGATCTGGTGGACGGACGCAATAATAGCTCGCCTGCTCGCCCGCTCGTGGACAGCTCTTTGCGGAACCCCATTCGGCCCTGGGCGCGCGGGAGCCCGCGTCGAAGCACCAGGCCCACCGATCGCCCCGGAATACTCGAACACTTGATTACTCGACGGCACGCACGGACTCAAGCGCCCCGAAGATCTCCTGCGGACTGTATCTCTCTCCGTGTCCAGCGAAGAGCGAGGAAGGCGCTGGAAGACGCTGCGCCCGGACGACGTCTCGTTTGTTTTGTTCGCGCGGCTGGTGCCAAGGCAAAGTCGGAAAGAAAGCGTTTGCCGTGTTGCATGGCATCTCGCATGCGCGCAGGGCGCCTCTGGACATACAAACGTGTTCGGCCGTACCTTGCGAGGGTCATGTACGCGGATTCGCGTCGAGCGGTGGCCTCAGCGCTTGCGACAGATAGTAGCAGAACCACAACATAACGAATGGCACCTGCACATCCGGGAACAGAGCCTCGTTCTTACCCGACCTACGTTCTTACGAAGGTTGCGCGTGCGTCGTTCCTTCCAACTTTCCAACCAGCGGCGGATGCCTGCGGGCGATTGAGCGCCCGTCCGGAGTTGTGGACTTTCTCGGCGCGGATGAGCGAGCGAGGATGAGCAACGCAGCCAAGCGCATTGCACCGCCACTGATTTGTATTGGCCCGCAGCGTGCATCTCTCAAGATCTACCTGCTTACCGCGGAAGAGGAGGCGCTGCCTCCTGTCAACGGGCGCGTTCGACGTTCGCGGGCTAGCGTGCCGCTGTTCGGGAGACGAGATCCACACGCTCGAAGCAGATCTGCGCAGGGGAGAGCGCGCGCCCGGCGCTGAGCTGAATAGGGACACCCATGACACACCACCGAGCATGCTGGGCACTAGCGCGCAAGGCAAATTGGGGTGGAACACGTTAAATGACATTGATTGCAATTGCGAAAAAAAAACAGTTCGCATACGACACGGGGACCGACGGGGGAACCTACATGTACAGAGAGGAGGATGGCGAGTCGTGGACAGGGAAGGCAAGCGCATAGCGATAGAGATAGACAGGGAAGTGGTTCTACATAGGTGTAACTGGACAGACGGCTCGAACGGGGTATTCAGCGGTGGTACGGATAGCAAATGGCCAATAATGAGGCGCACATCAAACAAAAAGCACAGGCGCGTACGGAGTGCACATGATGACGAACGGAACCAAAACAAGAATACAGGGACCAGGCGACAGGACTGCGACCCGAGCCGACGTCGACTGCGAGTCTATACAGCGTGCCGCAGGATGACCATGAGCCCGTCAGAGTGAGCGGAGAAGATGGAGTCGACGGCCATTTCCTGGTCTTGGTTGGGTCCGCGCGTCCGCACACGCGGGCGTGCTGTCGCAGGTGCGGCGCTATGAGTGTGGGATCGCGCTGCAGAATCCCTGGCGCCAGTGCCGCCGTGTTGTCCGTGGCGGTGTCGCGATGGTGGCGGGTCGGGGTGTCGATCGCTGTCGCCCGTCATCAGTGAGGTGAGTCATTGACTGCGAAGCTGAGCGTCGCGCCTACCTCGAATCTCTGCCCACTAGGGAGAGCGTGAACTTTCCAAAGCCAAATCCACCATCACTCGGCTGCCCTCGCTCGTTGACGCCCCATCCTTTGACAGCATCGATCCAGCTGCGAACGAGCTCCTCGTCTCTCTTGATGACAAAGTCGAAGAAGCTACGGCCCATGATTTTCGTCGTTGAGAGGAAGCTATCGTTCGAACAGTAGATGATTGGACAGCTCAGAGAGAAGCGGTCCAGGATCAGCGCAGTCCGGATAGACTGTTTCGGCAGAGGGTCAAAGGTGATAGGTTCTGGCTTGGGCACCGGAGGTTGGGGCGTAACCTCCCTGTCCTTGCTCTTGCCTTTGTCTTTACCCTTGTCTTTGGCATCCTCGTCTTCATCGTCTTCGACGTCCTTCAGAGTTTCTTTGCTGGCGGAGCTGTCTGCAGTCGATTCAGTAGTCGATTCCGGCGAGCCAGGGTCGGTGAGGGAGTCTGGCAAAGGCACCTGGATGGGACTGGGAGGCATCGGTGACGGATCGTTCCATCGCTAGGAAGAGCAAGGGCTTGAGTACACGATGTAAAGAGTCACGCCCAACGAGGGCGCTTACTCTGAATTCGAAGTTTGTAGCTGAAGGGGTGATGATAGTGATTTCCTGGGCTGTCGATGCGTTGTGCATGGCCTTTGGGCCCATGGCGGCAAAGGACACGCTACCGACGAGAACGTTATGTGCGACGGTTCGAGACTTGATGTTTGGCGTCAGAAAACAGCATCTCGAAGTGATGACTAGAGAGCCTACTATTGCGCAGAGTATGTAGCCCTTGTATGGGTCTTTGTGCTTCATACGCAGATATGCGAGGACAGCGGCCTTGTCTTGTCGTATTGTGTCACTGGAAGAGGCGATCAGGACACGGTGACGGAGAGCGGAAGATGCAAGGAGAGACGCACTAGTGAAGCAGTTTGACCTGAGGAAATTCGTCTGGATGGACGAGGTCGAGGGACGGAGTGCCGACGAGTTCGTGTGGTTCGTAGCCTAGGACGCATGAATTGGGGGCCGGGGCAGAGACAATGCCGCAGAGTCTCACCCAACAAGTCGCTGACGGACTCGGTCAGAAACACCCAGCGGGCCTGGATGGTTGAAATTTACAACGGATGAGGAGCGTGAAGGCAGACTGAGATGAACGCCGCACATTCTCTGTGAAGTCCACGATGCCGACTGGGTGACGCGGAAGAGGATAAGGAGAGATCAAATGGGGACAGGTCGGGATACGCACTGAAAGAAACGCAGGGCGAGGAGTCCATGAGCGGAGAGGAGGACGGAGAGGAGGGCGAAGGAGGGTGAGGGCGAGGAAGGGGAGGGGAGAGAGGGAGAAGGAGGGGGAGAAGGAGAGGGAAGGGAATGCGGCGGCGGTGGCTGGGAGGTGCCGGATATTGTACCGAAAATGGGAGTGGAGGAGTGGCGAGGGTCTCGACCGGGGCGGGTTTGCGGGAGCAAGCGAGGAGGCTAACGGACGCGACTGCGACAGTTAAATAACGCAGGAGAGCGTTCTACAACAGGCATAAGCAGACGACAACACTGGCGCCCATCGTCGTCCCAGCTGAGCGCGCACCCCCCCCCCGTTCAGACTCCGCCTCTCCCCCAGCCCCAGCATCACAGCGGCACTCGCCTCAGCATCCTCTCCACGCCCAGCCACCCTCCCCCCGACTTCCCTCTCTCTTTTTTGTTTCCGTTCGTCTGCCGCACCCGCAGCCAGGCGCTTCTCAGGGGCCCACCTTGTTCCCAGATTCGCTCGTCCTTTCGAATCTGACCCCAATCTCGGCTCCGCGTGCGCATGCTGATTAAGATCCATCAAATCTGAACCTCCCCTGCCCGCGTTTCCCACGCTCTGCTTGCAGCCGCTCCAGTCGCTCGTGCCGTGTCCAGTCCGCCGCAAGCCTGCTCTGAATCAGATGTGGTCCTCCGATGCTCGAATCGCACCTGGCCACCTCGTCATCGTATGGCTGGTGAGGATCTCCGCACACCCTTCGTGCCAGCTTTCCCCATCACTCACCGCTTTGTGCACGCGTAAATTTTACTCTTGCAGACGAGAGACGTGGTCCAATCTTTTATCGTCACCCCAGGCAAAGAGTTCAACAGCAAGTACGGCAATTACCGACATTCGGATCTCATTGGTCTCCCCTATGGCTCCAAGGTAGCCTCTCGCACGGGAAAGGGCTTCATACACGTCCTCCGCCCCACTCCTGAGCTCTGGACGCTCGCCCTTCCGCACCGAACACAGATCCTCTACATCGCTGACATCGCCTTCATCACCTCATGGCTAAACATTTGCCCAGGCAGCGTCGTCATTGAAGCTGGTACGTGATCATTGCGTTCCGGATCAATGATCGCTCGGACCAGTCCTCCAGTCTTTTCTGCGACACCAGAATTCTCACAGAACACATCGCCGTGGTCTGATGGCCTATCACGCGATGACGGTACCTCGGATACCGCCTTGGTTGCGTTTATTTCCGTCCCGTCAGGCTCTCACTACGTTCTGCATGGAGAACGGGCGGGCTTGCACTCTCCTGACCGCAGTCCGCTCTGACATAGTTTGTTTGGGCACCGATGACACGCAACGTTGCGCGGCTGCGCCTGATTGGCTGCCAATATTAGGTATCAGTCTGGCCCGAGATCCACGTGTGTCTCTGTGTATCTCTCGGCCTCCCTGGCTGGGTTCTCCGATCGCTGTCTTTCAATTTGACCAATCGAAGCCTTTGGCGCCCACGTCTTGACCCTCAAGACGTCCATTCCGCTTTTTCATTAAACACGTGTTTGCTCAGGGCTGACTTAGAGTTCGTGAAGGCACCGGCTCGGGCTCGTTCTCGCATTCAGTCGCGAGGACTGTCGGTCCCACTGGGAAATTATGGTCTTACGAGTTCCACGAGGCCAGAGCGGACAAGGCAAGGTAGCTCCTCCTTCGCCCCGCGTTCGATGCCGGCTCGCTTGACAGTGTACCTCCAGGGATGAATTCACTCGCCACGGCATGTCGGACGTGGTCACCCTTACCCACAGAAATGTCTGCAAGGACGGCTTCACCGTGGAAGATACCGCCGACTCGGGTACGACTGTCCTCATCCGCTTCGGCTGACGTCCTTGGCTCAATTTTGGGACAGTCTTCTTAGACCTTCCCGCACCATGGGAAGCAGTCGAACATGCGAAAAGGGCATTACGCGTGCGTGGCCGTGAATTCCCGCGCGCCGGCTGCTATAGAACTCACCCGCTATCCGATGCGCTCACGTCCGTCAGAAAGACTGCATCACACGAATCTGCTGCTTCAGCCCGTGTATAGAGCAGGTGTTGCGCACCGTCAGCGCGCTGAACGATGCCGGCTTCACAGGTGCGCGCGGATCGCAAAATGTACAGCCGCCCAGACAGCTCATCCGCCCTGGCTCCCGCGTGCACCGCGCAAATTGCACGCCCAGACATCACGATGTACGAGACGCTCCTCAGACCCCACGAGGTCAGCGAGGTGCCGACGCTCCTTCCTATCGGCGCGGTCAGCAAGAAGCTGCAGCAGTCCGAGCAAAAACGGGAAGAGAAGCGGTTGCGCCAGATATCCAATGCACGTGCACGGCACGCGGAGAAAAGGAAGAGGGAGCAGAATGGGGGCCCAGAGGACAACGATGAGACAGGCTCTAAGAGGGTAAAGACTGAAGGCGAGACTCTGGACGACGCCCAGGGCTCCTCCGGTCCATCAGCGCAGGACCCTGCATCCGTTGTGGCCCCCCTCGGGGCCAAGGACGAGGTGCGAGATGTTACAATGGAAGAAATCCCAGACACGCTTCCCCAGCCTGTCGACCCAAAAGCCCTCGCCAGCGAACCACCGACGCCTCCCCCGGCCACGACGCAAATCGTCTCCAAGGTCATACAAGAAGTTCGCGGACACACCTCTTACCTCACTTTTGCATGCCTGCTACCTGCCGTGGTCACCCAAAAACCCACCTGCCCAGCGGAGAAACACGAAAGTGCACCATCCCCACGAACCCCGGCGTCTCAGACATCCGATGTCACCGCAGGGCCGTCTAAAGATGAAACGTAGAGGTCCCCTCTACCCCGATTCTCATCCCGGATGACATCCGTTCGCTGACGCGAAAATGCCCTCGCGTCTCGAAATACACACGGATAGCCATACATACACACCAAAAACGAGAGTCGATGTAGGCACGACGAAAAATGTAAAGTCGCTGCGAATAAAATGATGTTTAGTCTTCAATCGCCCGTCTGTAAGCCTCATCCTGCTCCCGCTCCTGCTGGAGTTGAGCGACCGACTTGTCCCGACGACTACGCAGAACTCGCTCGGAAGCAGGCGTAGGCGCCGGCGCTGACGCTCTCCCCCTCGTGCGCTTTGTTGGCGGAGGCTCGTTCGGCCCATCTACGACATCGGACTCGGCACTCGCGCTACCGGCCCTGGCCCTCTTCCTGCCTTTCGCCGGTGGCCCCCTCGCTCTCGACGGTGTGCTCTTCCCAGAGCTCGAGGCGTGATTCGCACCCCTGCCACGAGGCGTCGCTTTCTTGCTTGCGCTGACGGGCGAAGGCCGATAAGCTCCAGCTTCCGCGACCGCAGGCTGATCCCGAGCGACCATCGCCGTCGATGACGCGCGCGAACCCACCGCACTCTGATGCACCGAATCCAAAGCCGCGAGCTCCGCCATGGACTTGGGCGCGCCACCTCTCACCGGCTGTGGTGGGATGGACACGGATGACATGTCGCCATCGCTGTCGTCGACGGTCTCCATTACGAGCGATGGCGACCCGCGATCGCCCAACGAGGCTGACCGCGCGGTGCTGGGACCAGGCTGAGGACCGGGATGTGCCGCCGCTGCGTCCGGTGCAGAGTCGAGGATCGGGTGCTGGAACTTGGGCAGAGAGTAATGCTGCACGACGTCGTCCGCTGTCGTGAGGAAGCCGCCCGACGCTTGAGCGTCCTGGGAAATCAGAAAATGCGATTGTAAAACCAGAAGAACAGGTGGCCAAAAAGGCTGAACGACGTCGACGTACGGAGCCTGTTGTTTGCACTGTCACTTCGATGTTCTTGCTCAGACCCTGATCGTCTCCTCTGCCAGCGTATTGCTCCTGCAATCGCTGTCGTATTCGCAGTCCTTGCACTAGCCGCGTCCAGCGCTTGATCACCGCCTCTTGGCGCTTGGCTTGTTCTTTGATTGCTGCGTTGTGCTCGTGTTCCCAACATGCCTGCACAAGAGCATCAGTAGCATCACTAGGGCATCGGATGAAACTCGCACCTCTAGAACGGTCTGCTCGTTCTCCGCTGCGACGACAATTCCGGTGATGACAGGGAACGCTCTCCGATTTTTGAACTCAAAGTTCGTCTATCGAGACGTCAAGTATTATTCGTGAGACATGTTCTAGGTGACAGGGGACGTTTACGCACCACTGCCTCTGCGTAATCGAAGCCCAGCTGACGGGCGACCTTGCTAGCGCCTTTGTCTGCCAGATCGACGATCATGGTACCTACATGTCAGCGCATGTATCGACAGTCATAAGGAGAGAATAGACGAACTGGGTATATGGGCTGCCCCAACCGGCAACATGGATGGGACATAGAGATCGATGTTGCCAAAATCGTTTTTTGGAATAATGCCCTGGTGAGACAACTTGATTAGCTATCCAACACCCACGAGCGACACCTCAGTTCCGTGAAACGCACTCACATCAACGACAGGTGGCGGCCTATATAGCTCCGTCTGCCTCTCGGCATACAGCCCCTGTAACACGTCCGAGCCGTTTCCATCGGCGGTTGCACCCGCCTCTCTGAGGACCTCGATTTCTCTCTTGCGTCCGACCGTCGATGCACGCTGCTTGACGAACTTCATAGGCTGCTCGCCGGTGCGCACACTTCGGCCACGGCGCATCCAGTTCTCTGCCGTTTTCAGTGACAGAACAGCACTGCGCGCGTACACGGGCTCGCCGCGGAATTTCCCCAGCTCAGGCGAGTTGGGTTCGATCTCTTGATCGCGATGGAGGTGGCGAGCGAGGACATATCTATACCAGTCGATGAGAGGGGAGAAGAGGAATGAAAGCAAGGTGCTTAGACGCACAGGGAGTGACCTTTAAAGCCGGCGAGCGTGGTGGGCATGCCCTCGGTGATTTGATTGGCGGCGAGTTCGTCGTCCTCGAGGTCGTCTCGGTGCTACATAATGACGAAAGGCGCCTCGGGGCTCAGTCTGACGGACCATGCCTGTCTTAAGGAGAGAGATGATCTTACAAGCCGATAAGGCCTCGTGACGATCCCGAGGACCCTCGTCCACCACTCGCGTCTTCCCTTCCCCCCGGCCTGCGCTTTTGCGACTTTCGCACCGTATTCCCGCGCATACCTCGGCGTAAGATCTCGTGCGTAACCGTCTTCTTCAAACGCGAGCACGTACGCCATACGGTTGTCGACTCTGGTCGTGCGCGCGATGGCGCGCGTCGCATTTGCGGAGGATATGGGAGAGGCGGGATCGAAGACTTTGCGCTTGTTGACGATGGCTCGTATGGGATCCACCGGTAGCCAGCGTGCATCCGGGCGTGAAAACACCTCGGTCCAGAAAATAGGCGGGGTGGTAGTAGGGTCCGGTGGCTCTGTGAGGCGCATCATGGCATCATACGCAACCATCAGAAGATCTCAGCTGTCTTCACATAAATATAGACTGGGAAAAGCACGGAAACGCCTACGCACTGAGTGGCCGGCTTGAATTGAGAGTCTGTCCCTTGCTCCTCGTGGCCCGGAGTTTGATGACGGGTCCCGCCTTCTTCTTTCCTTTGTCTTTGCCCTCCGGTGGAATGAATCCTCCGTCGAGTCTTTCTCCACCTTCCGGAAACTTGCCAGTAGCGACAATGTCGACCTCTTCCATGTACATCTCCTCGTCACCGTGGTCGCTCCCTTCTACAGCTGTTTCCTTGCCCTTATCCCTTCCATCCATGCCCCTCAGCTTGGGGTTTGTCTTGGGCTTACCTTCCCCTGCTTGCCATGGCACACTCTGCAAGCTCACGACCAGCCTCGCAGGAATGCCGAGGGCCCTGCAAAGCGACGTAAATAACTGAGCACTCACGTCTCTACTGCCCCATTTCTGCAACGCGTGTTTCATCAGGCTCTTCTCGCTCTTCACGACCTCGCCCTCATCTAACCAGCCTGAATCGATTTCACGCGCCTTGCCCTTGCCCTTGCCCTTCTGATCTGTGAGGTCGACCATCCCGGTAGCAAGGAGTTCAGACTGGACGTCGTCAAAGATGCGGCTCCGAAGATGACCGGACAGCACGACTTCGAAGAAATCTTGGGACCACCACTCGACCAAGCGCAGCATGGCCATCTCGAACATCGTCCCGCGCTGCAGCGCATCGGGTATGCGCGATTTATGAATCGTGGCGAAAGTGTTTTGAAGGTTGAGTGGAGTCAGGGAGAGAAGACGCGCCTAGACACGCATTGTGCATGCGAGCAGAGGATATTGGCGCGTCGCCTCAATGCAAGGATGGTGGGGAACTGGGCACAAAGCCCGTACATACCTGAAGCAAAGGATCGTTGAGCCATTTATTTCGCACCCACGCATTTGTCAGAAGAGCGACTGTATGCACTTTGTGGCAGTCAATGCGCACTAGGCGTTCGGCGTGCGATATGCCTCCTAGCTTCTTCCTACAAGTGTCGACATCCACTGAGTATTCGTGCACAAAAGATAGTGGGTAGCACATACTTCTGTTCATCTTTTGCTTTGAAGGATGTTTCCGGAGCGTGATCTCTATGTTCTGCCTTGTTGAGGGTTCCTGTTCGACGTGAATGTTCTTGAGCAGCGCGGCGTTGGAATCTTCGACGGGAACAGCAACTTCCTCCCAATCCATTTCTTCGTCATCGGTATCGTCTGGGTTGACGTGCAAATCGTCTACATCGTGAATTGTCATTGTAAACGCAGATTTATTCGAGAGGAAGTCTTGAAGACAGAAACTCGGCGAAGAATGACTCCGTCGTATGTCAAGAGGGTCGATCCGCTTGCCGAGCCTTGATTTGTCCGTGGGAATGATTCTGGGCTCAATTTGCAGAAATTTTAATTTGTCATACCCTCTGGAGGCACTTTTCGGGCAGATTGGGCCACAATTTTTATATTTGGGCACGGGACGCGGACAAGTCCTAGGAGCGCCAACTTGAGGAGCTAAGTTCCGAATCTATCATACCTCATTTCCATACACCCTACTTCCGTGGGGAACATATATTGAACACGTCCGTAATACTGGCCATTCCGTACGGACTGCGATCGACGACATCCCCCGTTTCGGGGCCATTTCCATACGCATCAATACCTCCTGTTCGGTATGCCGGGGTCCTGGCGAAGAGCAACAGATAGAACCTGCTGCGAGTCCCTGCGGGACAGCTTAGAACATTGTGACCATGGACGGAACGATTCGGGCTCAATCTAGTTTCCTCAGCGGACCGATGAGCCAATAGTCGACGCCGAATCGAAAAGGTACCAACGAGGCTCTCCTTTCGATCCCTAGAAATCATTGATCGCCTCTTGAAGAACAATGGTCAGTCAAGACGACAGGATACTTATCGTTGGAGCGGGCTGTTTCGGCATATCTACGGCGTATCATCTACTCAAACGAGGCTTCAAGGCTATCACAGTTATTGACCGCTCAGAATTCCTTCCTGCGCCTGATGCCGCGAGCACCGATATAAATAAGAGTGGGCCGTCTTTTTCGATTGACTTGCGTAGTTGGTCTTGACCCTGTGGAAATTCAAGTCGTGCGGACATCTTACTCCGACCCTTTCTACACTCAACTGGCCCGCGACGCAATCCAGAGCTGGAAGGGTGTGGAAGAGTGGGGCGACACCTACCACGAGTACGTCTCTCATATTGCATGCCCTGATCTCTATTCACTAGGGGTCAAACATCTGATTGTTTGCAACCCACCTGTTCAGATCTGGGGTAGTTGTTCTGGGCTCGGACGAGGTGTACACGTCTGACTCGTACACGAATGATGTGGCGATAGGTGCACGCATCACAAACTTGGACGATCGTGAAGCCATTCTGTCGGCGTTTCCGTCTGACGTCAAGATCGGGGCCCTGGATGGTATGAAAGGATATTCGAATCGGGATGGCGGGTGGGCTTTCGCTACACAAGGTATCACCAAGATGACCGACCGTGTCCGATCTATGGGCGGCACAGTCATCGGAGCAAAAGATGCAAGGGAACTCTTGAGGGTGAATGGCCGTACAACAGGCGTCAAGTGCAGTGATGGGACGATTATGGATGCCGATCTGGTCGTTATCGCTTCCGGGTCTTGGACAGCATCTTCCTTCAGCGAACTTGACCTCGAAACTAGCTGCCTTGCTACCGGGTAAGCTTTCGCTGCTACTTTGAATTATCCAGACACGAGACGTATGTTTTGCAGGCAGAGTATTGTGACAATTCAGTTGACTCCGGATGAAGCTGAGAGGTATCGGCAGTGCCCTGTCATCCTCGACTTTGCTGCGACAGGTTTCTACATGTTTCCTGTACGTACGAGATCCTATCTCGCTTGGCGCTAACTCAAACTGCTTCCAAAATTCAGCCGAACAGTGACAATGTCATCAAGATGGCCGTGCACGCTGTGGGATACACTAACTATGCATCCGACAACACATTCAAGAAAACCGTGTCGACTCCACGAACAATCCTCTCTCATGACAAGGACGGCCTCCTGATTCCCAAGGTGAACACGAAATTCTTTCGCGAGCAAGTAAGCCAGATATACCCGGAACTCGCGCTCAAGCCATTCACTAGTACTCGATTGTGCTGGTAAGAACGTTGGAATATCATCAGACAGCATCTTACATGTAATGCCTATTCTTCCCACAGGTACACGGATTCGCCTGACGGAGATTGGCTGATAGGATACTACCCCTCAGACGCTGGCTTGATGCTAGCGACCTCGGGCAGCGGACACGCCTATAAGGTACGTGTTCAATTTTCCACTACCGATGTGACTTTTGATTCTCGTTCGTTTGCACAGTTCCTTCCAGTGCTGGGGAGGCTTGTCGCCGACTCCATCCAAGGAACACTTGACGAGTCTACCGCTCAGAAATTCTCGCCGAGTCGCGCCTACGTCAAACATGACGCGTCACGCCCGCGCGTCGACATCGCCGATTTAGCTTCCGAACAGTTGTGTACTGCAGAAGATCTGTTGCCGCAATAGCTCCGCATCGGATCGAATGGGAGGAAAACATGTAAATTGAACCGTCAGTCCTGACGGCTATTGTTACTGAAGCCGAATATGAAGCCGATTTCTTGTTTTTCTTACATCCACGAGACTGATTTCGGACACAACCAGAAAGACCGCCGTAAGAACTGGATAACGTGGTTTTGACTCAGACCATCGGAACGATGAACGAGAGAGAACACACTTAAGCCACACTATGACTTGGCTTGCATTTGCACATGCTCACTATAACCGATCACGAACTCGAGGGAATTCTCTCTAGAAATTAGGGTGATATTGCAAAAGTACAGAAAGGCGAAAGGCAAACGCGTACAAGGACAACATGGCAATACTAGGACAGCGCTAAAAATACAAGCCTCGAGCTGAAATCACGGCTCAATCACGAACTGCAGCTGCAGTTTTCCGTCGACCTCGCGAGGAACACAATGCACCTTCTCCATGTTGTCCACGATGAAGTGTGCACCGCAGTTCTCGATTTTCAAGCGCTCGTGACTCGTGCACACGGCAATCACGGTCGCCCCTGACGCAACGCCCGCGCGAATGCCCGAAGGCGAATCCTCAAAGACGACACACTTCTTCGCGTCAAAGCCGAGGCATTTGGCGGCGAGGAGGAAGGGGTCAGGCGCGGGCTTGCCGGCCTTGAGGCGCTTGTCGTCCGCTGTGATAGTGACAGGCGGAGGGGTGATGCCGACGCGAGTCATGCAGCCGTAGGCTAAGAATAGGAGGTGAGGACGGAGAAACTCGATATAGCAAACGAAGAACGTACCGTAGGTCTTTGCGCCGGAGGTCGCGACTGCATACCGGCCCTCGGGGATAGACTCGATCATCCTTTTGACGCCAGGGAGGATCTGCACTGAGCGATCGACGCTGGCGGCCTCGATCTGCCATGCCTTGAACTCGTGCTCCTCGAGGTGTTTCGGCTTCGAGGCGCTGAGTCCGCCCTCGCGTTCCTGTTGCACCATCTCTTCGTGGACGTCCTCCATGATCGGATCGTCGAACACGTGCATGTCGGCGTCGGACATAACGGACATGGAGAGGAGGTTGCCGAGCGATGTACCGAATGAGGGACGACGAGCCGCGGTCATGGACGGCGCGCGCGAAACGGGGCGGGATGAGGGTAGCAGAGGAGCCTGGCGAGATGGACAGCTCGGGGGTAGCGAAGCCCGAGTAAGCAGGTGTCAAAGGCGTCATGGGGGTTCTCGTCCAGGGCGAGTTAGTTTGGCTGCCAGGACCGTGCCTATGATAGGCGTCGGCGTAGTAAAGGATGGTCTCCTCGAAGTCCTGGACAGCATCGTCCATCTCGTGCGTCTTGATATGGGGCTTGAATTGCGCGAGGTTGTCAACGGCGCGCTTGCCGTGGGTGGCGGCGATCACGTAGGCCGGGTCCTGCCCGATATCTTTTGCGACCTTGCCCCAAGCCGCTTCGACGGCGGAAATCGAGTCGGTGAGTGTTCCGTCCTGTCAACACACTAGGAGAGTTAGCGCGAAGCGAGCAGTAGGTCCAGAAAATCACACACCATGTCAAAGAGGACGGCGTCGGCGTAAAATGTTTGTGCAGACATGATGGTCGTTGAGGGTGTACTAAGATGATAGGTGTGGAGGGTACGATGAGATTCAGAGGGTGAAGAGGCGGTAAAAAGCTGTTTGCCTGGGTGAGGAGCATACTGTAACTGCGCTTGGCCTTATATACGGTTTGTCGAGCAACTGTCACTGATCAGTCGCAACCGCCCTGAACAAAGGATCCGTCGAGGATAACTGGCGCAGGAGGTCCAAAAAGGCAAGTGCGAAGAGGGGCGCCATGACGTCAAGGGTCCCAAACATTTGGAAAGGAATGAAAGGAAAGGGAGGAGCTCAATCGTCCAATTGACGATCGGCATCTCCGTTAGCACAGTCATGGCGCCTGCTTGATGTGTCCGTGCGGAGCGCCAGACAAAAAGCGGTGATTCCGTGAGCCAGTGGGTTTTGGGGCTCCTGAGGAAATGCCGTACATCGCTCAGGCGTCGCTGTGGAGCGCCTCTTCGCGCTGCGATAAAGCCAGTGTATGCGTGAGTTTCTTGTTATGGAATTCATACTGCATGGGATGACAGCTGCAGCGCCATCGTATCTTCTCGCAACCATATCTCCGCCCTGATCAAGAGTCGATCGGGTTTTTTGTTACAACGATCGAATATTGTGGTCGTGTCGTACCGCCTCAATCAGACATACGCGGTTACCCTTTGATTTTCATTCGCAGGACTGTACATGTCAAAACGCAACAAAGGTGAGACAAGGCACGTTCTTGAAGCGCACTTACGCAGTACTTACGCTTCATGCATGCCTTGTGAAATGCCGCTCGTGGAGCGTCGAAGGGTTCGCGATCAGTCGCTCGCGACAAAGATAACAAGCAAGGCGCCACGGCGCCAGTCTTCTTTTTCCTTTCGAGACGAACAGGCGGTGAAAGCGTCCTGCAAAACCGCTCGTTTTCCTTCTTAGGAAATTTTCGTCCTTACGTCTCCATCTGAGACACTCCTCCAAGGTGATGCGAGTAGAAGACCAAGTGAGACGTCACACGATGGCGCTGTAGAGGAGTGGTAGTGGCTCACTTACTCGTCGACTCATCGCCTGGTAGTCCTCGTACTCTGTTTTTATGTTTCTTGTGCTGATTTTTCGAAATCCGAGAGATAAAACGACGTCGACTCAACACGCTGCCAAGGCATACAACGGTGGATGTGCAGGTGCCTTGCGTTGCCGCGGTTGTCGGCGACTTGACCGAAAGCAGTGCAACTTCGCGAAGCTTGCCATTTCGAGCAAGCAGCGTCCATACTTCCCTTCATGTGAAAGTCGCAGGCGTCCCCTCCTTCCATACAGAAAATGGGGTCGGACCGCATAGCGCCTCATGAGTAAAAGGTGAAAGAAGGAACGTGGCCGAACGCGGCTTCACGTTCGCCGACATGGGGTGATGGAGCCCTTGGAACGTTTGACGTGTAGGGACCTCTCAGTAATCTGTTCTAAAAGCAGCCTCGACGGAGAGTCAGCGACAAAGTGAGAGTCCACTCTTCTTTATCAATTCAAGATGGACACGCGGCGCAGTGGCTTATGCACTTGTGGGTCCCTCATTACCTCTTATCATTATCTCAATTGACTTGCTTTCCGTCGTTCTTCCGATTGATCAGCGGCATGAAGTACACACGGCGTTGACAGTTCTCTTTTCGACAATGCATCGGCCAAAACCCATCGATCTTTGCTCGTGTCGTTGCGCCCTAGAACAAAGCAATCAAGATGAAGGCTAAAAGTGCGAGATCGTCTCCAACACCGTGCCCCCACGGCGTCAGACTTGACAGGAATACGAGGCTCCTACGGAGTTTCGGCGCTCCTCGCTTCGAGTGGCTCTTCATCCACATTCCCTTTCGCCGAGAGCCACTGGAAAAGATGGAGATAAGGCTACGTTCGGCATATCTCCTACCAGCGAGGGTTCATAGTTCAAGCTCGCATGTCATATCATGTCATGCAGCACTGGAAAAACTTGGAGTGTGTTCAGATATATATATGTCGACACCGCCGTGAGGACTTCGATGTTGAGTGATCTTGCCGACCAATGTTACAGAAGTAAGATACATACTGATAAAACGCGAATGCGCAGTGCGTCAGCGAAGATCCTTCCTAAATCCCTCTCGACAGATATATTTTGGCGATGTCTGCTCCCGATCATGCGAGTGGTTATTCGATCTCGCGGAGGTGCCTGGCAAGCTCCTCCCACAAACGTCTCGAAAGCCTTCTTTGCCTCCAGTGATATGGACGATACCGCATATCGGTGCTCGTGCGTGTGAGGATTCGTCGAACGGCCATGCATCCGATGGACATGACGTGAATCGGCGTCCTGGAGATGCGGCTGAGACCAAACGCCGCTCCAGTTCGGCGGGTTCATTCATTTGACCTGAGAAAGTTATGAGAAGAAAAGATCAAAGACGCATAAGGAAGGAGGGATGATGTGCTGCGCCCAGTCGAGAAATCTCCCTGAATACTTATAGACGAAAGCACTGGAAGAGGTACAATTGAAAGGAGAAATGTTGAGCGAATGGGAGTGAATAAGGCGGAGATGAAATGATGCATCTTCAGAGCTTGCAGAATTTTCGAAGCCTAGATATATACCTTATCATCCCGAGAAGGTCGACCTGGTTTCGTTCTTTCCGCGGACATGCACAGGTCTCCCACCGCGTCAGATGTCGAGTTGCAGAGATTGGACATTGAACAAGGGGTAAAGGAGTTGACCGGTGAATTTCTCGGGAGAGAACACCGGCTTTCAAGGGGATGTCGGCCCCCGCTCGTATTACAACGATTGATTCCAGCGATTTGAACTTCTGAGAACCACTCGTGAAGGCAAGCGGTCAGTGGGACCATCAATTGCACATGCAAAGGAGATCGACATCCCGAAGGCGGGCGGATACCGATGAGGTTAGCGTGTACTTAGTGGCCAAGTCGAACCCCCCGAAGCAGAGAACCCCATCGAAGGCAATTGCGTAGGCCAAAGTAGAATCGCACGGTGGAGGTGCCGCTAGGTGCCGCCAGTCACCTTCGAGACAGCGCAGGTCAAGGCGGGATCGCCAAGTCGCGCAGGTGCTAGTCGCCTTTGAGACAACGCAGACAGTGAAGATTTCCGTACGCACCGCTGACAGACACTTACCGAATCGTGTTGATACTCGTCCTGATAAGTAGGAGGGATCCATCACCGTGTCAGGTTACACATATCCGAGGTTCGAGGCGACATCACGCATCATAAACGCGGATTCTACCGTCGCGCGGCTGGGAGTCTCGGACTAGACTCGCAAGTGAAGATGAGGATTCACGCCTGTGGACGTAATGAAGCTCGACGAAATCAAAGTGATAAGCAGGATTGGCTGACCTCTACCAAGCAGGATTCATCACGGAAACTCTGCAAAGATGTACGAAGTCGTACCGAGCTTTGGACTTCATCGACGTCAATCAGAATGATGTACGCTGATTACGGCTCTAGGGATGACCCCATCACTGATGAAAGAAGCCTTTCGATATCGGGGGCTCGTGGATTCTATGATGGACAGCATTAAGGGAGATCAGTGTTGGCGTTGTGGCGACAGTGAAAAATGGATATGCCTTTTTTATTTATGAAAAAGGCAGAGAATGCGGAAGGGCCGACGCCTGTTTAAGCGGGCAATCGCCACTCCGAAAAAGCATGAAGACTTTCCTGTAAGATTTCACGCATGGTCAGAATTCCAGAAGACACGAGGCACGGCGCATGGCCGTTTCCCAGGATATGACAAAAGATGGAAGAAGGAGAGACACTCGCAGCGCTCGACGTGCAGAAGGCTTGGAGAACGGTAGACGTCGCGAATGAGGAACGACGGATGGCCTGTGTGGATCTCCGTGGTGGGTGTGGAGGGCCTTGTTTGAGCGAGCGTGATGGAGCGGGTCGAGGTCGGAAGCCGGGCATGCGGGCGACGGGCGACGACGGGGGAACCCAAAAAGGGAGGGCGAGGACATACGGCGGAATACATTTATTGCGACCGCGTCGACCAGCGTCTTATCTTGCGTGGACACTCCATGGTCCCCACGTCCTTCTAGTTTCTCTCACAGGCGCCACGCGTGCCGTTCGCTCCTTTCAATCCACACTCATTTTTCTCCACAACGGCCTGCATGTCATCGCAGCAGGCAGACGTTGACACCATGCACGGTTCTTCGTTGAACAGGCATCACAGACGCCACGCCGTCGCCTCGCTCCAAGAACGAGACCCTTCACTCCTTGGCCTCCCCATCAGCATCAACCTGCCCTCTATCTCCATTCCCATTATAAACCCTCTTGTCACCGCTCTCATTGGTGATTTATTTCCTGTTCATACAAAGACTACTACCGCTCCTGCGGCGACGACGACGGCATCGTCGCCATCTGGTGGTAACAGTGGAGGCAGTGGCGGCAGCTCCGGTGGGAGTGGTAATTCTGGCGGAAGCGGGAGTAGCTCGGGCAGTGGAGATAGTGGCGGCAGTTCGAGTGGAAGCGGTGATTCAGGCGCAGGCGGGAGCAGCTCGGGCAGCGGCGGTAGCGGGAACAGCGGCTCGTCAGGCTCGGGAGACTCAGGATCATCCGGATCAGGTTCCAGTAACGGTGGGAACAGCAACAACGACTCTTCCAGTGGTTCGAGTGCCGAGCACGCCACGACCGGCGTTGCCGCCAGTTCTTCGTCGATAGGATCAGGTTCTGTTGCGCTGCCTGGCGGCTCTGCAACTGGCAGTAGCGCACCCTCGGCCTCCTTAATTACTGGTTCTGCATCTCCCGTGAGTGGTACGGACGCCTCGATCGCTTCTGGCAACGCCGCGGTTGGCAGTGCAACCAACGGCGCTATCCAGACCGTGACACCCCAAGTCGAGAATTTTGCCGCTGCTCCTGCGGTCAGCAGCCCGAGCCCGACCGTTGTTGGGGCCACACAAACTGCGGCTAGCTCTCTGGGTACGCGGCCGCTCCTTCGAACTTGGGCAACACCGGCAGCAACGGTAGCAACGGCGGCTCTACGTCCACCAACCCGTCGGACCCGACCACGTCCAATGCAGCTGGGGCCGCTTCTAGCGGCTCCCATTTATCTGCGGGCACCCTTGCAGGAATCATCGTAGGCGTCCTACTCCTCACCGTCCTCGTTGTCTTCTGTCTTCTACGCCGACGTTCTAAAGCTCGCCGCGCGCAGAGGAGGTCTCAGTGGTTTGCTGGTCGCCAGCCCGTCGAATCGACTCGCGCCGCCACGCGTATATCTGCGCGCAGCAGCTTTGGAACTCCTTTCGAACAGCGATTTTCTTTCAACTCTCCACCAGATAGTGCGGTGCCTAGCTCTCCACCCGCCGCACCCTTATTCACGAGCTCGGAACGAGTCGTTTCACCCATGGCACAATACGCTCCGGTCGCAGTCATGGTGTCTCCGACATACACCACCTCTACTAGAGATATGGACGGTCATCATCGGGCGTCCGTGTTCACCGTTGCAAGCACCATGTCTTCCTCTAGCACGAACTCGGGCGAAGATCCGGAGTCGCAATACTTGTCTATTCCAGCTCCCGCCGTCATCGCGCGAAACCAGACCAATCTCATCGGCGTAGAAATCCCAACGACGCCGATGTCCGTGCGGCCCTTCTCTCCGAGCGAATCCTTTGCTTTCCCCAAACCCCCAGGGCTGTTACGACAATCTTTACAGGACATGCAAGACCCGTTCGGTGACCATTCATCTTTCAACATCTCGCGTGTCTCGATCGCCGCCACGGCGCCCCGATCTTCGCATCCTCCTTCTCTCAGCTCCGCTCAAAACCCTTTCGCTGACAGCGCAAGCGTCGACACAGACCCCTCCCCGATTTCTGACATCGTACCCGGCATCCCGCACAAGATCTTCCGGCCTTTCGCTCCTACCCTCGTTGACGAGCTGGAGGTGGAAGTGGGCGAAGAGGTGCTTGTCTTGCAAGCGTTCGATGATGGGTGGGCACAAGTGCGGAAGGGGGAGAGGGGGCCTAAAGGGCTGGTTCCTCTTGACTGCTTCAGGGAACACGGGGAGAATATCCCGGCTTTCTTGGCTTCGAAGAGAGTCAGCAGCTTTTTCGTGGAGGCTTTATGATCCGGTAATTTCACGTTTTCGTCCCCGCGGACGCGTCTGACCTTATTTCGGCCCTTGCAGATTTCGCTACGCGCCGCCTATGCCCACCAATCGTTCGTTGAACGTTGACCATGTTTTTATTCCCCGCCATTGTCTTTGTTTTCTAGTTTCCCGAACTGCGCCCTTCAAAATGTGCCCTTATCATCGCTCGTTAAGCGCGTCGGCTTTCTTGTCATCCTTATGCTCGTTGTAAAGCGGTACTTCTATACCCAGGTGTGGTTTCCTGTTGCGTGTTTCGATAGCGGTGTGGAGGGGGTGCATGGTATCTATGGATGGGAAGGATATTGTTGTGTGCAGATTTATACGCTATGTATCTTTGCCTTTGCCGCGTATTCTCCACGGCGTGTCACATCGCTTTCGCGTGGACTAGCGTACGTACATATATATACCATCAGGCCGTTGGCTTCTTAGTTTGCTTGCGTGCTGTCGGCGTATCCTACTCCGTTCACGCAGGTCGTCCACACCAGACAGTGCCTTCAATCACTATATGTTCTGATCTGTTTCGCGAATGTGGGTTTCATGTGGTATGTTTTTTTTTCTCAGTCAAGAAGCGCCACGGCTAGGTCCCTCGATGGAGAACTTTGTATCTTGACGCTCATCGAGCTCGAGCTCGTCTCCTGTTTGAAGTAC
This sequence comes from Heterobasidion occidentale, assembly GCA_039111635.1. Classification (NCBI taxonomy): domain Eukaryota; kingdom Fungi; phylum Basidiomycota; class Agaricomycetes; order Russulales; family Bondarzewiaceae; genus Heterobasidion; species Heterobasidion occidentale. The sequence continues at coordinate 346,725 of JBCAQO010000015.1, read as the reverse complement.
ATACAGCCGCCCACGACGGCAGCCCGACACGTCGCCAGGAGGACCACGGAGGGCCGTCCAATGACGGAGCAGCGCCACATGGCTCGGCTGCCGTGCCGGCGGTAGAACGGAATTTGCCTGGGCTCAAAATCCCTCCTTTGACTCACGATCGAAGGTCGTCTTCCGAGGTCTATAAGTAATATGCTCCCAAATTGCCTCGTCCTCGACCATCGCCTCCAAAGGTCGAGCATCCGAGGCATAATGTCCACCCACACGTCGCAAGAGCTCTCACGGACGCACACGATGGCGGCCGAGAAGGAGGACGAGAAGGTCGACCCGCCGACCGACGTCGAGTTGTCGACAGAGTACGAAGTGACCCTGGGCCCCGAGGACGATCCCCAGCAGCTGCCTCTGCTCAGGCGATGGCTCGCTGTCGTGACCATCAGTTGCGCGTCTGTGTGCGTCACATGCACCTCATCAGCGGTATGATACATCCACCCTGCTCCGCGACACGTTCTCATGCAATACAATTCCGCGCCTCCAGGCTGCGTTTACGGAAGCTGGCGTAGCGCGCGAGTTCCATGTTAGCAAGGAGGTTACGGTACTGGCCATCAGCCTGTTTGTCATGGGTCTCGGTGTGGGTCCCTTGCTTGTCGGGCCTTTGTCTGAGGTATATGGAAGGAACGTCATATATCGGATATCTTTTATCATGTTCTTTGTATTCTCGTGGCCGGTAGCCTTCGCACCCAATATCGGTTCGTCTTACTCTCCATGTTCTCGTCTGCTGCCCAACGGACTTTGTTTCTATCCAGCCGTATACCTGATCTTTCGATTTGTCACCGGGTACTGCGGGGCGGCGTTCCTCAGTGTCGCCGGCGGAAGTGTCAGCGACATGTTTCCGAACTCGAAAGTTGCGACGTGAGTTTCCGCGTCCACTAATCGAATGGATTATTCATCAGCATTTCATCAGACCGATGGCCATCTACACCATCTCGCCGTTTCTTGGCCCGAGCTCGGGCCACTGTTTAGTGGGTAAGATCAATCATATTATCCCCTTACCCCACCCTTGATAACGATACGTTTTCAGATTTGTCAATCAACACCTGGATTGGCGATGGACCTACTACATCATCATCATCTGGATATTCATACAGACAATCGGGCTCATTCTGGTAAGTCCTCGCGTTCCGATATGTGGTCCCAGCATTCACACATATTATTAGTTGATTCCGGAGACGTACATACCCGTGATCTTGAAGCAGAAAGCACAGAGGTCTGGCCTTCTCTTGTTTATTCCTGGAAGGAACCTGACGGACGCGACGATAGAGTGCGGAAGGAAACTGGAGAACCCAAATATTATGCGCCTATAGAAAGGACGAATAAAAGCCTAATACAGGCTCTGGTGATCAGCTGTTACAAGCCGTTTGGTAAGCTTTCCGACGCAGTGGAACGTTTATCAGGTTCAATGCTGATGCATCTTTGCTGCTCTGTCAGAACTGGTCCTGCTCGATCGGATGGCACTCCTGCTCAATCTGTGGTACATCTCCTTATATCTTGTTCCCCCTCTCTGTCATAGCTCATATGATATGCTCGGTCGTCAGGACAGCACTCATCCTGGGAATTTTGTATCTGGCCTTCCAAGCCTTCCCAATCATATTCGAACGAGGCCATGGCTTCAATGCTCAGATGACCGGGCTGACATTCCTCGGTATCGGCCTGGGCATGATCATAGGGTTGTCTACACAGCCGTACTGGAACAGGTGCTTCAACTTTAGTGCCCCCTCCGCACAGACACCCTCTAACGCCCCCTGGCCATAGGAAATTCCGCGAGTACAAGTCCGCGCACGGTGACCCTCCCCCTGAATTCCGCCTGCGAATGGGACAAGTCGGCGGCATCCTCGTCCCCATCGGGCTCTTCTGGCTCGCCTTCACGACTTACCGGAGCGTGCACTGGATGGTGCCCCTCGTCGCCTCGATCCCATTCGGCACCGGCACGTACTTTGTCTTCACGTCCACGTTCACGTACCTGGTGGTCGCCTACCGTCCGATCGCCGCGTCCGCGATGGCGAGCAATAGCGCGATGCGCAGCTCGTTCGCCGCGGGATTCCCGCTATTTGCGAACGCGATGTACGCCCGTCTCGGGACAGTGGGTGCGACCGCGCTCTTGGCCGGCCTGACGACCCTCATGGCACCGCTCCCGTAAGCCATTTTCCTTCTTCTCGTCATTGCCCGTGTAAGCTTATCAGTAGCCTGGACAGATTCATATTCCACAGGATAGGTGGGCGACTGAGGGAAAAATCGAAGTTTGCCGCCAAGTAGGTTCGTCCTGGACCGTAGCGGAGGCTCTCACCAGGATTTTTTGACGAATCTGTCTCATGAACCAAGTGTAATGTCCTCACTAATGTTCTCCACGCACTTACTATCTCCACGACGTCACGCACACGTCTATTGTACATCTCGCGATCGTCGTGGACCCGTTTGAGCAAGAGGCGAAGCGTGCGTTCTCACGATGCGAGCGCGTCCGCGCGAGATCTCGATATACCATCAGCGCGACCAATGAATGAGATCGCCATGAATAAGGCGGTCTGGATGAGGCAGCGAGGCCCAATCGGAACGGCGAGGCCCGGTCTGATCAGCTCCCCAACAGAGCACGTCGACGACGTACGTCGTCCGCTTGGTTGAGTTTGGAGATCTGGCCGCTTCTATCTCCTTTAACGCTGGCCCGCGCCAGCGTTCCCGCGAGAACGCGAGCTCTGCACATAGACGTCCGCGAAGACGAGGGCGAAGGCGCCATCGAACGCGCGTCGGAACTTAGGAGAAATAGGAAGATCTTCGGGCGATGGTCGACGGGCGATAGCCATCTAGATGTACGCCGCACGGACGCGCACCCACGCGCACGGACGACGACGAGGGCAAATGAGGACGCGGCCCAGCCCGTGGCCGCTCCGGAAGCTGATGGTGCGGCGTTGCCGGACGTGTTGTCGCCGGTCGCCTGGCGTGCGCTTCGTACATCGAGATCGACGGGGTGGGCGATGTTGATGAGATCTTGGAAGGCGAGGAAAGACGGACGAGAGCACGAGGGAAGGCCGGAGCGCTGCCGCGGGCGAATGCGAGTCGCCACGGAGGAGGTGGTCGAGACCACGAAGGAGGATGCTCAGGTCACGCAGGTGGTTTATGACACGAGAGTCGACAGGGTGGGTGCCCTTGGGCTTGGGTCGATAAAGGAGGAAGCGGGCAGCCGTCGATGAAATACGATGAGATGTATTATAGGGCACGAAGCAAACTCGATTTACGTCGGCTCCGTCCTTCTCAGAGGGAACGATAGCCATACATCAAGTATTGTTAACTAAACCGCTGTCGCAAAAACGTGTCATTGTCAAGCTGAGTCGATCAAAATAACGTCGTGCATAAGAAGAGTCAAGACCATCGTCTCTCCGTGCTCACTCGATCCTTGCGTCCCCCTCCTCGACCAACCTTACCTCTGAACCAAGTCCGTGACATCGTTCTTTCCAAAAACGGGCATCAAGATGAACTTGACTCTCGACGAGCGGCCCTGGAGACGCCGCGCTTCGACACCTTCGCGCACGGGCTTCGAGCGCATACCCACCCACGGGTGGACGCTGGGCATCGTGCAGCGTGCGTGGAGAAGTGTGCGTCCGTACGGAGAGAGCGGAGAAAAGATGAAGGGGGAGGGACGAGTGAGGGACGTGACCTTCGCCTTCGCCCGGCGATCAAATCGCGAAGGCCCAACATTCGCGCGCATACACGCGTGCACGCACCGGCGCGTGGATCTGCGCAAGAACGAGCGAATAAGTGAACACGCAGATAATCACAGATGCAGCGTCCACGCGAGCCCGGGCCCGCGATCGCCATCGCGTCGCCATCGGGCTTGCGGACGTCCGTCAGCGAGCGGTAGGCGAGGCACGCGCGCGCATCCACAAGCGAAGAGCAGAAGAGCAGACAGAGAGCACGCAGGAGCATATTACAGGCTCACACGACGCGCGCGATAAGTTCGCATACTATCAATATCAGACACGCCAACCCGTCCAGCGTGCAAGGCCGCGGGGTACCTGGCGCGCGTGCATATATGGGAATCAAATGTGCGTGTGCAGGTTATTACAGACGTAGACGATAGATGGATAGATAGATAGACGTGCGCGACGTGCACGAGTGGTCGCTTGTGAGCGCCCATCCTCTCCCGTGCCGCGCACTTACGGGCGGGCAGGCGGTTCCGTCAATCGGTCGTCGTACAACCATCGCACAGAAATCGCGGAGCCGGGGACGTCACGAGGGCTGAACACGGTGCGAGGGAACAAAGGCGAGGAGAGGAGGAAGGGGAGGGAAGGGGGGTCGGAGGGACCGAGCTGATGATAGCCGATGCGGAAGGCGAGGCCCACGAAGAAGACGAGGAACGAAGCCGCTGCGACAGGGGGCCATATGATAGGGTGACCAACCAGGGCGAGGCGCCTCCGGAGGCACACACCTCCAATCTCCTACATGATACAATAATACGTGCGCGCGAGCTGGACAATGACAATTGCAATTGCAATTGCCCATTTCGACGCCCGCGCTTGGCTCGTTGGGCTTCCCATCGCTTCCCGTCCATCTCGCGGTCTGGGCCCTGCGCTGTGCAGGCCAGGAGAAGCCGGGGGCAGGATCCCAGCACGCAGGCGCTGACGCTGGCGAGTCGGAGCCTCTCTCGCCGCGTCGCCGACCCTGTTGCTGGCGCGGCCGCGGGTGCGCCTGGGCGTGGACGGCGTGCCTGTGAGGAGAGGCGGATCGCGTCTGTGGAAGCCGCGGGACTACCGTGGCGGATGCGAAGAGGAAGGCAGGCCGGGTGAGGAGGAAGGGGACGGGGAAGGAGAAGGGGAAGGGGAAGGAGCTCATGGAGCGTCGAGGCTCTCAAGGCTGCGCCTGAACGAGCGACTCGAGACCGCTCGAACCTCCATCGTGGACGGCGATATCAGTGTCGGCACGTCTTTACTCACGCTGAACCCTCCACGGCCCGACTCGCACGGGCGTTCGACCTAAGCCTCAGGTCAATCGGTGCACCAAAAAAAACATCGGCCTGGGACCGTGTGCCTACGAACCAGCATCCAGTATGTAAGTTGCGATTGCTGTCTAGAGGAGACTCGTGGTCGTTACTAGGTGCGCAGATAGCGCGCCGCGAGAAGCGCGGTGGGCCCAGAGCCTCGCGCAAGCCTCTCAGTCAGTTATATGTGGTACGAGACGTGCAGAGACAGATCCCGGCCGCGCGTCGCGCTCGCGGATCTCAGCACCGCCAGAGGGAGAGATTTCCGCGCGATCTCGACAGCCGGAGGGAAGGAGGCTGTGTGAGCAGCTGTAGGAGCGGGCGCAGTCCAGACTCGAGCGCGCGGCTCGTCCCCGCGCAGGCTGAGATGTGTCCAGGAGCACTCACGCTCGCGCTCGCGCCTCGAAAGAGGCGTTCATGGATCAGAGCAGACGTGAAATAATGGCTGCAGCCTGGGAAAGAAGCGACGCTTGCGTGCGGGCGTAAAAATGCAATACAGCGCGATGCGGGGCAAGCACGATATGAGCCTGTATGAACGCGCGCCAATGTGGAGGGGAATGAGAGGATCTGCCGGCGCGCATCCCGTTTGGCGACGGTGCCGCATCAGCCCCTTTGTCCCCTTCTCCCTCCTCCAAGAACTGCTTTTTTTTGGACGGGCGCACGGGCAGGCTCTTGCACGTCGCCGTTGCCGCCGTGTCTCGTCTCGTCTAGATCGACGTCTCATCTGTGTGTAAGGAGCACGATCTTCCCATCTATCAATAAGCCGTGTGCGATGGCACTGATAGTCACACGCCCCCGACGCTGACGCACACGCCCCCGGACTGGCAGCATCGGAATGCCGCGCGCACGGTCCGCATGGCGCCTCGGGGTTGAGGCACAAAAGTCCGGGTCCGGACCCCTCCTCGAGTGTGCAGGTGGGACCCTAAGTGCTCGTGCGGGGGCTGGCGTCAGTGAAGAGTGGACGCCAGCGTTGCGGAATGTGAATAGCCATGCGGGGCCCGGGGGGCAGCGGCGCGCGTGTATCTTGAGGGGGTGCGTGTCATCATGAGATGCAGGGATCACGGCAGACACTGCAAAGACGTGGGCGGCTGGAGGAAGATTGCGGGTCGGAACAAGAGGATGAGCACGGTTCGAGTCACGGTTCGTGGCTCGAGGCCTGCAGGCTGAGGATGGCGGGCCCAAAGGAGATAAGATTGCGTCCGATTCCCTGAGAGGAAGCGGAGCGAGTGTTGTGCACGCTGCGCATGTTCGTACGTGGACGGCGTGTCAAGGACGGATGCGTTGGGGAAAGAAGAGAAGCCTGGCGGAGGGAACAAGAGAAGACGGAAGAAAAGAAGCCGCAGAGGCGTGTCCGAACCAGTCGTTTCCCCCCCAAGTTCGAACCGGGCGGCGGGCGGCGGGTGGCTGACGTCCGTGCTAGACGCGAGGATGAGCTTCTGGCGCTTGAGTGTGTTGTCTGCAGCGTATACTTATTGGGTGGGACGCACGGCCACGGAAGGCTGTAGTTTAGGTTGTCGCGGCTTGCCAGAGATGGCATTTGGAGCGTGTGAGCGGAAGCAGGGCGTGCTTCGCATCAGGGTCTGGTCATGTCAGTGGCAGGAGTGTGATCAGGTCCCGCATCGAGGGACTTTTGTGTGTGGCGTCCGGGGTCCGCACACTCTCGAACGCTTGCGACCTGTCATCCTGATTGGCTTCGCGCGAGAGAACCCGTGGACAAGAACCGTCCTGTGCGTCCCGTGTCTTCGTGCGCGCTGACACGCGCTGAGCCCGGCCGCGTCCCTCGCTCGCGGGGCCAAGGCGCGCTTGCGCGGCGCCCGCTCGATCAAGTGCGAAGACGCGAAGAGGGGTCGTATGTGTGAACGCGAAGCGGAAGGTTGCGGCTGCACTGGGGAGCGAGGTGCAGGTACTAGGGTGATGGTGGCGAGTGGCTGGCGGTGGCGCTTGTTGACGACGCTGTGTCGACGGGGAGATACGACGGCACAGAGACTCGCATGACCGTGCTGGTCCCGCTGTGCCCGGCAGATTGGGTCGAGCAGGCATTGTCATGGCTACTGGTAGAGTACAGCGAAGCGACGCGGCAGCCAATCCGAGGATGAGAGCGGTGGTGATCTGACAAACGCATCATGGAGTAGGGCTCGACGCAGACACCAACGACCCAGAGGAGATAAGTACCGGGACTGATCGTATCAGATGGGAGCGACGTGTCGGAATGCAGTGTGTGAATGCGGACGCTGTGTCGCGGCGCAGAGGAGAGGCAGCGGACGCCAAGGTGTCATGGGAGCGGACGGGATCCCAAATAAGCAGGAGGATGACCGAAAAAGGGCAGAGAGAGAAAATGGAGGGGAGGAGGGAAATTGGAAATGGAAGGGCGGGCGCGCGGTGTCGGGCGCTTGGCGAGGGTTCATTTGTGGCTGGGTCCGACAGGAGCGAAGGGTTGCTCAGGGTGCGGTGGGATTGGGCGCGGTGGATGGGGGGCCGGGCTGGACCGATGGAAGGGTCCATACGGAGCATGGGGGGGGGGTCGCTCGAGGGGACGGACTTGGGACGGGCGGCTGAAGATGGCGTAGTGTCGCCCAAAGGAGGAGGGGCGATCGGTGAGAGCAAGGGGACGGGAATTGGAAATGGGACACAGTCGGGTGACAATCAGGATGACGGCATCTCAGACGGCTACACGAGTGACTGGCGCACGCATCCGGCCTGCGAGCTCGTTTCGTTGCAGCGTTGGCGCGGTCACTCCAGTGCGAGCCTCTGATCGCCATCCTCCTACATCACTCCCTCCCTCTTTATGAGTCGCACGCGCTCCGATCCTGTAATGCCCCCTCCTCCCCCCGACAGAGACGTCATAATGGGTCCCCCTCCCGTGCCCCCACCCCAGCCGTTCCCCCCTTCCAACCTCAAGGATACTAGGGACTTTGCAGACAAGTACTACAAGCTCAAAAAAAGATATGTCGACCTCGAGCAGGTGCACCCTTCGCTCCCCCTCTCTCCTCCCAACCCCACGCTCATCTCTCCCCAGAAAACGAAGGCCCTGGAAGACGATCTCACCCTCTCCTCTGAGCGCAATCAGCGCATGAGCGACGAAAGAGGGTACGTCTTCTCCCCCCCTCCCCCCCCTTCCCCTCTCCTCTCTACAATCTTCTTCATCTCTCCTCCAGCATACTCCTCGACCGCATCATCGAGCTCGAGAACATCATCAGGCTCGAGAGCAACGGCGCCGAAGGCGCCCACACGCGCATCCCCTCCAATGGCAACGGCATTCCCGTCATCCTCTCCGATCCCTCCATCCCGCGACCCGCGAGCACCGCCTTGCCGCGCACCCTCCTCTCGCCCCGCAAGCAGGCCGCCTTTGCTGCAAACCTCCGCCGCGCCGCTGACGAGCTCGAGTCTGAAGACGCTAACACCGATCCGATGCTTTCCTCCCGTTATATCGGCCTCCAGGCCCGCCGCCGTCGCGAGGAAGAGGCCAGGGAGCGCGAGCGCATCGAGGAAGATGCCCGTGACGTCCGCAGGCCCGCGCGCCGGCCGAAAACCGGCCCCGCCGGAGTTGGGGTTGGGGCCAAACCGGCCGATGCCGGACCACCCTCTCACCCTGGCGGCCCTCCCCCGCCGCACGCGTCGACGCCGCCCGGCACCCACACGCTGGTGTCGACGTCGGGCAAACGTATCCGGATAATTCCGCCGGCGCCGGCGCCGCCCGGTCCTCCGCCTCCGTCGAACACAGCCCCTGAGACGAAATACGCCGCACCCTTGGCTCAGAACCCCCTCCTCGCTATGAGGAGCAACAATAACAATAACAATGGCGGTGGAAGCGGTAGCGGGACGTGGAACCACACGGATGCGTACAGCACGCGCTCTCCCGTCTCGCCGCTGTCCTCGCTCGCCTCGGACAACGAGCCGCACTACTCGGGCGACTCTCCCGCACACCCGCGCAACGGCAGCGGAGGGGGTCATCCGTCAGGCTCTCCAGGCGCGTCCACCTCCTCGCAGGTGCAGGCCAACGCCGCCGCATTTGCGACCGCGGCCTCGCGGCCGTCCGAGATCCAGCGACATGCCAAGCCGAAGCGACTCAAGGCGCACACCGTGATGACCAAGTCGCACACGATCCCCACCGTGCCGCGCGACAGCAAAGGGGGCCCGATGCTCCCGCTCAATGTCGGCATCATGACCGTGATCAGCCTCGGCGAGGTGTGCATGCGCGAGCATTTCCATACGGAGAGGTACATCTTCCCTGTGGGATACGAAGTGACCAGGTACGTCGTTCTTCTTCTCTTCCGTTTCGCCCCTTCGTTTCCCTTGTACTCCTGTGTTCCGTCGTTCTCGAGGGGTTCGATTCCCTCCCGTGTACATGCTCCTCGTGCACGGTTCCACCCTCCTGTCTCGTCCTTTCCTTTCCTGTCCTCTCCACCTTGCCGCGCTGCTTTGCCTTGTCATCCTCACGCTTGCGTGTTTCTTTCCCTTCCACACTCTATGTTCCCTTCGCAGGCGCTACCACTCCGCATGCGACGCGAACGCGGATGTGGTCTACCACTGCACGATCCTTGATGGTGGCGACGGACCCAAGTTCCAGATCGTCGCTGCGGACATGCCCGACAAGCCAATCGTTGCGGGTACCGCGACCGGCGCATGGTCTGTTGTCGTTCGTGCCGCAAACCACGTGCGCAACCGCCAGCATAGCAACTCCGTGTCGGGGCCAGATTTCTTCGGCCTCGGGCAGAACACGATCAAGCATCTCATACAAGAGCTGCCCAACGCGGACCGGCTGCAAAACTATGTTTGGCAAAATTTCTATGAAGGCGGGTGAGTGTTTTTGCCTTGCCCTATTTTCTGTGTTTCCTGCCCTTTCGGTGTCTTTTGTCACCATCTCGTGGAAGCAAGGCTTAGAATCAGTTCGCACAGGCAGCTAGGCGGGCGGCACGCGGCGGTTGTTCCCGCGCTTCCCGAAGACTATGATGGGCGTGGGGACGCAAGAGACCTCGAGGACGGCGATCAGCCGATGGAAGACATGCATGCGCATCCACCAGAACACGACCCGCGAGATGCGAGAGCGTCCCACGGGATTCCGGACGAGTTGCCGCCGCCGCCGTATCCTCACCGCCATCACCAGCATCACCAGCAGCACCCTCATCAGGCGCACCATCTCCCGCCGCAGCTCCAGCACCCACACCCCCAATCGCACGCGCACCCACACCCGCATCAACATCCTCACCAGCAACAGCATCAGCACCAGCACGAATATCAACTTCACGAGCACGGTCACGAGCACCAACAGGGGCCCTCTCGCTCGCCCAGCATGAGCACGCCCCGGCATCCGTATGCATCGCGGCACCCGCCGCCGCCGCCGCCGCCCAGACACCAGGGGCATCCGCAGGCGTATCCCCCGCCGGCGCACTCGCGCTCGCACTCGCAGTCCAGCACCCACTCATACTCGCACTCGCAGCAGTCGCAGCCGTCGCACGCGGGCTCCTCCCAGGCGCCGTCGTCGCAGGGCCTCCCGCACCCGCCCGCGCACCCGGACTCGCGATCGCCATCGGCGCACTCGCAGTCCCAGTCGCCGTACATGACGGGCGCGCCGCCGCCCGTCCCTCCGACGTTCGCGAGCATCATGAACGCGTACCCCGCGCCGCCGATCGTCGGACGCGGGCAGGGGAGCCATGGACGGGGGCACGAGCAGGGGCACGAGCATGAGCACGAGCACGAGCACGAGCAGCGCCAAGAGCGCGCGCACGTGCACGGGAGGCCGGGCACGGGGTCGTCGGGCACGGGGTCTAGGTCGGGCTCGGGCTCGGGCTCAGGCTCGGAGCGGAGCACGGTGAACGGGAACGGGAAGAGGGCGAGGAGCGAGAGCGGCAGTGTAGGTATGAGCGATGGGGAGGGCGAGCGATGACACGGTGGGTGATCTGTGGGCGTGGCGGGTTGGTGCGCGGTGGTGGTGCGGAGTGGTGCGGAGTGGGTGTTTTTTGTTTGTGTTATTTTGCTTGGCCTGCGCTTCCGTCGCGCCCTCTCTCTCTCTTTCTCTTTCTCTGGGTTTATGTGTCTGCTCTCGTGCACGAAATAAGAAATACTCACTCGCTTGCTACTGGATACAGGCTCGATTCTACCGCCTCGTCGTGTCTTGACGTTTTTGTTTTCACATATTACTCCGCCCGCCTCTCCTCCCCCATTCTATCTCTTTTCCTGCGTTTCCGTTCCGTTCCGTGTTGCTCCCGTCGTCCGTCGTCGTCCGTCGTCGTTCATCGTCGTTATCATCGTTAAGCTGGGTAGGTCTGGTGTAGGCTGGACGGCCCGTTGTATACGAGTACAGTACGAGTGTATTGCGGTAATTGGCATCTGGGATCCGGCGTAGCGTCGCGTCGCGTCGCTGGACGTGGATGTTGACGAACGCGCGAGGTGCCTCTGATTTTTCCCTTTCGAGTGATCTCATCTCCTCTCCTGCGCGCAGGCACGGGGACGATGGGGTCGGCATTGCTATACAACATCTCCTCGTTGGATGACTTCAAGTAACACATTACGATGCTTTTGTTTTCAGCATCGATACCTATGGTCTCTGACCCATGAGGGCTTTCAATCAAGCTCTCAAGCGCCCAACGGCAATCCAGGCTCATGGTCGCAGCAGATGGGGACACCTGGCTCGGCTTGATTTTCCGAGATTTCGATCTCCTGATGCCGCCGCTGTCCATTTTGGACTGGAGGGACTTGCGGTGTGCCCTACTAAGAGGTTTGGGCGTATTCGCTGAGTTCAACTCGACTCGACGAGACTGTTCAGCTCGTGTTCTGATTTAGCCGATCGAGAAAGACGGCGTACAAAGTGATAGCACAAAGGACAGAACCAACGAGATCGTAAGCAAGCAGGACCTTGGTAGCGAGAGAGGAGCAGATGCGTAAACCCAATAAAGCAAACTGGCACAGCCGTAGTATGTAGCAGTTCGCCCAGAGAGCAGACAAAAGGGTACCAGGTGAAGAAATCAGTGTTACAGTGGCTTTGAAGCCCGGACGGACAGACGTAGGTTTGCCGGATACGACGGTGAATGTGAGCGAGGTTTACATTATGATTGTGAGAGAGCAGGGCGGCGCACTTTACGAGAATCTCCATCTGCAAGCGACCGTCAGCGAGATGCATACAAGGGGAAAGACATACAGCCCACTTGTGGTTACAGATCATGCATCTGTAGTTTTATGGCGTCAAAATCAGTCAGGGTAGCAGAGTATAGCAGTAGTGTAGCCCATATGTTCACATACCTTACATATGTCTAGAAGCTCACGATGAGTAAACAATTGGGGACTAGAATCAAAGAAGACATGCTGTCTTGGGCTCATCAGCGCTCCTTATTTGCACTTGACGATAGCGGCACTTTCTCTGTAAAGTTTGATATATGAAATCGTTAGTCTCAAAAGGAGAGTAAACACTCAAACATACCCGCCTGCATCGTGCGCACTGGAACGCGTCTGTCTCGGCCGCGTCTGCCTCGGCCTGTCCATCTTCCGCATCAAGTGAGGGGAAGTGATCGTCACCCTCAATCTTTTGATCCGCTGACTTAGGTTCCTCCAACGCCATTTAATTTCTAGATGACCATCGAGAAGTCGTGTTCTTCAGATAGGTGAGATTTTTTTTGAAACAACGAAGAGGGGTTTGTAGTTGCACCTCGCAGTGGCAGGCTTGGTCAGAGCACGGAGTTGGGCTTGTGACAATTAGCTCCGCGCTTGAGTTCCTAAGTACTGCCAGACGGAATGAGCCGTCGCTGGAGATAACTTACGCATCTCGATCCATGCATTGCGGTCCGGGGTCCTGGTCTGGGAGTCCCGTGTGCATCCGATGTGGCTCTCCGTTCTCCTCCGAGCCATTTTGACCAGCGCTCACTAGCGCTCACTGCTTCTGCCACTGTGATCTGGATGTCCATGGATTGGCACTTTCCCAAAACACGTCCCTTGTCGAGTTTGATCCTTGAAGGCCGCAGGAGGCCCCTTCCTCGTCTGATCTCTCTATTTCGATACAGCCTCGAGCGCCCTCGCCCGTCCGCAGGCGCTTTTACCTGTGGACGGCGCAGCGCCCCGCGGTCGCTGCCTTTGCTGGCAGCGTCAGCGGACGAACGAGCAGGCGAGAGCGAGACACCCGCGCCGAGTGGTTTGCTCCATGTGTGTGCGCGGAGGCCCCTATAAGGACTCCTCCCATCGCGAGGACCGTGCTGGGTTTTGGAGTAGTATGTGGGGCTGACATTCTTTGTTCGTCCGTCCGTTCATTCATGGCTTCTTTTGGATGTCTTGTATGCGGCGTGTGTGTATGTATGATCGGTACGTGAGCCACAGGCGTAGATAGATGTGGACCTACTACATCCATGTGTGATAGGGAATCCTTGTTCCGTTCGTGGATGGTTGTCGTGTGCTTCCGTTTCGAGAATGCTTAGCTTGGTAGCGGCGAAGAGCGGCGACTTGCCGTGTCGCAGTCGGCTTCTGCAAGTATCATAAGCGCAGCCTCAAGGGGCCTCAAGGGTCCAGATAAGTATCGCAGTTGAATGTCCGTTCGTCAGGCGCGTCCCTCGTCATTGACTCAACCGCCTAGTACGCAGTGCGACTACGACAGTCCTCTGGTTTGCGAGTAAGCCAGCGCATACAGCTGTTCGACACTATGAGATATCGTCCAGCTAGGCTGTTAAAAGCCTCTAGCTGCATGGGAGGAGCGTCGTAGCTCCACATCTCCACTCACAAACGGCCGCTTTCGATTCTATGTACATCGGCGCCCAAACCAGCGACGCTCTGACTGAAGCACAAGCGATCCACGACGCAGGTTTGATCATTCTGTACAACGTCACCGCGCTGGCCCTGCAGACATTGTTTTACGGTGGGTCGCCTCTTTGGCTTGCCGGAGCGTGGTTGCGGAACGCGGCGACTGACGAAGGCACCCAGGCATATACGTCGTGCTGGTCCTGTTTTCCACATGGGTACTTTGGTGAGCGGCAGGCCGCATGGCGTGCTCTTTTTCGCCGTGCGCTGACTGACTGCCTTCTCAGCCAACGCGGGTTGCCGAGGGCCAACTTGGTGATGCTCGTCACGATCCTTGTCATGTTCATCTCTTCGACGAGCGGCTTCTGGGTGCACACCGTGACGGTCCTGAAGAGGATCCGAAACCTGCTCGTCGAACAGCCCGGCGAACCGATCGCAGCCAAGCTTCCATTGATCAGGGACTCGTTGCGCGGCATGGAGAGCGGCGCCTTCTACTGCTCTCTCGTCAACGTGAGCGTCATACCCGTCCGCGAGTGACGTGATGGGCTTCTGACGGCCCGGGACAGTTCATACTCGGGGATGGCATAGTCGTCTGGAGGGCCATGGCCCTGCAGCGCCATAAGTGGCAACGCTTCGTCTTATTGTGCCTTTTCCTGTGCTCCATCGGTGAGCATAAGTGTGTGCGCTGTGCAATGCATGTCGCACTGACTCCCACTCGTCTTCTGCTCGCAAGTGGCTGCCGGGGTCGTCGGGGGCAGTCAGGTCAGGTACCTAATCTCGCCCTCGGACCCCCTAGGTCGAATCGTCGTCATCAGCCGCTGCGTCTACTGGGGCCTCTCTCTAGTCATCAACCTATTCTGCACGTGTCTAATCGCGTGCACAACATGGTCTGCTCGCCGCGCGCACTCCTTGCGCGCTCCATAGGATTGATGATGGGTTTCTTTTTTTCATTCTAGGAACTACCGCAAGGCCACTCAGCTGATCGACCGCCCTATGCCCTCAAGGGTGCAGCAGATCCTGACCCTCCTGGTGGAATCTGCCGCTCTGTATTCTTTCTTATGGGTACGCAGCCCCGCCGGGACCGCTCACCGGCGCGTGCGCGCACGCTGACCTCCGTCTCCCTCGACGCAGCTCGCGCTCATCGTCGGCGAGTACATCCGAATACCCGGGCTCAGCAGCTTGGTGACCGACATGTTCATGCCCACATACACACACATCGCAGTGAGTGCGCTCGCGCCCACGTCCATCAGCAGTCCCCGATGATATGATACTCACGCGCGCGCGGTGTCCACACCGCCAGGGCATCTACCCGACAGCCATCATAGTCCTGGTCAAGGTGAATCGCTCGCCGTGTGGGAGCGACGTGTCGGTCAAAACGATGCCGCGCATGCAGTATGCCCCCCACGGCCCTTCTGCGCAGACAGATGCCATGCATCGGCCTGCCAGTCAACCCATAACCTTCTCCGACAACGACGACCTGGGGCACAATAAATATCATCCCGAGGCAGTGTGGAAGCCTTTGTGAGCGTTGCGGCAGCAGCAGTCGAGCTCCCGTGTTCTGGCCCGGTTTCGGACATTCATTTCGTTGGACGCAAGGCCCTCCAACTCCACTTTGTATTGTTTGTATTGGTATCTATGTGTAAAACAGAAGCAGATTTTCAGATATGTTCTTAGGACGCACGTACCCATGTATTCCATGGCGACGTTGAACGAAGCACTCATCCAAAGGGATGACGAAAAATCGTCATTCATTTTCCATCATATTCATGCATGGAGAGCCCATAAACATACTGCGACGTGATAGGGTGCTATAAAAACACTTGATATCACAGAGAAGAAAAAAGAACCAGAGAAAAGGGTGAAAGGCAGGAGACGGAAAAGAACGTATTAATAACAGCCGAAGGGGAAAAGGAATGTGACAAAGTGGGAGACGGATGTATTACTTGGGACAGGTTCACCAGGAGATGATGCGGGCCAGCGGGGCGATTCAGGGCTGCTGAGAGGGACGGGAGGAACGGGAGGAGGGAAGGAGGGATCGCACGAGGGATATCAAACGGGGAATAAAAACACACACAATTGTCCGATGGATCGGGACAGAAAGACAAGGCAGCCAGTTGTGAGGCCACACACAACGGACTCCTAATAAAAACACAGAAAAAGAAACTGAACAAGAAAATGCGCATGTCCGTCGTGTCGCGCGACGAGTGGATGAGCCGATATTCTTCACGGTCAAGGTGAACGGGCACTCACGACGCAGAAGGACAAGAGCGTAAAGATACACACAACCCTTTGAGGAACATGAAAGCCTATGAGAATATTTCTGTGACCGTCCGCCGCCGTTCTCTCCTTGTGCTAGACGAAAACCCAGCCGTCTGTGTCTGGGCGCTTTTTCCGTTCCGATCGCCACCACTGCCCTCCGCTCTGGCCTCTTCTTCCAACGCGGCGTCCAGCGACACTCGTGCCCTTGTAGGACCCACAGTCCGCCGACCGCTAGAGTTAAGCGATGGGCGCTCTGTCTCCGACCCGGAGCGAGGTGTACGCACGTTGGGCGTCGTGGCAGTGTTGGAAGCAGGCACGGGAGCAACATTCTCATTTACAGACGTCGATGAAGTCGCAGAAATTGTCCGCTTGCGAGTATCACGCTGTTGGAGGCCATTCAGCGCGGACACCGAGACCGTCGATGGCCGAGAAAAAGTGACGCTGTTCTTCTTCGCCGACGTCGAAGTGGACTCCCCGGAATCGTTTCTGAGCATTGGGAATGCTGTCCTGTCAGGAGTAATGTTATTGGACACGGTGTGTGGCGTGAGTGCCGTCGTCGCGCTTGAAGTTGAGATATTGAAGTTGGGGTTTGCACGTACGGTGATGTTAGAGGCTGTTGACACTTTGCGCCGACTCCCTTTTTCATTCCCAGACCGGTTGAGCGAAGACTCGGACGGAAGCGAGGGAAGGGGTGTCGGGATCGAGAGCGGCGGAAGGGAACGATGTCGATCCGTTTTCGACGCTGCCTGACTGCGGGAAACAGGGGTTGGCGACGGATCATACTCTTGCGTGCTCGCTGCAAGTCAGTAAGAGACAGATCCGTTCTCGAGCTTGCGGCAATCGATGCGATTGCTGCTCGATCCCGATGTTCTCTGGGCGTGTACAGTCGTCTCGTTATCGCTGATGGTCCTGCGCCTGAGGACGAGTTACGCGGCGATGGATCTTGATCAGCATCCAAGTTAATTTGCTCTCTAGTTTGCCGATCGCGCTCCCCTCTGTCCCGAGTTCTCTCTCGGAGCATCGACGATGCCGACCGCGCGAGGATTCCGTCTGCTCGACTGGACGCTCTTTTGGGGATGTCCTTGTCAGAATCTCTCTCCTCTCTCGCCAGATCCCAGCTCCTTCTCGCATCGGCGCTCCTCCTGCTATCGGCACTGCTCTTACCGCTTCCGGTACCACTACCCGTGGTCGAAGACCCGCCACCTCTGACCATGCTTCTCATCATGTCGTCATCCAGGCTTGAACCCCTAAGATGTTGCAAAGCTGCGCTTGTACCAGGGGCAGGGGCAGCCTCCCGCAATACTTTGCCAACACCGAGCAAGAAACCAGTCATCGTCCGCACGAGCTCGTCGCTCACCCGCAAACAATCTCTGAAATCCATTCCCACATCCTTCCACAGAGCTGCCATATCAATCGCTTCCGACTCGTCCGCGACCTCGGAATCAATCTGCCGTTCCAAAGCACGATTGGTCTTCGTCCGTAGCATTCCGTTCACCTGCTCGGAAAATCGAACTATGCTCTGCGCGTTGCGGTAGAGTTCTGGAATGGTAGCTGTTGTAGTTTCGCCCATACTAGGTAGTCGCGAGAGGAGAGATTCGAAGACAGACAGGGACTCGTCCATTAATCGTATGTGTTCCACTCCCTGTGGGTCTGAAGAGGAGGGGACTTTACTTGGCCCAGAAGCTGTGATCGTGTTCTCCCGTGGCCGATTGCGAGGTAGACCATATGTTCGCTCCTGAAATATTGGTGCCTGTAGAGGATATGGGTGCTGCATTTGCTGTCGGGAACCTATGCCTTCGCGGTCGCGGTCAGTGCATAGGAAGACCTGTATGTGCGCAGCCCTGGAGGCGCAGTATTAGGGCCATCGTTGTGATGAAACTCAGCCATCGATGTGGCAGGCCGGAGAACAGTAAGAGGAGCACGCTCGCGTCGTAGCTGAGAGGAACCGTTGGGGGCTGGGGTCTGAGGATCATAGAAGAGACCTGAACGATCAGAGATGCGTGGGGGACCGCTGGTCCGGCTGGGTCTAGAATCGTCTTCCCAGTCCGCGTTAGGGTTCATACCATTGGATCTCGCTCGACGCGCCTTATCCTGCGACTCTTGACTGCCAAAAACGTCGTCCCCGCCATCCCGTCTCATGCCTATCCCTGCTGCGCGCAGGCCAGAACCAACCAGTCTTGTCCCCAGCACATTTTCCATGCTGCCCCCTCTGACAGTCTGCCTTCTGCCACTGGCACTGGGCCGATCAGATTCGTCGTCGTCACCATCATCCACGGATGCAGATGTGGTCGAAGTGAGATCCTCCGACATCCACCGTGTCTGATGTCTCCGAGTCAATTCGCGCACAGTTGAGGCAAACCTACTTCCTCCAGCTCGCGTTGGTCGAGGAGATAATTGTTGATTTGTGCCGTATAGTGTAGCTGCGGAGGATTTAGGTGAAGGAGACCCGAGTGTAGCAATGGTATGTCGGTCGCGGGATGCATGTCGATGTGGAGTAGTAGGTTGAGTGGAATTCTGCAAGGTAGTCACAAGTCAGTAAGATCATGTGTACAAGTCGAAGATGGTGAAAGCTGACCCTGCCATCCCTCTCTCGGAACTCTCTTGGTAGAGGTTGTCTGCTTCTCCTACCAATCGTTGTGTTCGTCGGGCTTCTCCGGAGAGAAGCGACAGCAGCCAGAGCAGCGACCGTGACATCGTTCTCGTCCTCCCTTTCAGACTCGCGCTCTGAATCCGTCACGGAAACTCGCTTCCTGGTCGATTTGTTATTGGTGCTAGCTCCAGGAGAGTACACGCGGCTGCGCCCGCTGTAATGGGCTTTGGTAGGCGAAGAGGGGGCTGATGATGTTTTGGGACGAGGCGGCTGGGCGGCAGTGGACGGTGGAGTAAGGGACTGATCGTCTGAGGAATAGGATGTTGAATGATGGCTTTCGCGTTCTGTCTCGGAGCCGGAACGAGCGGAGTCTCTGTGTCGACCACCAGGGTCATGAAAGTTGTAGGAGAGCCGTGATGACGAGCCGCTAGCCGAGGATGAACCCGTAAGGGGAGGCAAGGGCGATGTGGACATGCGAAGAGAAGGCGAGGGCGTGTTCAACCTGGATAGTTTGTCTAGTGCCTATATGCACAAACGAGGCGCATATATGCACGTGAGAATGTGCGCGTGTCGTGAAAAAATAGAATGGATGGAGATGCTCACGATACGGTTGCGCTGGGTGAGGCTCATGACACGCTGCAGAGCTGCAGCATTCTCCGAAGACGCCTGCGACGAGCGCCTGCGCGTGAGCCTGGCAGTGTTATCGTCCAAATCGCTTGGCATATCGTCGTCGGGACTTGATGGTCTGGAGTGCACGGCATGGCTGGGGCTGGGGGAGGTGGTGGAATCGGACACAGAGCGTCTGCGGAGGCTGCCGTTGTTTTCGGTGCTGCCGCTTCCTGTCGAATTCGTGGCGGGGGGCGAGGGAAGGCCGGAACCGTTGGAAGCTGCGCCGGGACTGGGCGGTTCTGGCAAGTCGGGGATATTGGCATTCGAACCAAGGAAGATAGCAGACGAAGGACGTCTCCTGTGGGTAAAAGAGGGACGAGTTGGGCGGGATGTCATTGAACGGAGCGATCCGCGAGAAAAATCATCAAAAATGGGTTCGTTATGGAGGAGGAAAAAATCAGACTCTGGACCGCTGGCGCGCTGACGAGGAGAGAAAGAAATCAAAGAGAACACGTGGGGACCACTTTGCTGAGGAAGAAGAACAGTTGAGTGGGCCTCGTGAAAGCGACCAGACAGTGACCGTATGCGCCTGTGTATGTCCAAGAGACGCGGAGCTGAGGACTGTCGCCAACAGCAACGGCGACGGGAGCGTTGAGGTCGACGACAAAGAGACGGTCCTGCCTCGTGGTTGCGGTGAAAGCTGCGTTGTAACCTTCCGCGACCTGCCTTCGGTCCGTGGGAACTTCCGATCACTGGCTCTCCGTAATGCTTTTGTTCGCCTTGTGCCTCTTCGTGCAGCCCTCACTGCCCGTCCGCTCTCGAGCTCACGATGTGACCGCTTGGAAGCAGCTAAATCCCTACGACAACCGGTGAATCATGCGAGAAAGTCGCTTTGGTCCGAATGTACGCCGTCATGCCTTTATGTACAGTTCCCACTCTCAACGAGTCAACATGGGCCTTGCAAACAGCGAGCCTAAGTGGCATGGCACCATACGAGCCGTTCAGCATAGCAGGTAGGCATCAGCAGACTAACGGAATGGCGGCTGAGACCATAATCGACGACCGCCGTAAAGCCATGTAAACTACGAGACCTGTGCGTCGAAACCAAATGATGATCTAAGATCCACGCTCTTGCAAGCAATTGAAGGCAATTGAGCACGTTCGGTCATCTCCCCGAGAAGACTTCCCTTGAGCCGGGTAGATCCTTGTTAATCCATTTTGGATCCACTACGACGGATCCACATTCAGTCGTATTTCAAACCAGGCTCACTCGATATTAATATGCACATCGGACTCGAAGTGATCCACCGGTCTGGACTGAAGGGGGTGTCTGCGCATGGCCGCTACACATTCTTCGCTTCACTTCACCTCTCGCGTGCACAGACGGCACCCTCGCACTATGTCTTCTCTCTCTACTCCAAACCCCTACGCTTCCGCGCTCACCATCGTCTTGCGTCGTCATTTAGAGAGGTTGCAGATCCAGAACAGACATCTCTTTGACCCAAGCGCCCCGGCTACTGCATTCCTCACGAAGGCCATCATGAAGGCTCACTTGCTACAGCTTCGAAACATCCTCTTGAAACGGCGCTGCGCAGATTTGGAGAAAAGATATCGCGAACTGACAGAGACTACCGATGGTGGACATGGCTGCCCTATGTATTCTCAACATACCCCCCAGCAAGGTGCTCCAGAGTTTGACTTCTAAGGTTGGAAGGTACGACCCAACCTTAGAATATGGTCTATGACCGACCAGAGGCCTCCGAGTGCCCGCTTTGCTGGCATTCCTTTCTCTCATTCTGTTGCTCAAGCAAGCCCTCTCCGAGTCTCTCGCTTGCTTTCTTCTTTCCTGAGTTCCATTCTTACTCTCCTTTCCTCTTTCAAGAGAACATCTCTCACTAAATACTCCTGTATTTCTCTCTCCGGCCATGCCTCGTCTCGCGGTCGATCCCCACCTCCTCGTCTGCCCGGATTACGCCTCCCCCGACTTCGAAGCTATTCGCCAGCTCAGTCGCTTCCCCGAGGAAGATCCCGCAGCCACTGCACAGCGACTAGTCGCCATCTGGACAGCAGGCAATAACCAGGATCGCGTGGCATGGATTGCGCAAGTAGCAGCTGACGCAGCCGCTGCAGCGGATGCGGAACGCGACCGCCTCGAACAGGAGGCGGCCGATAAGGCTGAGGCGGAAAAGGAGCTCGACAAGAAGAAACCGAAGCTCCTTCCCTTGAACCCTGGGGGTATGCCTTCCATTCTCCCGGTTCACGCCCTCCCTACGCCATCCATAAGCTAGAGCTAATTGAATATGTCGAGCTTTACTACTTCACCCCAGAAGTCTGTCGCGAAGGCTCCGACTCTTTCAAGTCCACCACCGACGACACGTTCACACTGGCCCGTTCTGACGAGGGTCTCACTCTGCGTGCTGCATCCTCCTCTCGTCCCTCTCGCAAAGTCATCCCAGACTCCGAACTGTCCTGGGAACAGTTTTCCTCTGCCCGCACCGTTTTCGTGGCGGAAATTCAGCGAGCCAAATGGCCCGCCGCCCTCACGCAACAGATGGCTTCTTTTCTCTTCGCCCTCGAAAACCATCCTATGGCCTTGGTCCCGGAGTACGGCAAACGAGTAATGCTGCTCGTACAAGCCTCCGTCCGCCGCTCCTGGCATGCCCTACTCAAAACCCCTCAAAACTTCAACATATCCGTGATCAATGACGTATTCGTTGATCGCACCGCGTCCGAGTACACCCGCGGTGTGCAATACTCCAGCATTGGTCCGTTCCTTTCCTCGCTCCCCCCCTTCCTGCTCTCGCTAACAACCAACTTGCCTTTTCCTCCTTCCCCCCCCCTTGTCATCCTTCGCACCTGCCAAATTCGCGCACGTCGCCCGCCACTTCGTGCACTGCACCCGCCATGCATGTTTCGACGCGAACCGCGCACCGCGCCCCCCCCCTCGCGCAACGCGCTCTCCCACTATGGCACTTGCCATTCCCTCCCCCCCCTCCTGCTTTCAAAGCTCGGAACGAGGCCCATCCCTCCGCTCCCTACGCCACGTTAGAGCGCCGTTCGCGTCACGACCCTTCTGCATCCTCTCACAAGCGCCGCCGTTCCCCCTCGCTCTCCCTTCCTCCCTCTCCCTCCTCTAAAGAGCAACCCCCTCGTCGCCGCCGTCGCACCTCTAACGCGGCCACGCCACGTTCCTTTCCGCCCTCCGCCGACAACGCACCTCCCGTCGTCTGCGCATATTGCCTTGGCCGCCACCCTCACGACCTCGCACGTTGTCGTGCCCCCACCTTATGGAACGGGACCCCCACTCGTGCCCAACGAAATGCCAAGGGCCGCATCATCTACCCCAACGGGGTCGAAATCTGCATCGACTGGCAACGTGCCGGCGGTTGCAAAGCCACCTCCCATCCCCACAAGCACGAGTGCTCAGGGTGCGGCGGACACGATCACGGCGCGCATGCGTGCAGTCTCGCGCAGGCGCTCTAGCCCGCTCACTCCCTACCACTCCGAGGCGTGGCTTCGTATGCTTTGCTCCGCCTCGCTGCTGTCCAAATACCCTCTGATCCCACATAGTCTTTCTCGCGGTTTTCACATCGGCATACCTCACGTTACACACACTAATATTCCTCCGAACAGCCCCTCCATCATAATCCTCTCCCCGCAATTTGACTCCATTGTCTCGGCGGAATTTTCCAAAGGTCGCTACCTCGGTCCCTTCTCTCGCTCTACTGTAGAATCCCTTATCGGCCCCTTCCAAACCTCTCCCCTCTCCCTAGTGCCAAAACCCCATAAACCTACCTCTTTCCGTCTCGTTCAGAACTTCTCCTACCCGCACACCCCCTCTCCTTTACATTTTTCCATTAATTCCTGCATTACCACGGACAATTACCCTTGCACATGGGGCACCTTCGATATATTCTCATTTCTGACCTGGCATCTCCCTCCAGGCTCGCAAGCAGCCGTGCGAGACGTCTCAGAAGCATTCCGCACAATTCCCTTACACCCCTCCCAATGGCCAGGGACTGTCGTGCGCTTATCAGGCCATGACTCCTTCGCCATTGACACTGTTGCCGCTTTCGGGACTGGGTCTACCCCCGGCGTCTACGGTAACTTACAGGACGCAGCTGTCGACATCATGCGACATGCCGGTCTCGGTCCCATTGAGAAATGGGCTGATGACCACGTGTTCTTCCGGCTTCTTCGGGAACACCTCCCGGCTTACAACCGCCAGCGCTCCCTTTGGCACTCTGAGATATCTCGGGGCCCGGGACCCCAACACATCGGGGGCCGCATATGGAACGCCGGCCCCGTCCTTCCGGACGGCTCTCGCTCCGAGTTCAATGACGATATGTCATCCCCAGTCCGTGACCTATCCCAACAATCCCCCCGCTCCCCGAATGAGGCTCGCTACACCTGCAACCTTTTGGACATAGACGCCATTTCCGCTCAACTCGGCATCCCCTGGCAAGCGGAAAAGGATATCCCCTTTCACCACGAGTTCCCTTTCACAGGTTTCCTCTGGGACCTTCAAACTCGTACAGTAACACTCGTCGAAGCCAAGCGCAAGAAGTATCGCCTCGCTCTCATCGCATGGCAAGGCTCGCGCACGCACGCGCTCCTCGAGGTACAGAAGCTGCACGGTAAGCTTCTACACGCTTCCTCGGTAATTCCCGCGGGCCGCGCGTACCTCACCGGCCTCGAGGCCATGCTTTCCATCTGCCACGACGAACCCTTCAAGCCTCGCACCCCTCCCCGACACACCCCTGAGGAAATCCTGTGGTGGTTGACCACTCTCTCTCAACATGTCAAGCCACGTCCTATCCCAGGACCTCACAGCGTTGTTGATCTCAACGCTTTCTCCGACGCGAGCTCCGGCGTCGGCATTGGAATCATCATTGGCTCGCACTGGCGCGCCTGGACCCTCCTTCCCGGATGGCGTGCAGAAGGCAGGGACATCGGATGGGCTGAGGCTGCCGGATTCGAGCTCCTCATCCGCGCTCTCCTTGCCCTCGGACCCCTCCCCCGCCGATCCCACTTTCTCGTCTATGGCGACAATGCTGGCGTTGTCGACGGCTGGAGGAATGGCCGCAGTCGCAACCGCCACGTCAACTCAGTCTTCCGACGCCTCCATGCCCTCCTTGATGAACACAACCACGTCGCTCTCGCTCGATACGTACCTAGCGCTCACAATCCGGCCGACAAACCCTCCCGTGGGATCTTCCTCCCATGGCATCTCCTCCTCCCCCCCGTCCTCCTCCCCGAGCCTCTCCGCCCCTTCCTCGCTGCAGTCGATGACCCCTCGTCTCCCCTCATTCCTAGCAACACCCCCCCTTCCCCTCGTCTCAACCACAACCCCTTCCTTCCTCGATCCCCGCACAATTTCGGTTCGATGCCCCTCTCCCTGCTCCCGCCCCGCATCCGCAGCCCCCTCGCCCATACCCAAACGGGTTACTCCTTACACCTTCGGTTCTTCGTCCGCACTGCCATGCTCGCGACCGCCTCATCAAGTGGCTGCCCCCCTTTTCTCACCCTGCAGATCCGCGCGCGTTTGACCACGAACGCACAAAGCGTGTCATGGCCCACGGGTGGAAAGACTCCACTCTCGAGGTCTATGGCTCAGGCCTCCTCCTCTACCACGTCATATGCGACGCGAAGGATGTCCCAGAAATCCACCGGGCCCCGGCGTCTACTGCCCTCCTCTCCTCCTTCCTTTCGGCCCTCGCGGGCTCATACTCTCCCAGCACAGTAGAGAACTACCTCGCCGGCATTCGGGCCTGGCATCTCATCCATGGACTCGAATGGTCTCACGATACCGCGCGACTAACGTCGCTCCAGCACGGCGCCAAGAATCTTGCCCCACCATCTGCCAAAAAGGCCAAGAGGGCCCCGTACACTGTCGCCTATCTCCTTCAGCTCCGGCCCCACTTGAACCTCTCCGATTCTGTCCACGCTGCTGTTTGGGCATGTGCGACAGCCTTGTTCTACGGTATTGCACGTGTTGGGGAGCTCACAGTCCCCTCTCTCTCTGGCTTCAAACCGGACATACATGTGCGCACCTCCAACATCCGAACTGTCATCCGCGACGGCCTCACCTGCACCGCTATCTTCGTCCCGCAGACGAAAACCTCCACCCACGGCCAGGAGATATACTGGTCCTCGGAACCAAACCCCACGGATCCCGACGCCGCCCTACAACATCACCTGTCAGTCAACAAACCCTCCCCCAACGAACATCTTTTCTCCAACACCTTCAAGAAGGAGCGTCGCCCCCTCTCGCGCGCGGTCTTCCTTCGGTACATCGCACAAGCCGCCGCGCAGGCCGGCCTACCCCCTCTGCATGGCCACAGCTTCCGTATTGGGGGCACGTTGGAATTTCTCCTTCGGGGGCTTCCCTTCGATACCGTCCAAGTGAAGGGTCGTTGGGTTAGCGACACCTTTCAGGCTTATCTCCGCTGCCACGCGGAGATTATGATGGTGCACATTCAGTCGAACACGGCCGTCCATCGGGCCTTTGTTCGCTACACCTTGCCTCCTGCTTCGTGAGGTTAGTCACGCCACTCCTAATCCTTCGGGAAACCGGCCAAGCCCTAATGCGTCGTTCCCCTCCTACCACAGATGGGTATCGCTGCTTGCCGGTCCTTTCCCGTTTCTTGTGTGTCGGTGCCCCTTCCGGGCCTCTCCCTTCCCTGCATGTCACTCTTCCATCATACGGACTCACATGTACTTACGTCTCTGTCGTTCATGTCAATCTAACTCTGCCGCATTTGGACAACTCGCTCAGCGTTGAACTAGCGCACACCGGCTAGTTCTCAACACCGCACTCCGAAAACGACCGAGCTCATAGATTGACTTCTAAGGTTGGAAGGTACGACCCAACCTTAGAATATGGTCTATGACCGACCAGAGGCCTCCGAGTGCCCGCTTTGCTGGCATTCCTTTCTCTCATTCTGTTGCTCAAGCAAGCCCTCTCCGAGTCTCTCGCTTGCCCCACCCTCCCTATTCCCCTCACACTCCTGGCAAATCCCTAATCCCTTCTCCGCTCCTATGCTTCTCCGATCAGCGCTCATATGTTGTCTCTCTTCTCTCGGCTACCTGCCCTCCCCCCCTTTTCTTTACGTCTCCTCCTATGCCATAACATGACGTACCTCCTCTCTACTCTTCACATATAAGCATGGCCCCAAGCACGACCCTCCTCTTTACCAGCATAATGTCATTCCTCTCCACCCAAACTTCTGCTGCTTCACTTCGCACCCTCTCATCGCACAATTCCACATCTCCTCCCTCTGTGTTGGAATCTCACCTCCCTCCTATTATCACTTTCATTCCTATCCATGCCCATATCCATGCCATAGCCCAGTCTCCAGACCACCCTTCCACGTGGCAGGTCTCCTGTCGCCCATCTGAACTTATCAGAGTAGGCTCTCGC
Source organism: Heterobasidion occidentale (assembly GCA_039111635.1). Taxonomy (NCBI): domain Eukaryota; kingdom Fungi; phylum Basidiomycota; class Agaricomycetes; order Russulales; family Bondarzewiaceae; genus Heterobasidion; species Heterobasidion occidentale. The sequence goes on along the minus strand of JBCAQO010000015.1, from coordinate 320,118 downwards.
ATAGCCATTATAGAGCCTAGGCATCAGCAATACCTGTGTGGTATGGTCAAAACTGTTCGAACGGTTGAGAGATCGCGAGTGGAGTTCCTGGTCACCTCTTACACTAGTCGCGACATCCTCCTATGTATCCCCCTGCTCTGGACCTCCATTCCATTCCCCTTCTCCCTCATTCGCCTCCTTTGCCGTGCCTGGCTCACCGACTCCTCCATCTCTCCACCTCCGAGTCAGTTACCCCTGAACAACACTCTATGGGAACACTGTGCTCACCTCCAACTCATCACCGGGCATCCTACCGCCCCATGCCTAGAGACAGACCTTAGGCGGTGGAGCAGGCACGTTTAGATGCCCTCTACCCAGCTTCTTCCCTTCTTTAGTATTACTTCCCTCTTTGGCTTCACACCATTCTTTATAATAGCTCGTTGACTTCAAACAGTCGTCCCCTCCTTCGACTTCCTTCTTTGCCATTTACATGCATGCATCCTTCCTTTTCCTTTTCTTTCTTTGGATACTCAACTTAATGGGTCTCTCTGCCCAGCAGCGATCGCTCCTTTGCTCAGGTACCCTTCCCTCCGCAGCCCTTCATTTCCTGAGCCCATCCCCCCTATCGCTGCTTGCCGGTCCTTTCCCGTTTCTTGTGTGTCGGTGCCCCTTCCGGGCCTCTCCCTTCCCTGCATGTCACTCTTCCATCATACGGACTCACATGTACTTACGTCTCTGTCGTTCATGTCAATCTAACTCTGCCGCATTTGGACAACTCGCTCAGCGTTGAACTAGCGCACACCGGCTAGTTCTCAACACCGCACTCCGAAAACGACCGAGCTCATAGACGGAGGCTCACGATCCAGATCAGGCCAACAGTATTTCAGAAGAGCAGGACGAGATCGAAAAGCGGGACGAGAGGATTGCGGTGCTCGGGAAAAGCCTACGGAGCGCTAATAACAAGCTCTATGTCTATCAAGTTACCGAGGACCATCGTGTACGCCAGCTTCTAGCCAAGGAGCACGGAGAGCACGCAAAGACTGTGGAGGCACTGAGAAACCTGATCTTCCGTGTAGGTTGCGAAAGCGCTATAAAAGCGACAGAATGTGCAGAATTAGAACGATGGACGGTCGAATTGGAAAACAAACTAGTGAAGATGGCGGCAGAGCAGGAGTTCGAGAAGGAGACGTATCGGATCCGACTGCAGCAGTTGGAAGGGACGATCAAGTGGATGGGTGAATTGGCACAGAAAAGGGCGCTGGAGGGAGAGCAGATGAGGCAGGAGATCGACATATTGAGAATGGAAAACGAGGCGTTCCGGAAGCAGGACGTTATTCGGCGAGAGAATGCCATCAGCAAGTCGGTGACAACTGAGGAAGGTATCTCTCCAAAGGAGGCAGACGGTAGCGCCAATGCGGCGCATGCCGACTGTCATACCCACCTGGCATCAGCGCTGGCCGGAGAGCGACAAGCAAAGGCAACCGCGGAGCAGACAGCACAGCACCTCCAGGTAAGCAGGAAGGTCACCTGGGGAAAACATCGATTCTAATCTTCTTGTTCAACGCACAGGCCCAAATCCGTCACGCGCGAGTTCTCCAGCAAAAACACGAAAACTTCAGACAGAAGATGATCGACCTTTTGGCCCGCATGAAGGCAGAGAAATTAGCGCCAAAACCGAATACTACTGCGAAGATGGAAGACCCCATGCTAAACGCGATGGGCCAACAGGATGACTGCCAACAATTTCCAGTCAATGCTACCGTGCGAGGAGCTGCAGACGACCTACCTCAGGAGCAAAGGACCACATACGCAGAGCATGCCTTCTTTAATTCAACAGCGCGACAAGCGCATACAGACTCTGGTATGCTGTCTGCTTCACCGGGCCCCTCACACGTCCCTCTATCAGACAATCAGCTTCGCCAGACGGGAAGGCTTATTGAGACCATCATGCGCGACTAAGGCTCACCTATCCCATCGCAAGGATTGATGGAGCTCGCGCGCCGGATTCCTCGGTCGATGTGGCCCGAATATCTAGGCGTTCCCGCGCAAACTTGAGCAGTCATAGAGGCGAGGATGAATCGGATTTGTGTATATACCCATTAGAATCGATACAGTTAGGTGTCTACTTGCGCGCCTTGGATTTCCATTTGTGCTCCCAGACCACTGAGATAGACTTCCGTTCATCAAAGTTTATTCTGTATATCAGGGACATTGCGCCCATAAAGTAACGAACTCACCGAGCTGGGCGCGGCCACTTTAGAGGCGGTGTACAATATCATGCATGCACTCACAGCCACTGAGGAAGATGATCTTTCCGTTGTATGCAAAACATTGTGTCGATCTTTTCAGGCCTTCACCGCTGTGAGCAACGTTCGAAGAGAATCCTCTGACAGTACAATGTGCCGACCTCACCTTATGGGTATACGACGGTGACACGTCCATGAGAAAATATGCGTATGTTTCATGGCCTCGAGCGACCGAGCCGTCTTGGAATGTGTCAAGGAAGCCAAGAACAACATGAGGAGTCGCAGGCATGGTGCGAGGCATGAAGCCGAACAAGGTCGCGCCTCCGGGCGTAATATGACTTAAGACGCTCGTCGTTGAGGCCGGCAGAGCAATGGGCGCCATGAAGACATGGAATGGAGGGACAAGGCGGTTGCTAGGTGGAAGGCAGGAGGTTGTGGGCTTTTGTTTTTCGGGAGCAGATGAGTGCACGCATTGTGGATGCCGAATGAGGTAACGCCGGATTGGAGGCGGCTCGGCGGTTCGGCTGAGCTCACCAGATTGTGAGGACTGGCCTTCCTCACGACTCTGTTCTCCTCATACTCCACTCATGATCCCCCGCCCACTCGGCATGTCCTCTGCCGCCCTTATTTCCCTTCTTTTATCATCAACACTTGTCTCTGCCACCCTCGAGCACCGTGCTTCGTCTCAAGGTTACTATGACCCGCGAGACAAGGGAGGCAGCTTTCTTACAGTGCGTTTTGCATCCGAGCTTGCCCCGGAAAATGCTCATCCTTCGCTCAGCAAGTACCAGGCACCTTTCCTGCTGGCCTCGGGGAGCCATTGAACGCGATCATCTTGGGGACGTCGGACGAGACTGTGTTGAAAGACCAGGAGACTGACGGTGGTCTGCGCAACTATTTCCTGTGAGTGGGCCGGTCTGGGCGTCAGGTGTTCTATAAATGACTGGTGACCCTGCATCAGATCGTTCGGGTTTGCTGGTGAGTGCCTCGGGCAGCACTCGGGGAGCGACCAGGGGGCGAACCTCGGTGACGGCAATGGCTCCAGTGGGTGGGATTCAGACCGTATCGCAGCCATGCAGACATTCTCACTCGTGTTGTTTCTCAGAAAACGAGACGGCCGTCATTAGATGGGACTACGGAAATCCAACCTTTGGCACTTGCCAAGAGACGATCCAAGGTGGCAATCACTTCCGGTATTGGGTACAAGACGGAAAGGACGCGGATAGGTGTGAAATCTTACCCAGCTGTGCCGACTTCATTGTGTCTTACACTGTTCCAGTGGGGCCATATTTTTAGCCGTATCATATGAGCTCCCTGATAAGCGTACGTGCTATGGCGATGTGTTCTTATGTTCCCTCGCTCATCTCGAAAAATAGAGCAACATGATATCATATACAACGGGTGTGTCCCATCCCGTCAGGTATCATAGTACTTTTGCTAACTCCCTTTTGTAGATACAACCTAGCACGGTATGCTTTCCGTGTTTTCTTGATACTTTTTCAATCTCTTAATTTGCATATCTTCCAGTGATTGGCTAGTGGGAAACGTCACCGCCCAGTCATCCGTAGTACCAACCTCGAATCTTACGAATCAATCAACATACTCAGGCCAGACGTCATTTGACGGGTACATCTACCAAACCAACGTACAATATGTATCCGGTCTGCTCTCCAACACGTCCGATGGCATCAATCATTATCTTTCGGTTGGTGCGAATGGAACGAATGCAATTGATGGGTTGGTAGCGTTGCTGGAGGTCCGACTATTGTCGAAGCCTGCATCCTCATCGTGAGCTCCCTTGGTCTCGTAGCTTTACTCCTTTCTTGACACTATCATTGTAGGGCAAGCCGACGAACACCCAGCACCTTAACAAGTTGGTTGCCTTTCTCATTACCCCATTGTCTTGGGGTGCTCCTCTTCCTCATCTCCGCTGGATCCTCGTGGATACTATAGTCAATCCTTCCCTATCACTGCACCCTAGACGGACATTTTATGCCATTCCGTGCTTGCTCGCCCACACTTGCTTCGCATGGTGTAACTCTGAATGTCTTTCCTTCATATCTTCGACGACGACATCCGCGAATGGACCGTTTCTATTGCTCCGGCGGACGCCACGATCTACTGGTCTGAATCGGGCGTTTTCATACGTTTCTTCCTTTAATTCTGCCTTTCCGCCAGCTTCCACCTACCTCCTTCGGTGTCATCAGTATATCCTGCTGCCCCATCGCATCCATACGTAACCTCCGTACCCCTCCGACCCCATATGCATACTATACCAGCATCAAGATGAGTAGGGAGAACATTGACGATTGTAACCTTATTGACAAGACTTAGTTTAGCGAGAATAGAATATTCGACATGAGCTTGTTTTCGTCGGTCGCTATGTGCAGAGGTAGGTGATTGAAAACATCGGAATCGAGATGCGGCCTCGGTGAGCGTGGGGATGTAAACTCCCGACCGACGTGCCGCATCGCCTTCCGAGTCCTCAAACTCTAGGGAAAGAGGAACAACAGGTTGTGTTCTGATTTGGATTTTGTGCAAAAGAGCAACTATCACAGAAGTACTGGCACTGGAATATGAAACTTGATAAACAGCATATTTTTCGGGCCCAAATCCTTACAACGATGCCGGGCAGTCGAGCAAAATCACTCTTCGCGATCACTGACACGCTCTTTGGGGATGATCAACCACAAGGATACCATGACAGCCATCATCGCAAGCAGCCTGATGGCAGCATCGTTACAAGCAAGATATATCAAGGCAAGCTCGTTGGGAGCAAGACAGCACGCACAAGGGCTGCAGGGTCCAGATCCCTTTCTCCTGCGCCAGGGCTCCGGCGATAAAGGGTAGAGCGGCGGCGCCTGTAGTACCAAATGCGGCAATCCAGCTGATAGAGCCGGTGAGGAGCCACCGGGGGAGGATGCGAGCCGTCTCGTTCATGACGATGGGGTAGATGGGACCCATGAAGAACCCTGTGAGAGAGATAGCGACAGCGCCGGAGATCAGGGAAGGAACAAGCCAGACAATGAGCTCCAGTCTGATTACAGTCCCGAAGAGGTCCGTAAGCATCATGGAGATTGCAGGCCGACGGACGAGAGATGCGCACCCGATAGCCAAGAGCATGTATATGAGGACGGCAAGGCGCTGTCCGAGCTGGGGAAGAAGGTTGAGGGTTATTCGTTGGATTATGGTATGGTATTAAAAAAGATACCTTCTGGTTCACCCATAGCAGAGCGACACGACCCAGAGCAAGACCTGCATCCGCGGCGTTCATATGTTTCAGTACTCATGTAAGAGCTCTAAAAGTGCTGCTTGCCCCCAAAAAATCCGGAAGAGATGTAGCCAGAGGAGGGGCCTCCGTCTCTGACTCTTATGATATAGGTCACGATCCAGCCTGTCGATCAGCTCTAAGTAGAACATCGGGTCAGGCTGCTGATGAGTTCTATACTTACCTCCAATGGTCACCTCAACGCCAACATAAGCGAGAATGAACAATGAAAGAAGGTGGACAGCCTTCTGTTTGAATATCTGTTTGTAAGCATTATCTTTGCTGGTTCCACGCTCTCCGACGGCCTCTCCAATCGACTTGAAGCATTCTATATCGTCCCTTCAGAGCAATAAACCTGCGGAAAAGATCGATAGCAAACTTGCCATCCTGTGACTTGAAGCGGAAAACAGCGATCAGGAGCACGGTGTTGAGAAGGCATAAACTCAAGGAAATCAAGTACTGGAATGACCAATGCTCGAGTTGAGCGAATCGAGTAGAAGCCAAAGGGGCCACCAAAGCCCCTGCACCTGCAAGATATGAAGATCATTAGAACGAGAATCGGAATGCCCGTTGGAAAGTGGACGTTCACCATATGCGCAGTGTATGAACCCTAATTTGGTCGAAGAATTTTTGACGCCAGCGACGTATCCGTTGGCTTGGCCGTCCTAAACTCAGGGAGGAGATCAGCTTTTGTGGACCTCATCAAAAATACTGTCCAATCACTTGTAGTGCCATACCGAAGCCGCTGAGGCCGAAGGCTAGGGCAAATACGACGAAGGGCGGAGCAGGGCTTTGGATACAGTACGCCGTAGCCTGGACCAGAGAGCCTATTTCGTAGCTTTCAAACGATGGTATGATGGCAGGGCAAGCCTGAAATCTTACCGATGACTATGGTCTGGAAGCATGCATTGTGTATGAGTTCACGAAAGGATGATTGAGCATGATATCATGGTTCAACCAACCTTCCCAAAACCCAGCCTAGCTGTCAAAAATATGCATGCGGCTCCTCCAATCATAATTCCCTGTCCGAAAAGGGTTAATATACCCACATCAATTCAAAAATGGAGTTTGCAAACCACACAGCCCGCCACGAAGAGCAGGGAGACAACAATATAACTGACCTAGAGATTCCGATATGAGCTACATGAGATCACATCCCGAGGTGGCATGGTGGTGTAGTAACAGACGGCACGAACATTATACACCCCCTGAATCCTTGGAAGCAATGGCCCCGTCGAACCGTCATTCCAACCTTCCATGAAGAGAGTCCAGCAGAGTGTCGCGATATGAATGTGCCCTAACATAGGATTTACGAGTGTATGACCGTAGTTCACATCAACGATAGGATCTTTGACCTGGATGCTCGTGATGTCAGGCTGACGCTCATTAACAATTTCCACGATGTGAGGCTCCGTTTGTTGGGTTGGTGCCTGTGCAACCAGTTCGATGTCTTCTAGTCGTCTGTTCAGGTCGACATTTGGACTAGAGTCCAACGAGACCATTGGTGTCTTGGGGGTTTGGGAAACTGGTGTCATATCGGGAGTCGACAGTGAAAAGATTATTAAGATTCAACACGAGCTTAGAGGGGCACGCTTGACTCCCCTCAAGGCTAATACGACCGTTAATATGTGGTCATAGGACATACTGAAAACGTATGTCAATCATGTCCCTTAGTAAGATATGCATTGCGAAATGCATCCAGTGACCAATGCGGCTGGCGAAATGGTGGCTAGCTGTGATGAAGATGGATGGTGTGTACGTGCAGCGGGAAAATATCGGATAAACATCCGTGAGAAATTGGCCAAATCGAAACATTCAAGCGCCGACACGACGTTCGCGCGCACCACTGACCATACTGTATACCTCAGAAGAAAAGATTTATCAAGACGCCTTCGATAAGTAAATGCTATCCTGGCTTAATTGTCGTTTAACGATGGGGATTTGATATGTATGAGTTCTTTTTCCGTTGAAAAATCGAACGCAATAGTTCTTACACGGTGGTCTCCGGTGCTCACGTGATCACATGCTCCAGTCTTAGTCTGTACTCATTACTCCTGCTCACTTGTGTCATACTTCGTCCTGCGTCAAATTCTTGATGGATATCCGGAATAATGTATCTTTTCAAAACCACAAATATAATATATTTTTCCCCAATTTTAGTCTACTTGTCTGTGCCCGCAAGACCAAAATTTCTCAAGTCCTCCGGCCAGATTCTCGGCATGCATCAGTTAGGCTGCTTTTACATGTGAATATTTAGGAAATTTGCTTCTTTGAGCCTGCTTTGAGGAAGGGCTATGATTGTTTCATGCATCTGAGCAGTTGAAGATGAGAGGAATCTCGGGTAACAAACTTGAGAGTAAAGAGTACTGTGAAGGAGCAACGTCCCGGACCACGTGGGAAACTACTGAGTATGGCCATAGACCTCGCTTAAACTAATGAGTAACCCTTACAAGTAACGACCTCGACTACCAATTGTTAAGTGCTCGATTTTTCAGCGATAAATAATGTCATAGTTTGAGGACTGATCGATCCATTTTGAAGACAGCAAGATATGGTGATGCTATGATGATGGCAGCGGCCACAGCGTATTCGTCCACAGAGAGAGGTTTCGTCAGCGCGAGCTCGAGCTGATAGTCCATATTCCTATCTATCTCGGATGGACCGTCTCGTAAGCACCATTGGCTATGCTATTAGCGAATTGCTCAAGGGGATTGGAGGAAAAATGACTGCGAGAATCATGTTGATCTGTTTCGTCCAATCACAGTGGATGTTGCCCAGCCTCAGTGTGACGTAACTTCATGGCAGGGAAGTTCAAACATCGAAAAGGTGATGTGGTGGCGGTAACCGTCCTTGCTCTTCCCGTTTCGAAAGCTGGTTCCGAGCTCGAGCACCGAGGTGCTTGGAAGCATCGACATTGGCGTTAGATATATATTCAACTATGATCATGACAAGTGCAAGCTTGACCCTCCCGGTGAGTATACAAGTATAGCTATGAACTTTGAAACGATCTGTTCAACAGGATCACAGCTACCATTGATTGATCTCTCACGATCTCGTAAGCTAAATGCCAGGCAAGCCGGTGGTGGAAACGGACTCTCTCCGCTTCGAGCCCCACCCTTCCCTTACGACCTCTACTACACCCTGCTGAGCAGATCGACTGCGTCGATTGTGCAAGTATGTCGGCGACTGGGTCGTCTGTTCCTGCTCATTTCTCAGACCTTTCCCCCGAAATCATACAAGTCATCGCTACAGTTGCATCACAGAGTGTTTTTTTCGGTGTGTCGCTGTCTACTCTAGCCTCCAACCATGTCTAATCTGACATCGTTGGCTATTGTAGGTATCTTTGTTGTCGTTATGTTGTTTTCAACATACTTTCTGTGGTGAGTGGATCTGAGCAACCTATATCGCTTAGACTGAAAAAGAAAAAAAGCTGCAAGGGCTTCAAGACCAAAGCCAATGCCATGATGTTGTCTGTGACAACCATCATGTTTGCAACGTCAACCACCTACTGGGCTTTCACTTTGACTATCTCAGTCATGTCTGTACGAGCTTTGTACCATTTTGAACAGATCACATTACAAGAAGGTGAATTCATTGGTGGTCTGTACATTGCGCAAATGTATCTTCCCATGATAAACGTATGATTTTTGTTTGGTCAAGCGAGAACATGGCTTACAGTATATTTTGCAGTATCTTCTCAGCGACACTGTTGTCGCTTGGAGAGCCTGGGTTCTTTGGCAACACAATACAAGAATCTTCATCATACCATTCGTTCCGCTTTTAGGCTCATTTGGTACGTCCAGAGATGGCCTATCGAATGGGTTGTAAGAGACTTACGGTCTATTTTTTATTTATTTAGTTTCTGCCGTTGTCAGCGCTGTATACAAAGTCAAGGGTTTCAAGTCTCAAGCTACGGACAGTCTCTTTGTAGCTTGGGTCTTGTCTCTTGCAACGAATGTGGCAGCAACAATTCTAATTGCCTGCAAAGCTTGGTAGGATCAATGCTCAGTACGTTCAGGCTTCTGTTCACTTTTTATCAAGGCGGCACCGGCAAATGATCAAGTCTTATCTCGCTCATGGAGGTTTAAGAAGAACGCACATGGAAAAGATCTTTGCCCTTCTGATTGAGTCTGGTGCACTCTATTGCGTGTTATGGGTGAGAAGTAGAACAGAATTGTTGACAGGATTCTAATTATTGACGTTCTACGTTAGGTTTTACTTATCACAACTCGATTTAGCGTCGTCTCTGCTCCTGAGTGTGAGCTTATACAGGACGCTTCAGTTCAAATCGCAGTGAGACAATTTCTTTATTCATCTACCGAGTCCATACCCTCACAGTCTACTAGGGTATCTACCCTACAGTCATTGTTGTCCTAGTGACTCTTCAGAAAACGGCATGGGATAAGCCTTCCGAAGATTCATTTATGAAAACATCCAACTTGCGACTCGCCATAGCACCTGCGCTACTTACGCATCATTCGACGAGACAGCAGCAATTAGAGCGATCGGATAGCGTTATCCAAATTGGGTTTTACCACAACGATAACTCATCCGACGATAGCTTTGATGCCAAGTCGAAATGGAGGTCCGTCCTTTTACCTCGACTGCAGTCACACATCAAACTGACGAGATGCAATTTTGGCATATCATGATAAAGTCAGACTGCTCGAGTGTCGCACAGGGCGGAAGCCGAAGAATGAGCCGTCCCAAGTCAACGAAGTGCGGACCTCATGCTCGGATTGTGCGTTGCATGAAAGACTGAAGTCCTGGCGATGTGTGGAAACATTGTGCATGTCGATACAAGTATCTTTTGAATGAAATTAAGCGTACAAAACACACCGCGGATAATCGAGAATTCGTGACAAATAAGAGGCTCCAAGGCCTAATTGAGAATCTCGATATCTCCGTATGGTTTGGCTTTGAAATAGCTCTCGTCGTATTGGTGTACACGCACGAAACCATCCTCTCCTCCAGATGCGTATGCAGTTCCTGCGGGATGCACAGCGATACTGAAGAGATAGATTATGAGATGTGCAAAGGATGTGCGACAGAAAGCTACTCACGTGTTGATAGGGCCGAAGTGACCTTTTACTCGTCCCACTTCCTCTTCAAAGACTTTATGCCAGAATCGAGTTTCGAACTTGCCTTGCCGTAGAGATGTTGTCGTGACATTCATGGCCTCCTGTCCTCCTCCTAGGAGAACCTAAGATCGAATATTCAAGCAATATTCCAACGCAATAGGTGTGAAGGACGCACATATGGCATTTTCGGCGCCAATGTGGCACTGTTCAACGGCGTTTCGGTGCTGAAAGTTTTCAAAACAGTGAGTGTCTTAGCGTCATGTATCTAAAAGATTGTCCATGTCAAAATTCTGAGAAAGCCGACACGAAAGGTCATTTCCGTACCCGCGCCGTTTTATCCTTGCTGCTGGTGATAAAGTATGTGCGATCCGAGCTGAGCTGGAGATCCGTGACGACGTCCATATGTGCACGCTCATTATTGAGAACCTCCTCTCCACTCTTTGCATCAAAGAGTGCAACTTTGCCTGATTCGTGACCAGTAATGATCAAATTAGGGATGTAGGAGAAGGCGCAGACTGTCGCCTTAGAGCCGATAGGATGAAAAATTGACGCCGGCTCCTTGCTTTCTGCACATAATTGAACGCGAAGCAGATGATATGAGAATACCACTACTCACGATTTGTACCGTCGCCTTCCCGGTTGATATCAAAGACCCGAATGGCACCCTGATAACCCATCCGCTGCTCCGTGATGCAGACCACTTGATCATCATCCTCATTGAACGCGACCCGCTTCACTGCGGTTGGAAACTCCCACACGAACAAACACTTTCCGGTCTGTACAGACCATAGACGCATCTCGTTATCAGCCGCGCCTGACACCAAGAACCGCGATTGCGCTACGAAGACAGATCAGACATTAGGGAGTGAGAAAAAACGTCTTCACGCACAGTCTACATCGATCGTCCAGACAGAGCCATTATGTCCTTCGTACGTCCCTAAGCGCTCTCCGTTGTGCGAAAACCAGACGTTGATGATGAGGTCCTTCGAGGCTGAGAATAGGAGATCACCCTCTCTGTTGAACTTGATCTGAGTGAGAGACCGCTCGTGGCCTGCACCAGATGGGTTGGTGAAAGCTTCGGTAGAAAAGGTTATATCACATACCTTGTAACAGTATTGGTCGCTAGGATTTCGAAAGAAATCGGAAAATGAAAGAAGATGGCTGAAGCTGCTGCAACACGTACCATTTTCTTTGAACGACGAGGTTTCTGATTTAAAAACAGACGGAGGCAAGTTAAGTTTTTGGAAGATCTTAGCGGTTCGTGACTGACAAGTACTTGATTACGTGACATATCTGTCACACAACATGATCTTCAGTGCTTCACAAGTCTTCACCTTTTTTCGATTAAATCTCTCTACTAGCCGATTCAAAGAATCATATTCCCATTGTCATGTTACTACAGTGTTTATATGGCGAAATATTGACTGCGACAATCTGGAGCACATGATGAGGAGGCTCAGCTGCCGACAATCTACAACACACTCTTACTTCCCCTCCGACACCGGGAATCCTATCGAACCGGATTATACCCAAGCAAAGTGCCGTTCGTAAAGCTATATCTCCCCCTCTTTGTTGAAGATTGGACTTACAATATAGCTGGTCTGCCCTCTTCTTGCCCGATGGCCTTTCAGTGATGTCTGTCACCAATCTCACCATCGCATGTGCAGACTAATCTATTTGTATACCGAGTGTCAACAACTCTCAAGTATAGACTCAAAGTCTCTAAGCAAGTTTCACACATTTGCCTTTTCTAAAGATCAATGTGTCCCCTTTCGCCTGGTCACGCCGTAGCCGAGCCCGGAGACATGAGGCGATTACAGCTTCAAAGCCCGGCGTCGCTCGGTGAGAACCACAGAAACTGTGGGAATACGAAGCTTTTCAATTTAAACTACGGCCAGCCACTTGCTTTTGTCAGGCCCTCGTCAAATCTGCAACTTGCTGACGAACTACTAAGGACAAAGGCTGCACTTACAATCGAGAATCTGAGCAGAAGCGAGCGAATAGAAGACGGCTGAGCGGCTTGTATAGCAAGAACACCGATGACTACGCCGATCTAAAGATCCTTGGCGAGAGCGTTTTCTGTCTCTTTTAAAAGCGTCCATGTTCAGCCGATGTTTTCTGCATTAACCATGGATCCTGTCGTCTCCGCCCTCAGTGGTCTTGTTGTTGCAGTGACGTTGGCGTTGTTGTATCGAAGGTCATCCAAGAGCAACCTTCCTTTCCCTCCTGGTCCAAACCGAAATTTCTCACTGGCAACTTGGATGTCATACCGAAATCTTATCCGTGGCTCGGCTACGCCGCTCTGGGCAAGGAGTATGGTGCGTAGCGTCGCCTGCACAGTAACTTCTACTACTTAAAATTCGAGTTCACTGAAACTTGACAGGTCCTATGATATACTTCCGCCTCGGCTTGCAACGTAGTATGCTTATAATCAACAGTGCCTCGGTCGCAACGGATCTCCTTGAGTCTCGCTCAGGAATATACTCTGACAGACCGACGCAGTGGATGTACGGCGTTCTCGCAAATCGCTTCCTGAACGTATTCAATATCTCTATCAAGCACCCGCGCTTCCGGCGCTACCGCAAGTTGATGAATAGCGGCCTGAACCCGAGGGCAACACAAGGGTATGCACCATTGATGGAGTCTGAAGTCCGCACGTTGCTGCGTGGGCTGTACACGAAGCCGAGCGAGCTATCTGCGCACGTGCGCAGGAATGCGGGAGCGGTGATCTTGAAGGTCGCGTATGGTTGGACGGTCGAGACGAACGACGATTACTTCATTAAATTGATGGAGCAAGCGGTTCAGCACATGGCAGAAGCTGTCACCCCTGGAAAGTGGCTTGTCGAGGATTTGCCTGCCCGTACGCACTCCTTTCATTCGGGTTTCCTTTACTGATCACTGACGTCTCATAATTCTGACGTAGTGCGCTTCGTCCCCTCGTGGTTCCCGGGTGCTTATTTTAAGAGACGTGCGCAATACCTCAAGGAGGAAATGAGCAAGATTGATACGGTGCCCTTCGAGTGGGTCAAGAAGCAAATGGTCGGTCAATTTATATCTAGATAATCGAGATGTTTACCGTGTTGCGACCTCCACAGGCATCTGGTTCATTCATCGATTCCTTCACTTCTCAAATGCTTCAACCTGACGATGGCAGTACCCCGGAAGCTGAAGAACAGGATATTATCAAATGGTGCAGCGGTGCTCTCTATGGCGGTGGTGCCGACACCGTACGCCTCTAAATATTGCTCACACTCGATTGACATGCTGACATCGCCGTCTGTCAAAACAAGACTGTCTCCGCGCTGGCGACTTTCGTTGCGGTCATGGCGCTATATCCTGAAATTCAAGCTCGCGCGCGAGCGGAGGTCGACGCTGTCGTCGGTCGCGAGCGCCTACCGACCGTCGAGGACGTCCCGCATCTGCCCTACGTCAATGCGACGGTGAAGGAAATCCTGCGATGGTCTCCTGTGGCTCCGATGGGTATGTTGCGCTTCTAGTCTTTCCTGAATGATGCTGGATTCAGACATCCCTAGGCTTGCCGCACCGCCTCACGCAGGACGATGTCTACCAGGGTTACTTCATTCCTAAGGACACTGTGGTTTACGGAAATATCTGGTATGCGCATTCTCTTCGACCATACGCAACATGCGCTGAATACACGATGTAGGGCGATTCTGAACGACCCCGCCCTGTATCCGGAGCCTAGGAAATTTGATCCTGAACGGCACCTCGGTGAAAATCCACAACCCGACCCACGCAAATACGCGTTTGGATTCAGCCGCCGTGTGTGCCCAGGTATGGATTGACGTCTAAAACCTAAAGCCTTATTCACACTCTCTGTCTGGATCTCCAGGTGCCCACTTTGCGGAGACTTCGTTGACCTTCACCACTTCGTCGGTCTTGTCGACTTTGCTTATCTCGAAGAAGAAAGATGCTAATGGCAAGGAGATTGAGCCAATCATCGAGTTTTCGACTGGTCTTACCAGGTCTGGCACCATCTTGCGCTTGCTTCCACATGTCAATACTGACCTTAGGTATCTCATCTAGTCACTTGAAGCCTTCATTCCAGTGCGATATCGTCCCGCGCTCCGCAGAGGCTCTAGCCCTGATTCAAGCTGACGCGTAGAGACTTCGACTGCATGCCTTCTCTGAGACCTATGCCTCCACTGTCGTTTAGTAGATCGAGACTCTCCTTCAATAGATCAAGGTTTTTCGCTGTTTTGTTTATGAGTGCCCATCGGTGCTTCAGGGTGCTTCACGCATTCACCCCCATCATATGTGAGCACGCGCACCTCATGGACAGCTCCAAGCAGGTAGTCAATGGCGAAAGTCTATTCATATCCCCGATTTACGCGTATGAAGACATGGTATGTCATCAAGAAAATAGGCGATATAACCCGAAGGGCGAACTCGACTGGGACGCACATCATATGTGCACGCGAGAGCCGCATAATACACTGCTGCTGTTACGGTAGCTACAAAAAACGTCATCGGATAGTCCAAAGGCGCTCACGCCGCAAGATCTATCGTCTTCAATGGATGATTACGGGACCCCCTTCTCTTCCCTTTGTGTCCCCCGCGTCCTCGCTCAGCAAGAGCACAGCGACACCGGACAGGGTGAAGACACATATGCTCGTATAAACGGGGAAGGAAGTATTCACCATCAAAAGAGTGCCGCCCAATATCGGCGCGATCATGCCGCCTCTGCATGAGGCGGTGTCAGTAGAAGTCAGAAGGAGACCGCGCAGTGGCGGTAACGTACATGCGAGAAAGCGCAGAGGCAGTTCCGCATGCTGTCCCGCGGACTTTGGTGCTAAATATTTCTGGCGTCCACCTGTCCACGTTCCAGTCGTCATTCAACATAGCATGATTGACAATCGTCGGCAACACGTACCCGTACAGTACAGCCCACATCGCCTACATGATTCTTACATCAATGATTGCTGTCTCAAAAAAACAGACACGACAAAAGGACAAACCGTCGCGCTCAGGCTGATGCCTACCGTACTCGCGGTTACCGCGAACTGCCCATCTACCATAGCGAATATGATGCAGAATACTGCAGTCACGAACGTGCTGCCCGCGAGGGATAAGCGTCGCCCGAGAGGCGATTCTATCAAGTATGCGCCAAGCTATGAGTGCACCACGCCATAAGCAATCGGGTCTTTACGAAGATGGGCAGCGGAAAACGTACCACGGCGCCTGGACATCCACCGATGGTAAAAATGACAACGTCCCACAATGTCCCTTCTAACGATTTGGGCTCTGCACCTGCCGAGTTCCGCGCTTCAAGGAGCTTCGGCAGGTATACATTGAACATTGTGTACCCTACACACACCACCAAGGTAAGATGGGAGCACATGCATACAAATAATAAATCAGCCACGAATAGGTCTATCTGGAGCTGATGGCGCACCTAGTGACATTCCGAACCATACACCCCAGACCACCACCGTGGTCCTTATCCACTCCGGTGCGAGCACCATCGCAAACCGGTCTAGCCACGCCCCGAGCGGTCTCCGGATCCACCGCGGGAGCTTCCACCAGAGCCAGCCTCCTTTGCCCTCGAAGATTGAAGACGTGACGGATGTCCGTGATGCCCTACTCTCCGATCGCGGTGGCCGCGGTCGTGGTCGTGTGGATGGCGGATGCGACGCGGCCGCTTCGACTTCGGCATCGGGGTCTGGGACCACAGGACTCTCTTTCTGCGCGTCGAGGTGTGGCGTGGCTTGGTAAAGGAAGGAATGCCGCGAGGAGGTGTGGGAGTCCGCAGAGCGCGGGGGCGCGTCGGGGTCGCGGTGAGAGAAAGCAAGGAGGGTCGTGGGCGTTTCAGCCGTCGCGTGGTAGGCGGTTACGGTGGTGCGGAGGGCTTCTGACGGAGCAGAGTCGAGGGTGGAAGCAGTGGGTGAAGGCCCTGTATGCTCGTCGAGAGTTTGCGCGTCGATGTTCGCATCGAACAACGTCTCCCCGTGCGTAACCTCCGCCTGTACGACCGCGCTCGCACTGAGCAGATGACTATCTTCATCGTGTGGTGGCGAAAGAAATGGCGTGTTTTCGCCCGAGCGGTCGCGCACGCTGTCGTCAACGTCGTGCAGGCCAATGTCGAAGTCGTCGCCGTTGAAGCGCGAGATCATCTGCAGTGACTCGAGCGCCTCTTGGTGTCGTCCCGCGTGCACGAGGTATCTCGGGGACTCATGTAACCGGAAGAAGACCATGCGTGCAAGGAACATCGTGAGGGTCTATTAGGATGAGATGGGGTATGAGGAATGCCATAAGAGGTTGGGTAGGCCGGCAGGAAGTGTCAGTAGGATTGCGTGCAGTGGGAGAGAGTGGGGTGGGGTGAGGGCGGCCGACATTATGACAAGGCGTCGTCGGCCTAATGCACAGTATATATAGGGGACGTACGATCAATCCTAAAGCCATGAGTTCGTACTTCCAGCCCATGTTCTCGGTCGCCACATCGCAAGCGGCAGGTGCTGGAGGACAAGAATGTTTTGGGACGAGCACAATGGCCACTAGAGCGGAGAGCACTGCGCCAAAGGAGAAAAATACAGAAAGCGCGGTGACCAAGTATTCTTTTCCGCGCGGCATGTGTTCTAGTAAAAGTGTGCCATCTGTCGGCATGGAACCCTGCAGTAAGAGATGTCAATGTGTGTGAAACAGCTATAACTTGATGGAAAGTGTGGTAGAAAGCCATACCCCAACGGAGCTGCCTAACAGAAAAAGACACAAGCATAGCGTGCCGAATGTATTCGCGAAAGACGCAACAAGCCCAAAGACGGCAGTGAAGAACAAAGTTGCATTGAAAGCCGCGCTACGGCCCATGAGATCGGAGCCTGTTGAACGGAACGGGTTGTCATGGAATAAAATTGATTGTGAGAGGGAATTACGAACATGTTCCCCATCCAATGGCGCCGAACATCATGCCCGCGAACATTGAAGAGGACAATGTGCCAATATAACTGTCAGGCACTGCAATCGTGTCCGAGCACAGATGAAGCTGAGTGTACAGAGATGATGCCTCGGACATACCTGAGTAATGTATCTGCACTCGAGGAAGGATTATTGCGACCGCTTGTATCCACATCTTCAATATATTTCTCTGCGTCAAGCGGAGGACCTTTGACAAAGGACGCAGACTCACATTGTCGGCCATCCAACCTTTATGCAGTTCATGGAGCCCGCTGTTCTAGATCTGTTTGGGCGGAACGACGCGTAACGAACTCACCAAACCCGCAGAGCGAAAGAAGAGTCCATTGATAGCTGCCTGTATGCGCCCAAACGCGTCGACAACCGCGCATCCGTCACGATTGCCCGGATAATCTGTGGAGATGACCAGGCACGCACCCATTCCAATCCGATCTATGGTCTTGTCGAGCGGTGTGCGTCCATCGTCGTCGAAGTCGTTGCTCTGTTCGAGGTCGTCACCGTCATCAGCCCTGAAATAACTCATCCTGGCAGCGTCCTCCCAAAGACCAGAGGCGCGGGGGGTTACAAAGGCCATATTCGGGTGGATTTACAGGGTTTTATGGAGCAGTCAGGGCTAGTCAGAACTGCCAAGGAACGTGTATCGGTAGAAATGATTGGCTGGGCTGAGTCAGGGCAACGCCGTTTGGCAAGATGCTTCACAGATGGCGCACACATTCGTCAGCCGTAGCTAGTCTTTATAAGAGACCGCCTCTCGACACCGTGGCAGCCTTCCGACTCTCTCCCTCGTCCCCTGGAGCTCACCGCTCACCGCGTATGTTCACTGTGCTTATGGCGTGACTAAAATCGCCTCAGACGGCGTTTGGGCCCCGGACGGCCCTTCTAATCCACGACTTCTGTGCGTCAAATCTATGACAGCTCGTCTCGAGTTCCCCGCCTCCATGTGCATCCTGCCCCAGGACGCAGCGCACGACGGTGGCCAACTGGAGCCAGATGCTGGACGCCCAGGAGCCCTATGCAGCAATGCGCTACTAATTGGAGCACTATTAAGTGCGATGGAGCACAGCTCGCAGCTCACAGCTATAAATAGCATGGCCGGGACCCTGATACGTCCTGCCTTTTCCATGATGTAACTGTTTGGCAATCGGTCTTTCCTATATAAGTTCCCCGTCTCCCTTTCCGCAGTCATCCCTCCCTTCGTCCCCACATCATAGCAACAGACGTCCCCGCCCCCGCTGCACATATTGTCTTTACGATGGAAGCACCCAAAGCTGCTCATGTTACCGCAAACCAGCCCCAGGCTGCTGTGCAAATGAGTGCGTGCGAATTTCCCCCCTTTTCAATCGACCCTGGTACCGAAACAATGGGCGCTCGGCTGTAGACGCCATGAACCCTACTACCCCTGCGAACTCGCAACAGCATCAGCAACACGAACACAAGGCCCATCGCATTCGTGGTGGTGGAGCCGGGAAGGTCAGTTGAACGGTGGCCGCGAAGGCACATAATGCTGACGCCCGTGTCGCTCAAAGGACTGCTTCATCGGATTGTTCGGGTGCTTTGTCTGCTTCGGTGCGTCCTTCAGACCACTTCTCACCAGATATTCATCTGACCTTATCTATCGCAGAATGTTGCGAGGTCGGGCTTGCTTCATGTATGCAATTCGTCTTTATATTAACATGTCTTGTTTGTCCTCCAGGGCTGCTGCGAGTGTGCCGCCGACATTATATGTGCGTGCTATTTTATCATTACACACCTGGCCTTCCAACTCACACAACGTATATTCAGGCTGCCCTTGCGAAATGTGCTGCTAGATACATACTCGAGATCTGTGACAACTCCACCCAGTTTAACGCTTGTAGACTACGCGATGTTGTTCCTTACACATTCTGTCCTCTGATCCACTGTTGAACGTTGAACACTTGTTTTCTGTACATTTCTTGTGAAAATCCATGAACGCTTGCTCGAGGGCAATCCCCAATATCAATTTTGAACCCGCTGATACTTTTCTCTGTAAGAACATCAAGATGCTGACGGAGTGTTCTTCAGATCAGGTTTGTGTGTAATAGTACGCCCTAGCCGGTGCGAATTCAGTGACGCTTCGGACATGCGGGCCGTCAAGTGCTCGACGTCATATGGTTCCGTCACTTCGTCACTGGAAATGACCCACTTTTACGAGGTTCTCTTCTGAACAAGGTGGATCGGAAAGGTACATGAACAAGAGCAGATCGAGATGGTTCTGCACACGCGTCGTGATTGATGAGGCTTCCACAACGTCATTCAAATGTTTTGCTATGGACGATGTCCTCTATTTGCGGTATGTTTCTCCGAGAAGTATATGTCGCCCTCTAGATGAGAAGCCGAATCCTCTTTCCCGAGATCATGAGAAAACCTGCGACAAATTGGGAAAACCGTGATATTTTTCTCGCAGCCCTTGAAACAAAATATAGTCCACCTCCAGATTTTCCCGGAGTCCTCAAGTCAAATGTTATATTTCCGCGGCTATAAGTGGAGTTGAGAATCGGCGGACTCCGACGCCACCACCCTGCGTATACGCTTCGACAAGAATAAATTTCCATTATTGCACAACTAATAAACCTGCATCTAGATTGACAGCCGAATCTATAGTGATAAGTAGGCCCAAGCCTCTCCAAAAGTCTCTAAAAGTACTCGTCGGAGCGTCAAATTTCGGATTAAGGCAGCGCATAATGCAGAGAGCGAACAAGCGGAGAACAGCGGAGAAAGTGTGGGAAACCAGTGGGAGACCCGCATCTGGCGAGATTGGGGCTAGCGCAGACTGCGATGCTTTCGCTAAAGCATGGCCACCCTTTTCTTCCGTCAAAGCCTGTCATTTAGAGCAAAAAAAATCGTCTTGGTGCCATCGCTGGTGAGGTTATTTTCTTTGTTACATTTCGGCGCCCCGGCTGTAGAAAATGGTGGAACACAAGCACAGTCAGTTTTGGCTGCTTGGAAAGTCTCCAGCCAGTCTTTCTTATTGAGGTACGTATGTTTGTTCAAAACAGGCCGAAACCCCAACAAAAGAGCAAGGCCTCGCTACATTGCTCGAGCCGACTTCACGATACCCGCGACGTGCGCGAGGCTGGCGTAGCGCCGCAGGGCGTTCGGGCGGCGCATCAGCAAATCGGCCGATGTCTGACCTAGGTCTGAGAGCTTCTGAATGTTCTGAACTCAGACAGTTCAGACCAATCAGAGGTCAGAACGAGACTCTGCCGTCAGGAGGTTACTTTTCTGAATCTACTTATCTTAGTTCAGACCTGTCAGAGCCCATCCAGAACGAAGGCCAGAGATTTGGTCAGTAGCTCAGACCCCATCTGCAGCCTCGCGCAGGCATTCCATATGACATCATTACCATCAAAATATTTTCATTCTACTCTATGTAAAGTACTATGAACAGAGAACAGCCCAGCATTTAAAATAAGCACGCCGGATCGTGAGTGACACATGATTCTCCATCTCAGACTCAGCGAGAGCGCGCGCTCGTCTTGTGCGTGCGCGGGTGAAGATCGGCAGCGGTAGCGAGAGAGTATGGGCAAAGTGGGCGGCGGCAGCGAGAGGTTACGAGCCCACACTCGACTTGTGAGAGCGCGGGGACAGGTGAGCGGCGGCAGCGAGAAAATACAAGCATACAAGCCCGCACTCGTCTTGTGCGAGCACGGGCGAGGACCGGCGGAGGCAGTGAGAGGAGACAGGCGCGGACAAGGTTGGCGGAGGCAGCGATAGGGTCAGCAAGAGGGCATGGGCACGGGCAGAAGGCATCGAGAGCCCTTGTGCAAGCAAGGGCACAGGTCTGCGGCGGGATCGAAAGAAGACGAGCCCGCACTCGTCTTGCGCGAGCGCAGGCGGGGATCAGTAGCGGCAGCGAGAGAGTCCAGGCGCGGGCAAGGTTGGTGTTGCCAGCGAGAGGGTTAGCGAGAGGGTACGAGCACGGGCAAGGTTGGCGGCGGCAGCGAGAGGGTCAGCGAGAGGAAACAGGCACAGGCAGAAGGCATCGAGAACTCTCGTCTTGTGCGAGCGTGGGCGAGGATCGGCAGCGGTAGCGATAGCATATCGAGAGAAGACGACAAAACGAGTGCGGGCAGGGAAGTGGGCGGTGGTAGTGCGGTGGTGAGAGCAAGAGGCAGAAGGCAGCACGCAAAACGACGCATTGACAGTGACGTGGCGATGGCACGTGCTGCTGCCACGTCAACACCTGCCTTCCTGCTTGCTCTCCCCGCCGCCGCCGCCGTCCACGACCGCCTCTGCTCACGCTCGTCTTGTACGAGCGTGGGCACCTCTCGTCTTGTCTTGCCGCCGACACCATCCAGCATCTTCACCTCTTCCCATGCTCGTCTTGTACGACGAGCGTGTGCACGCCTCCTCTTGTCTCGCCGCTGCCGCCGTCCAACACCGCCTCTGTCCGCACTCGTTCAAGACGAGCGCATCATCTCTGCCCACTCTCGTACAAGACGAGCGCAGTCTTGCGTCGTCTGGTCTTGCCTTGTCTGGTCTCGCCGCCGCCATCGCCTACCAGCTCCTCTTCCCGCACTCGTTCAAGACGAGTGCAGGCCGGTCCTTCCCCCACCGTCTCCGCCTGTGTTTGTGCCCTCTCGCTACTGCCGCCGATCCCTGCCCGCACTCGCACAAGATGAGTTTGGGCTCGTCTTCTTTCGACGAGCCCAGGCTAGCTGTTTTCTCTTGCCACCGCCACCCACCTCCGCCCGCGCTAATCAAATCTGTTTCTCTTACTTTCCGTTCATTATCTTCCCTTACTATACTTGCACCCGCTCCGTAAAGCAGCAAGCCTGCATACAAGAGCAAGTATTACAAGTATGCTACTGTCTTGATTCCTGTTTATCATTCTGGATAGTTCTGAGTAATGTCTGAGTTCAGAATACCCAGAGGCGGCAGAAGCCCTCAGAACTCTAAGACAGAGTTCAGACATCTCAGACCACTTAAGAGTTGTGCCGATTTGCTGATGCGGTCGTCGACCTCTGAGAACCTGTGAGGTTCGTCTCGAACAGCGCCGTTATCAAATTCGTATATCGACAGGGTACGTTAGGCCAGCGCCCGGGGTGCCTTCGAACAGTAGTGCTACCTATGCTACCCTACTAACCGTCCATAGTGTCCGTTGAATGGGCCCTCCGGCGATGTCGTGGCCGGTGGACGTCAGAGCACTGCCCGGGCTTCTCCAGCATGAAGTGATGATAGATTTCTTCGCCGAATGTTGAAACGTTGAAGGATTTTGAGCGATTCTGAAAATTTAGCATCCATCTCGGAACCTTCCAAGCAGTATCTGAGCATGGTAAGGGATCCTCCAAGATGATTACGAAGTCCAAGCTCGACGTAACGTCATCTCCCGCCACGAACTCCATTAATCAATGCGCTGCTCATTCTTGGACCGACAGCGTGAGCGCCGAATAGTAGCCGCTGGCGTCCCCGTTCGCAACGAACCACGTTGGGAGTAACAAAAAGATTGAAAACGATCAAAAATGATGTAACTTGATTATAGCGCACTACCTGCGTCGTGTATACTGGTAATACGGGGGCCAAACTACATCTGTGCAAACGCAAGCACCTATAGCTACAGAAACATAGTAATGATAGAGTGTGAACGATCCCTAGCACGAGGATGAGACAACGGATCAGAAGAAGAGTACAATGAGAGTCAATAGCGCGATGAACAAGCAGAAATGCGACACCAGCAAACACAAACCCCACGAAGTAACAGGAGAACCCAGGAGAACAACGGATGGTGAATCCAAAACAGAAGGAACAGCTACACTAGATTGACGAATCTTGTTTCGTGAATTACAAGAGGATCCCTGCCGTGTCGTAGATGATCAGCGTCGATGTGAAGATGGAGAGGGAGAGGGAGAGGGAGAGGGAGTATGTGGCAGTGAGTGATGAGTGTGTGCAATCGCAGATATCAGCATGTGTTTGGAATTTAGCGAATACGTGTGTGTGCATGATGTGATTTTGATTCCCAAAAAATTTTGAGCCTGAAGAAGGAAGAATGAGCGTGTGTTATGGCGGTCCAAAGGATGATAGATCTGACGGAAACCCAAAAGATCACAAGCATATGAGTACTAGGGAATTGCGTGTTGGAGTGGCGGCCTCTGCGGGCGGCGCTGGTGCCCAGATCGCGAAGGAGCTGGCGTTGCAGAAGGTGAAGGTGGGCGCTCCCATTCTTCCAAGAGCGCCTTCCCAACGCTGGGCTCCAGCTCAGTTCCGTCCCGCGAGACTTTGACCTCTCGCCCATGGTTCCAAGGATTACGCAGGTGCCGCGTGCGGTGGAACGGCAGCCGATTCGTTTTCACCCACTCCACACGGAATGGCTCGCCCCATACCTCCAAGTCTGGCTTATCGTCTCCCGGTCCATCAACTGTGGGCGGTGGAGCATTGCGCTTTTCGTCTTCTTCCTGCACTGTCCGAAGGGCGGTCGAGGGCTCCAACAGCGGCTCTGACTGCTCTCTCCGCGCCGTGGTGTATCGTGTCGCAGATTCGGTCGCCGACTTGTCCCTCAGAGCCCTGGCGGGGGCTAAGCTGTCTAGGACGAACTCTTTTGGAGGCGGGACAGCTTGCCGTACGTCAAGGCTGAAGTTGGCTGACGGCGTCCCACCACCGGTGAGTTTGTGATGAGGATCACGCAGTTCAGCGGGAGCGGACACGATGTGTCCTGTCATCGCTGGAGTCGGGAGTCCGGGCCGGAGGTCTTGCGAGCTTGACACGGGCAAGGGTGAGTCCTCCGCAAATCGTCGCTCATCGAGAGGAAATATGCGATGCGTGTCGCCGCCCTCCTGCTGAGGGTTCGGAGATCGATATGAATGGCCAGGGGCAATGGACGGAAATTGAGGCGATGTCGAAGAAGAGGGATCGGAAGGCGAAGCCCACGGAACGCGTTGTTCGCCTGAAGATATTGGCCCCGTCATTCTATTCGCCGTTGATAAGTAACTGTTCAGACTGGGCTTGCGATCTGTCCTCACCTTGCGTAACCGTAGAACTCCCCGCTCTTGTTCACTCCAAAAATCAGATAAACGTCCTTGCTGGTTCGGAACGCCTGTTGGAGGATCCCCTCGTTGTGCTTTTGAGTCGCCCAAAGACCTCTAACAACGCTGAGGTCTAAGTCATACTTAAAAAGGGCGTCAATATGCAATGACGGAGACACGAGTGGTATGGTGCTCACTTGAGTCAACGACTTCAAGATGAAATATCGTTGGGGAAAATATTGTGTCAGCATCCCGGAACTCGTGCTCGCGAATGACCCCGAGCTGTTCGAGTGTTCCGTAGCCCTCCGACCGCCATGAAGGCTCTGCGTCTCATCGTCCACGAGCGAAAGACCCTGAAGTCTACTGGCGGACTCTACGAGATCGTCTGGCTCTCGCTGCCTTTGTCCCTGAACCTCTCGCCCTTTCTGCTTCTGGTCCTTGACCCACTGCGTATGCAAACCCATTCCCCGCTGTCCTCCCACACCCGCTCGAAGATCGTCGCTCTCCTTTCGAACCCTACAAACGAGACGAGGGCTGCGAGGATCCTGAGGTCGGAGCGTCTGACCGTCAAAGCGAGCAAAGCCTGCATTGAGGTGTTGTTCAGACGTGAAGTTGACGAAAGCACAGTTCGTGCGGGAGATCAAGAAAATCGAGGAGACGCCGGAGACGCCGGAGACGCCGGAGATGTCGCCTGTCCCAGCAGTCGCCTCACTGGGGTTCGGCTGTGGCAGCGGCTGATTGAAAAAGCGCCATAGCTCGTCGTGTGTCGCATCAGCAGGGACGTTACCCACCCACATCACCCATTCCGAGCGATTCTCCGGAGGATTGGGGTGATAAGGTCGGCGAGTCGAAGGATGTCGCTCGGCGTCGGGGACCGCAGGCAGGACAGGATCGGGTGTAGGGAACGCGGCGGCAAGTGGGGGCTGAGAAGTCCTTGACAACGACGGAGCGGCACCCGAATGAGCAGCTTGGTCGATGTGTATCTGCCCGTATTGACTACTTGCCCGCTGCTGAGACGATGGGGACTGAGGCAATGGTAAGTTGGGGTGCTGGGATGAACCGAGGCGCTCGACGTCTTGGGGACCAGCGGAAGGGTAGCTCATCCCGTACATGTTCTGATAAGGCCGCTGCACTCCATCGTGAGAGGGCGGCGGGTTCGGTAAGTACCACCAGGTTCCGGCGTCCTGGTCGCTGTATGACTGTGGATAAGGAGGGCGGCCGTACTGGGATGGGTACATAGAAGGACTGGATGAGTACGAAGGCGGTGGTGCATATACATACTGCGTAGGGGTCGAGTATCTAACAGGCGAATACCCAGGTTGATAGGATGGTCGTCCCGGATGACTGGAGGGACTTTGCATAGGGGAGAGAGGGGTGTGTGCAGGAGGGGAGGGATTCGCAGGGTGATGGGCATAGAGAGGTGGCGTGCTTGCCGTAAACGGTTGTTGTGTCGAGTTAGTCTCCGAACCGTACGCATACATGGGCACTATAGAAGCGGAAGAATATGTCATGTGGGGAGATTTGCCTCGGGGCCTGGAATTCCGGGAGGGCGAGGGTATGCAAACTGAGGCGGGGAATGTGTCATCGAGGGTTGCTGATGGTGCGACATCGTGTATTGAGGCCCAACGAAGCTACCACGTTGCCTTAACGGCGGCATTGTCTGGTAAACAGGGGGAGATCCAGGGAAGGGAAGAGAATCCGGCAAAGTTGAAGTCGAACCATGCTGGTAAATTTGAACTGGTGGAGTAGGGAAGACATGCGAGGGCTGAGGCTGGTTTTGGTGCGGTGGTGCAAGGGGCTGAGATTGAGACCCACGACGAGCTGAGCGGGATCGACGACCGCTATCGAGGGGTTGGGGAGCTTGACCCATCATTTTATTTAGATTGATGGCGACTGGGTTTTCATTCCTTTTATCAAGCGATGAAGCGGTGGGCGAGTCGAAGCTTGTAGAACTTTCTAGGCCGTGGGCCGGGCCGCGGTCTGTCGTGGAGGACACGCGCGGACGCGATTCATAAATTGCTGGAAAAGGACGGAGACTTAGGACATAACTCGATCGTGGAGAGGAGGGACGTGACACATACGCTTGTCGCCCGAAGAGGAGGCGTATGAGTGTCCTACGGGAAACCGTAATCAGGAGACAGGCATAACAAAAAATGAGTGAAAGAACGGTGGAGCGTGAGGAAGACACGACACGCGTTTTGCTCAGCGCACGGCTGCAGCGCACACGACGACGGCCGCCAGAAAAGATTTTTTGGGGGGAACTGAGAAGAATGCCTATGTTTTAAGACAGGTGCGGCCTCCTAATGTTGACAGTCCGCCGGCATCTCCCGTTGGGACTCTGACGACTGGGATTGTAGATTAAATAACTTACCTAGAGAGCTCGCACGCACGATAGGCTGTGCCATGGGGAGACCGGTCTTGTCGAGGGGCGAAGGTTGGAGAATGGAAGACATCGTGTCCTGGGAGAGCTGCATACTGGGAGAGTTGTTGGTCAGGGTGTCTCCACAGCGAAACAGGGATCAAAACCATACCTGTTATGTACGCAAAGCCGATCGTGCGAGGCGACTTTGTATGCGCCTCTCGAGAAGTTTCAGAAGTTGGCTTTATGAGTGGATAGAATGTGCAATGCGGAGCTGCTATGTATCACAGGTGAGGTTGTGACGATGTTCTGAAAAGGGCATGCGAAAGTGAAAGATAAATGCGGTGCACTGACGTTAGCGAGCTGGAGAGGAGGATGACCCAATTTGCTCCATGGTCACCCCAAGCAGATCCGACTCCTGAGCATCCCGTGCAGGGCCTTGGGATTTCACGAGGCCCGATGCGACGAAAAACGAGCGACGCCGCCTCTGACGTCACTGCTTTTTACAGCTCCGCGCTTCTGCCACCCTGCCGTACCCTGCCGCCATGAATCAACTTTCCGGTGTTTTGTCTCGTGGAGCCACAAAGAATATCTACCTCAGCCTCTATTCTACTTGTATGACATCTTTTGCGTTCGCTCAGCGAGCCACGTCTCTTTTCTAATACTGCAGCTGTGACTGCCTTTCTTGCCTGCCGAAGTTCCGCGACGAGCACATCGTCGGCGCGCCGGTGGAGGCCTTCCTAGGCCTTTTTGCACCCCCGAAGCCCGCACCTCTATCGCCGGCTGACGTGCCTCGGGAGATCGAGAACGCTGGGTGGGGCTAATCACACAGAGGGCTTCGTCATCCCTAGACTCAGCTTGTAATACACGAGGGACGAGTCGTCTGAAGTGATCGCAAGGTACAGCTCTGGTGGTTCTCCAAACGCTTCGAACGCGGATTTCAACCTGTTTTGGGTCGCAAAGGGACTTGAACTTCCAACGCATCATGAGAGCGGAGAGCGATGACATCGTTTACTCACCAAGACATCGAAAGAACCTCCGCGAGCGAGCACGGGACCACGTATGAACGTCTGTCCTAAGCGCCGTTATCCGCGCACATACCCGAAAGCTGGTGATGATCCGTGTGCGAAAAAGTATCCACTCTAGACGCACCATTTCCGGACGCACCCCTTTAAATCCAACACGTTCGCAAGATGTCAGATCCACAACTTCCAACTCACTCCATTGCTGTGCTGTCTCCAATATACCATGACGCATGCCGCAGTAGAAGTTAGTTACGCCGATCTAAGATACACGATCTTGGAGAGCCCCACCAAGGAGTAGATCGTTGTACGTTTGGTAGATGACTCCAGCACTTCGGGGGTACTTCGCGAGGTGTGGAGAAAGGGCGTGGTACTGCGGAGAAAAACACATGTTGAAGAAGGAGTGACATATATGTAGAGGAGACGCACCGTCAGATGTGTATCCATCAATATAGTTGCTGCAGAAGTGGGGGGCGTACTGCCAGTGGGAGCCAAGCTCATACCTGAGAAATTAGCATTGGAGTTACGTGGGAATGGATGACTCGGCTCCGATGGTTTGCTACGTCATGACGTCATACAACTCACTCCCGACTTTGACATGAGACCAGTCAGGACACAGATACCAAGCAAAGTGTGCTTATTTTTCATGTGGTGGAAGAAGCTCGGACAACCACAACATATAGATGACATTGGACGATCACAGACGAATGATACGTTGTACAAATGGATTACATAACTTCAAAACTTATCGTACAGTGACATCTTCTTATTCTGCACCTCCACACTCACGAAGGGCACACATTGAACGAACGATTAGAAGTCGCGGTTGAAATCACCGGCCTGAACGACATACGAGAATCAGCACAGGAGGAAGCGACCGCGGCGAACTCAACACAAACCTTACGATCCTGCCCTCTTTGAGCGAGGTTCGAGTCGCCGGTCATCTTGCCGGTCATTTTCTCAGCGGTACCTGCGCGAACACTAGCATGAGCTCGATGAAGCGGAGGAATCAAACGAAGAACAAACCTTTCAACTTGTCAGTCATCGAAGCCTTTCCACCCCCAGTACCCACACCGCGCTGCTGACCGCCCCCGTACGCATTGTCATCTTGATCGTAACCGGCGCTAGAACCAGTGGTGCCAAAGCGCGACTGGTCGTTGCCTCCGATGCCTGCGCCGGTCTGGGAGTCGTCAAAGCCGGACGACCCGCGGGTACCAGAGCTGTAGTCGTCCGACTGCAGCCCCTGGTCGCCGGACTGACGGTTGAAGCCGCCGCCAGAGGTGTCAGAACCCCTGTTGAATCCAGCGCCTCCGCCTGTGGGTGCGTCTGTGAAGAAAGGATCGAGGAAGAGGGGGGTGCGAAAGCGTACCGGAATTGTTGTCCCAGTTGCCTTGGCCAGAGGTGTTGGAATTCGGATCCCATTGACTCTGGTCGGAGAGGCCGCCTTGCTGCTGGCGACCGCCACTGAGGTTGTCAAACTGTCCATCGTTGCCGAAGGTATCGCCCGAGTTGTTGAGGTTGGAAGACATGATTGTGAGAAGTTGAGAGGTTTAGAGCGTCAAGAATAAGCTAGGGGGGATTGACTTGGTAGTGGACGTGGGATGACAGGAAGAATTAGGAGAGGTTGAGCGAAAATCGCTGGCTTATAAGCGGTCGTTGTGTTCGCTTGTTTATGAAGACGCGGATAACAGGGGCAGAAAGGATGACGATGGACTGACGCACGAGATCGAGGTGAGGAGTAGGCGGATGGCCGCTTTGAGCCTCTCCATCTCAGCTGGTCTATTTCCGTGAAT
This sequence comes from Heterobasidion occidentale, assembly GCA_039111635.1. Classification (NCBI taxonomy): domain Eukaryota; kingdom Fungi; phylum Basidiomycota; class Agaricomycetes; order Russulales; family Bondarzewiaceae; genus Heterobasidion; species Heterobasidion occidentale. Next base: position 290,460 of record JBCAQO010000015.1, on the reverse strand, counting down.
CCGAGAGTGAACTTGATAGCCAGCGACTCAGCCGCAACGCAAACCTAGACCAGCAGAAGTATCGGGCAGCTTCGTGTCGTTTCGTTTCGTATGCAGGAATTTTGATGGGCCAGCGATCATGAGCCTGTGGAGTGGCCGAATCACTATTCGACACGACGCGTTCATGTTCCGCACGCCAATCATGGTGCTTCGATCCGAGGCTGAGGAGGATACTCGACAGCCTTTGGCCGAGCACTTGAGATTCTAAATGAGGATGTCGATCTGACGTTTGGCTCCCCTTACGAACAGAGTTTGCGCAAACCTTGGGCTCGCCCGAAGAGCAAAATCAGATCGTTGAAGTCGAATTCACAGAGATTTCAAGTAAAGGCACAAGCACATACTATCATCAGATCCCGTGCAATAGAAGTTACAATTCAACGGCCCCATACAACTCGTAATTAAGAAGTCGGGCTGCACACGGGAGTTAGCCAAGAAAGTCGATGCCCACGACGGAACTTACCGAGGAACGACGGACCAGGCTCGGTGGCCAGGGTAGTGGCATGCGCACTGGGCCTCTCAACTCGTGGGTATTTGTTGATGCACATGCCTCCTGTTCGATATCAGCAATGTTTGGGCGGCGGGAAATGTGGCCACACCGGGGAAGGGCGTCGAGACAAGGACTACTACCTCCGAACAGTCCGTCTGAGACACCTGTCCGAGCTTCGCCAACTTCGCCACCGCACCTTAGGCGCCTGTTGGTCTGTCAACACGCATGTGTGAGACGAACGGCAGTAACGACGGAGAAGGAGATAATTGTATACATGGTCCTTGATGTTGGCTTGCCAAAGGCAGGCAGTGCGTATGTTGAATAAGACACTGATTGATCACATCATAAAAACAGGTCTGCAAACCTCTTGCATGAACGCCATCAGATTCGAGATGCATTTCGCTAGGCATGGGCGACGCCTTCTCGCCTCGATTGCTCGTCGTTGTACACAGAACCCGATCAAGTAAACCCATAGCCTGGGAAGCGCAAGCGCAAATTATCAACTTTGTACGGGAACGTGGTGCCGCGGAGCTGAGTCTCGACGAAGAATTGAGCGTCGAAGATAGAATACGTCGAGTCGAACGGAGTGCCGGGGTCGGCAGCCGCAATGGAGTGCCTGTCAACTAGATTTAGGTCGAATCAGCCGAGACCGCATCCAGGTCGGGTTGTACTCTTGCGCTGCGACTAGAGAAACGATTTCAGCGGCGAGAAACCGCGTCATTAAACCGAGCCAAGATAGGCTAAGATGGAGTCGACGATATCCATATTCGTCGTTCGGTCAAACCGGTACATAGGCTTCGGGCCCGTCAAATTGGGGCCGGGAGCGACAGCGTTAGGGCGACGAAAAGGGAACTCGAGCAACAGTACGGCGGGGTAGTCGGTGATGCCGATGGCACCAGCAAACTGGACGCACAGGTACTTACTACGTTATGCGGTCAGAAGGAACGCGAGCTTAGAGCCTCGTGGGAGAACGTGGTTCAAGCCGCCCGCGATGAGTTGTCCTTAGCGATGAATGGCTTCCGCATCTCGACGCGTTCGTCGATCACGTCGAGTCGCGTCGAGTCGCGTGGATTGCCATCTCGGTATCAGAAAAAACGGCAATCGAGCCGTTGCTGTCAATGTCTGCGGCGCAATTAGTTCTCAGGTCAGAAGAAAGAACCGTGACCGATATCGAAAAGTGTTATCGTGAGCGCCTGTTGGGCCCCGGCTTGGTATCCACGGAGGTCAAGGAGGAGACAAGAGAGAAGAACATGATACGCAGAGAAAGCATGCATGTTGTTCGTGGGAAATTTATATCATGTGACCCAAACGCGACGCGACGTCGACGCGTTCTGATGGACACTGCATGGATAGCACATGACGCATGACGCCCAATATCGGGCTAGAAAATCTCGAGCATTGCTAGGCACGAGCTATTCATGTATGTTGAAAGAACCGCTCCACGTGTTGGACCCCACGTTCAGACTTCACGGTCGGACTTCAAGCTTGAGGTTCCTTCAACAAAACAAAGTCGAAGCACATCACACTGTGTGGATGAGATAGAAGCGATGGATCGATGACCGGCACTTTGAGCGAGGCGCAGCCGAGGACTTTGTCCGAAGCGAAGAGAAGGCCGGATGGACTGTAGCATGGGAATGGAACGCGAACTCGCGGTATCGACACGACAGACGAGAAGTGTAGAAACAGGAGTTGATTATTCAAAAGATATGATGTTACCACGGTAAAGTAACTGTAAAGACGGCAGCACTTATAACTTGTCCGAATACATGATCAATCAAAATTTCCAAGACTCAAAGAGTGAAGTTTGTCAAACACGAGATACCCTGTTAGAAAAAGTTCGCAGCGACAACATCAAGAAACAACCTCCTGCACGCCTTTGTAAATGCAGGGTAATCTGCGAGATTCAAAGTAAGCATCCGGTCCCGTAGTGCGGAACACTGTCACATCGGGGATAGCTCACCATCATCAAAGCAAAATCAGGCCCAAAATAATGGGGAGTAGGATGTTCAGGATCGAGGGGAGAAGCACGAGAATGAGGGGCAGGAGGGAGCCGACAAGCGCCAATGCCGCCACGCCGACGAGGCCGAGCACAACATTCAAGAATATAACAACCACGCCCCTATACATCGTCACCATCCGTCACAGAATGACTCATCAGTTCAAGGCACTAAGCGGACGCAGGATGCACGTACAAAAGAGGATTGAGGACGTCGAGCGAGGCGATCGCGTCCGTGCCCGAAGTGAGCGGCCCGAGGGTGCCAAAGACGTTGGTCAGAACCCCTCCAAGGAGGCCCGCGACGTCAGAGGTGCTGAGCACGCCAGTGCCATCAAGGTTGGCGAAAATCTGCGACTGAGATTGGCCGGAGAGACCGGAAAGGGAACCGCTCGCGGACTGGATGAGCAAGGTGATTGAGGCGATGCCGGATTCCAACGCCACCGGATCTTTGGTCGAGGAGAGGCCCGCTGTAAGGGACATGTCAGCTATAATCTTGGAGGAGAGCGTCGGAGAGAAAGGAAAACATACACAGGACGGGCTGTAGCGCCACGTGCAGGTTGGCGAAGATGGACGCGAGATTTTGTGAGCCATCGCGCGCTGTGATGGTCGTCACAGGGGCGATGGTGGGGTCTACGATTATGGGAATATCGACGAGCTGCCGTGCATCGTGATGGACCACCGGGATCGCAGATACGGAGGCGAGGGTGCTCAAAGCAAGGACAGCGAAAGATGCGATCTTGGAGAACGATAACATGGTGCAACGAGTAGACCACAAAAGACGAAAGCGAAGGATCGAAGGACAGGGCCTCGCAGAGGTGAGATTGAACGATGGAGTGAGGATACAGCAACGAGCGAGTTAAATAGCATTTTTGAATGGAGGACTAAGTCAGCTGCCCTTGAAGCCCGAGAGTGAATAGAAAGAAGGATCCTTCTAGATGGGAAACGGAAGTGAAGTCATCCTGCTCGTTGGCATGTATCCAGCGTATTGTGGCTAGAAGAGGTGTATATCCCCTCTCTCACCGCATCTTCCTCCCGAGAAGTGAGTAGTGGGGACACGGATAGAAGCCCAAATTGGAAATCAAGCAGCGGGATGGACCTCCAGCTCGAGAGATAACCCCAAGGCAGTAGAAATGTATAAAAGACATCACAATTCTTCGAGGAATTGGGCAAAGAACTCAAGGCAGCTGTAAACCGTGCAGCTTTGGATATCAACATGAATCAGATGAAGCAACATACTGTACATACCGTAAACAGTGTCATGCGGGTGCTTCTGAGCATCCAAAGAAGGCGGGTGGAGGACTGTCAACGAATTCATTGGTGCCCTGATTCATCCCCACAAACGAAAGGCCCACTAGGGATTGAGGAGCTCGCTAGGGCTTTGGATGCAGCGACTCACCGTATGCACTGCATATGATCCTTGAGCGGCATCGGTCTCGCCTTTTCGGTACAGATGTTCGTTGCAGGAGACAACCCCATTGAAGTTAACTGTTAGCGATAACACCTTACCAGGATGCACGCTGTCGCCCGGGGTTCATCACGTGCCATCATACTCGTCGGATATGGATATCGGGAGACCACGTCGGAGGTTCAAGGAGAATCCTCAGGGAACTCTCTTCCGCTCTTGGTGCTCCTCGCTCGAACGGCAATACGACTCGGTCCTTGCATATGCCGCTATCCATGCCTTTGGATGGAGTCACGACGCATGATCGCTTTATGCTGTCTGAGGGACACATAGAGTTCAGAGCAAGGGGGTTTCATGGTCATAGTAACCCAACATGAACGAGAACAACGTCTGTTCCGTCGAGCATCGCAGGCATTGGTGGTCGAGGTAGGTGCAGCAACCCCGCCGATGTGTTCCTGGCAACCCGTTTCGGTGGATCTTCGACGACGGCTATGGTCAGTTCAAATCTATGCCTAATATCCATATTGAACGCTCCCGACGATCTCCATCCTTCTTTATCACAGGAACCCTTAGTCACTTGCACCTTTCCGATTGATGACCGGATCATATATGTGAGGGTGGCGGTGTCACAATTGACTGGAAGCATGAGGCCTTGAGGCGTCGCAGAAGTAGGTGCATTCGTTTGGATTCACATCGATGGAAGGCGCCACAGACTGGACAATCGGGCACGGGCACGCTGCACGGGTAGCGCTGTGAGATGCTTCTTCGGGAGTACTCACAAGTTGTGGGGATATAAAGCTCGCGAGATCGCAGACAGAAGGTGGGTGGCCGTGGAAATCAAGGGGATTGCATTGGGGCACACCGCGTCGTCCTCGCTCAGATGACGAGGTTGCGGTCGTCGACGAAGCGCGGTGAATCTATTCGAGACCATCCTCGCACCTCGTTGAGCGGCTTTGGCACGCAAGGGGAGGTGGAGCGGCAAGACCGCGGAACCGTGGAGGACAGATCGGACGAGCCGAGAGCCGGCCGTTTCCGAGCCTGGACGGAGATGTGCAAGACAATTGGAGATTGACGTAAGGACCAGCCCCTTTGCTCATGTCCTCTGCCTCCAATTGTTTCACCAGGATGCCTCAAAAGCGCTGCTCGTTTCCCTGTTTCGCCCTCTCTCTCCCAACCATCACTCTCTCATCAACACCGAGCGTGGGCTCCATAATTAGCGGAATTATCTAGGTGGGTGATCGCAGCTCGACGACGATGACAGCTGTCTGACCTGTTTTTGGATTATACTTTGCCAGTGTGCCTAAGACGCGACGCGATGGATGACTGCCCGCCCGAAATTCTGCTCATCATCTTCGACCTCGCCTGCGCCGACGGCGGCGCGACCGCACGCGCGCTCTCGCTCACGTCCAGGTACATCAGTGCGGTGGCAGCGCCCTACGTCCACCGCACCCTCGAAATCTCCGGCATCGCCTCCATCGAGCGTGCCTATGCCCACCTCTCCACGCTCCCCGCAGAGCACCGGCGCGTGCACCACCTCTTTGTCTCGGACAAGCAGCTCCGCGACTCCGTGCCGGACGCGCACCTCGTTGCACCGGACCCAGAGAGCCTCGCCAGCGTGGAGCTGCACGAGGCCCTGCACCGCAGCAATGCCGCCGAGGCCCGCGTGCTCCCGGACCTCCTAGACAGCCTTCTCCGCCTCCTCGCGCCGTCCCTCCGCACGCTCTCCTGCGTCTCCTTCAACCCGCTCCAGTCCGCCGTCTTCGCCCGCCTCTGCGCCGTCCCCTTCCCCTTCCTCACCGACCTCACGCTCCGCCTCTCCGAGCGCATCCTCATGCCCCCGCCCTCCGCCCCCGCCCCCGCCATGCCCCGCCTCCGCCGCCTCCACTTCGCCAGCAGCCGCTACCTCTCCACCACCGCCGCCCCCGTCCTCGCCCTCTTCGCCGCGGCCTGCCCGCACCTCGACCGCCTCCGCCTCTCCGACCTGCGCCTCATGCCCGGCTGCGCGGCGACCCTCTGCCGCATGCTCGGCCGCGACCCCGTCCGCGACCAGTACGGCTGGATGCCGTCCGCCGCGTCCCTCGACCGCGTCGCGCGCCTCCCCGCGCGCGTCCGCGTCGTCGTCGTCCAGCTCGAGGACCTCGAGGCGAAGGGCTTCGGCGGCTTCGAGGCGCACCTCGTGCAGAGCGTCGCAGACGCGGACAGCGCGACGGCTTCGTGCTGCTGCCCCGCGCGCCGAAGCGGACGTACGAGCAGTGGGCCGAGGACTGGGCCGCGGTCGCCCACGGCGACTTTGGCGCTTGGGAGGCCGTGCGTGCGTGATACGCACGCGCGGTGTCCATCCGCCTTTGCGCGCATCAAAAAAAAACATATCTAGATCTCTCCCCCATTCGACTTTCTTCGTTCCAGCACGTACGACCATCTTCACTCACGACCCGTTCACGATTACATCGCACTCGACCTTCGTCTTTCGTTCTAATATCTCGCAGTACCTCTCCCTTCGCGTCGACCGCTAATATTCGGCATGTCTCATTCTGCCAACAGCATACTAACTAACTGCCTAACATAGTTTACGTGTATCCGGATGGAATACGCTCTCACCCACGCACCCACTGTATTTAAATAGCTCTCACGTACCACGCTCAATCGTTGATGCTTCACGGTTGTCTTCGTTTTTTCTTTTTTGTATTAACAAAAGCCAGTATGCGTACCTCGACGAGCGCGTCCGCGGCGGACGCGACAGAATATAATGATAAGTCATGCAACAAGCACGGGACCCGCAACGCGTCACCGTCGCCTCGTCCTCGCCGAGCTCTGAAACTTCGACGTCTCGCGCCGCAACCGCCTGAACGACCAAAAAAAAAGAGTGAGCGCCCCAGAAAAACAGCCTCCACCGCAAACGCAAACGCAAACGCAAACGCGGCTCGCACGCTCCCGCTCGATCTCCCTCCGCTCGACCTCCTCCACGCTCAGGACCTCCCACCGCGTCCCAAACTCCTCCGCCTCGGGCCAGTCCCGCCACACGCTCCGCAGCACGCGCGGGCCCCGCCCGTCCTTCGGCGTGCGGCCCCACCCGAGCCCGAGCCCCGTCTTGTCCTTCATGAGGCTCAGCCCGCTCTTGTCCCTCGGCGCCGCGTCCTCCCCCGCAGCTGCGGCGGTAGTGGTGTTGGCTGCCGCTGCTGCTGCTGCTGCTGGTGTGGCGGCGGCGGCGGCGGCGGCGGCGTCGCGCTCGCGGTCGGCGCCGCCGATGAGCCCCCACTCGATGGCGTCGCGCTTGTGCTTGACGAGCTCCTCGTGGATCGCGTGCGCGATGAGCGGGCCGGCCTCGCCCGAGAGGCCGAGGTCGAGGCAGAGCTGGTGCGTGAACGCCTCGGGCGTGAGCGGCGAGCGCAGGTCCCACTCGATGTGGTCCGCGAGGTGGTGGTTGTCCACCTGCACGTCGATCTGCGCGGCGTGCGATGCCGGACGATCAGCTCCGGAGGCGACAGTGCACAAGTAGGTCGGGCGGACGCACGCTGAGGACGACCCTGCACTCGGGCACCTCGTCGCCCGCGGGGCCGGCGGCGGCGGCGTCGACGGCGAGCTCCATGCCGCCGACGCCCTCGTGGTCCTCGAGCTGCGCGCGGATCTGGGCCGCGACGGTGTCGGCCCACGGCGCGGGCGGGAGGTCGAGGTCGGCGCAGAAGGTGCGCGCGAACTGCTCGGGCGTGACGAGCGCCTCGTGCAGGTTCCAGACGAAGCAGTCGCGCACGCGGTGCGTCTCCGTCTCGAACTCGACGCGGATCGGCACGAGCGCCGTCGCGCGCTGCGCCTGGGCCTCGAGCGCGTCGTACGAGCTGGTCGGGGCCGCCGCGCGTCAGAAAGCGGGCTGCGGTGCGGAGCGGAAGGAGGACTCAACAAGTTTTCGTGTTTGGTGGGGCCCACGGGCTTCGGAGTGATGAAGCGCGCGGGCGGGACCATGCCCAGGTAGCTCTGGTCGAGCTCCATCTTCCCCGCGTCCCTCTCCCTCTGCGCGGCCGATGGCGGGGGGCCCGGCGTGCCCGCGGCGGCGGCGTGGAAGACGTTCATGCCGTGGCCCATGCGGGAGCCGACCCTGGCGGCGCGCACGGCGCTGCGGGTGCCGCCGCTGGCGACAAAGTCGGAACCGTCCGAGTCGACCTCGCCCGCGTCGGGGATGTCGTCGCCCGAGCCGGGGTCCGCGTAGCTGACGACGCCGCCGCGGCGCGGGCGGGCGGCGGTGCCGGCGAGGCCAGCAGAGGTGGCGGCGGCGGCGGAGGCGGCGTGGCCGGAGAGGATGGGCTGCATGAGGAGGGTGACGCCTGTGCGGAGGCGCGAGGCGTAGGTGGAGTGGAGGGCCTGGGTGGTGGTGGGGAGCGGGGGGCGGGGGCGGGCCATGCGGGGGTCCTGGGCGGGGTAGGGCGGCGGAGGGGCGGCGGGGGCTGGTATGGGGCTTGTGGGGCACGGGGAGTGGGAGTCGCAGGGGCTGGGGCTGGGGCTGGCGTGGGAGTGGGCGCGGGCGCTGTGGCTGCTGCTGCGGGGGGTGCGGGCGCTAGGTTGCTGTTCTTGGCTGGCTTGCTCCGCCTTGAGCCCGTTCGGGGCGGTGGCGTGCTGGAGCTGGACCAGTTTTGGATGTTCTTCTGATAGGCTGGCGCGCGGGGAAGCAAGATGCACAAACGTGGATCGCGTGTGGGTTCGGTCGTGAGCAGGAAGGAGGTCAGAGAAGACGGGACGGCGAGAGAGTGGTGAGCGTACTGGAGCGCTGCGGGGTGGGTGCGGCGAAGACGGCCTGGTAGTGGCCGGAGCTGGCTGCGTTGGAGAGCTGGGAGATGGTCTGGCGCAGCTGCTGGTCGGACATGTTGTTGAACTTGAGCTGGATGCTGGAGGAGGAGGGGAGATCGTCGGGCATGCTGGCTGACAGAGGCGGCAGCCTTTTTGGGGAGATGCTTATGTGCGAGTTGGCCAAGGCGCCGGACGGACGGGCGATCTTGTTGGGCAGGTCGGACGGTGTGTGCGACGATGGCGACCACGGCGACGAGGAGGAGGAGGAGGAGGAGGAGGCGAGGAGAGTGTGAGGAAAGCGAGGTCGCGTCGATGGCAGCAGCGCGTTTGTCCCACGCCTGTTCCTTGCCAGTGCGACCTGCATGCTCGCCCGCACCCTCGCCCGCCGCCGCTCTCCCTCCCCTTCCCCGCCACCACACGTGCCCTCTCCACACACACCCCAGGCCCCAACCACCCCATCGTCCAGCTCCTGGCCCAGAGTCCGTCCCGCGTCACTCTCTGGCGCAGCACACGCTGACACACCCACTCCGCCCGCAGACCTCCAGGACGAGAACGCGAGCCCCTCCCGCAACGCGTACAAGGTCCGCTCCTTCCAGTCCGCCATCAACGCCATCAAGCGCGCACAGCACCCCATCCTCACCGGCCAGGATGCAGCCAAGGTGCGCCGCACCCCTCCCTCCAGCCCTCACCCACCCACCCACCGCTCCCGTCTCCAGCTCAAGGGCATCGGCCCGCGCATCGCACAGCGCATCGAGTTCTTCTTGAACGGTAAAGACTATGTCTGTATGCATTGTCCGCCCCCGCCCTCGCCACACGCGCCAACTCATCCGAACCCAGGTCCCCGTCAAGCACGAAAAAGAGCTCCGCGAAAAGGATAAAACGATGGCTCTGCTGCAGACCATACCGGGCATAGGGCAAGTCGTCTCACCCCGTGCCCACACGTCCCTTCACTCAACACCTCACCCCACGCCACAGCGCGCGCACGGCCGCGGAGCTCGTCGACGCCGGCTGCACCTCACTCAAAGACCTGCACCGCGGGAGTACTACTTCAAGTTTTGACAAAAACCCAGCGCGCCAAGCTCGACCACGCCGAGCACCTCCGCCAGGAGGTCACGAGGGCCGACGCCGAGAACGTCGCCGTGCGTCCCGACCATCGCTGCCTCGCGTGCACGCGCGCTGACCCCAACCCCACAGGCCTTCATCCGCCACCACATCGCGTCCCAGTTCGAGCTCCACCTCATGGGCGACTAGTACGCACGCACCCCCTCCCCCCATCGCCGCCCCTCTAACGCCCCTCCTAGCCGCCGCGACCGCCCCACGGCCCCCAAGATCGAGCTCCTCCTCCTACACCCCTCCTACGTGCACGTCCCCGTCCCCCCCGCCCCGCCCGCCGTCCACTTCCCACACTCCGCGCGCGGCAACCGCCCCCAGCCCTTCCGCCCAAAGCCCCGCGCCGCGCCCTGCGCCCCCGCGCCGCTCCTCACGGACGTCGTGCGCCCGCTCCGCGACGCGGGCCTGCTCGTCACCCCGCTGCACGCGCACGCGTCCAAGTGGCAGGGCATCGCGCTGCTCCCGGAGCGCGCGGGCAGGGCCGGCGCGGACGGCGCGGGGGGCGGGGCGGGCGGCTGGGCGGAGGTCGGCGAGCGCCTGCGCGATATCCGCGCGCGCCGCGGGAGATATCGGGCCATCGAGCTCAGGTACGTCCCGCCCGACGCGCGCGTCCGTTTCTTCGTCCTGGGGCTGACGAGAGCGTGTTGTGTTTCTGCGTGCCCCGCCCCGCCCTGCGCTGCGCGGCGCGGTCATCAGCATGGCGCCGGTCAAGTCGCGCGGCGCGGCGGTGCTCGCGCTCACCGGGGACGCGGAGTTTTTGGCCGCGCTGCGCATCGCGGCGACGCGGCTGGGGATGTACCTGAACGAGTACGGGCTGTGGCGGTGGCACGCGAACCGCCGCAGGGACGCGGCGCCGCAGGACCCGCACGGCGACGCCGACGCTGACGTAAGCGAGGAGTCCACGAAGGAGGAGGAGGAGAGCGGGTACTGGGAGCTGATCCAGGCGGAGAGCGAGGCGGCGATCTTCGAGGAGCTGGGCATGCCCTGGGTGCCGCCGGAAAGCGCAACTTTGAGTTCCTCAAGGAGAAGCGGCCGAGCGCGCGCAGGGGCCGGCCGAGGAAGACGCCGCCGGCGTTGCTCTGAGGAGAGGCTCCCGTATTACCTTAGTACGCCGTCGTCGTCATATGTCATATTCTAGCTGCAGCGTCCGTAATCTTAGACACCGCACGCCCACGAGTGAAGTAAGCAAGTGAGTATGATATAGCAAGAAGTTACCCGATGGGACTAAGTTAAATATGGCGCAGATCCAAGTAAGATACTTTCTCCATCCGACGCGACGACGCGCGCGCGTCAGTACCAGATGCTCCGGGTCCGGTGCGCCGGGACCATCTCGTCCGTCTGCACCCCGTCCATCCGCTCCTCGCCCCGCTCGAGCCTCTTCGCGACGTCCCACAGATAAAAGTCGATCAGCACGCTGCTGATCTCCTCCTCCTCCCCGTCCTGCACCTGGCGCTCGCCGCCCAGCGCGCGCGCGGCCCTCAGCGCCCCGATCGCGCGCCGCACACGCTCGACGGCGACGACGCTCGCCGCGCGGATGCTCACCTCCTCGCGCGATCCGTGCGCGAGCGGCGCGCGCGCGCGCAGGCGCTGGAGCAGCGGCGCGGGGTACGCGAGGATGCGCAGGTGGTGCAGGATCTGCGGCACGCGGTAGTCCGCGAACATCGTCAGCTGGCCGACGCCCCCCGGCAGCAGCGGGTGCGCCTGCGCCTGCGCCCCACCGGCGGCGGCGGCGGCAGGGGCGGGGTAGAACGCGGCCCAGGTCTCGGCGGCGAGGATCTGCGCGCGCTTCCAGAGGACGACTGGCGACGGCGGGCGCGTGAGCGGTGGTGGAGGAGGGGGTAGGGGGGTCGTGGACTCACCTCTTCGGCCGTGCAGCCAGACTTCGTCGCGGAAGGACGGGAAGGTGTCGGTGATCATCTGGACGAGCTGCAGCGCCGTGCCGGCGCCCCCGTGCCTCGTGTGGAATTCGTGTATGAAGCCCTGGAAGGACCCGCCGAAGCTCTGTGATCCAACGGCGTCACTTCTGCGCGCTCGCTCGCGTGGCCGGATCCGAAGGGCGGATGGATGTGAACACGACGTACGGCGCACAGGATGAAGCCGTTCTGGCGGAGGATGGCGATGCGCTCCTGCAGGAGCGGGATCGGCTCCGCGCAGCGCTCGGCGGGGCGGAAGACGTGCGCGATGAGGCTGTCGGGGCAGAGGCCCTCGTTCACGTAGAACGCGGGGTCGGTGATCGGGATGCCCTCCTCGAGCGCTGGTTCACGGCGCCGGGGCGCAGGCGAGAGAACGCGATGAGGACGAGCGCGGACGATAGATGCACGGGGTGCGCGAATTACCTCTGTTGACCGCAGCGACGAGGCTCCAGTAGCCCGTCCACACGGTGCGCTCGTCGCGGCCCCAGCCCGTGCGCCACTCGACGCCGTAGCGGTCCGGCTGGCCCTCGCGCGGGACCAGAAGCTGAAGTTGAGGGAGGAGACGAAGAAGAGCCAGTGCAGCGCGGCGAGCGTGCGCGGGTCGGACGCGTCGTAGGGCTCGGGCGGGCAGAGGTGCAGCGGGTGCGTGCGCCACGTGCGGGGCGTGTAGGATTCGGAGACGAGGCGGGCGTGGATCTAGTGCCCGTGTGGGGGGCGGCGGCGGCGGCGGCGGCGGGACGGCTGCGAGTGAGCGTTAGTGCCAGGGGCTGACGTGCACGGGACGAACATGCGATGCCGCGGCCGCCACGCCCGCGTCGTTGATCTGCACGACGTTGCATTCCTAAACGAGGGGGGCGGGGGCGGGGTCAGTATTATCAGTCGACGTGCGCGACGGGTCGTGGACCTGCCGCACTTTCAGGGCCCACTCCGCGCTCTCCACGACCGGGTTCGCGGCATCGCGGGCGTCGTCCGACCAGTCGCCCGCTTTTTCGTTGAGAGGAGGGGGGCTGTCCATGGTGTGTGAGACGATGGACATGGCGGATGGTGGAGGTGATGGTCGTGAGGATTGGGCTGATGATGTCTGCGACTCTGCGACGGGATGCATGAGGCCGGGCCTAAAAATTTAGATTGCACGTGCGCGAACGTTGAAGTGATCCGATCTGAGATCGGGATGCAGACATCCCTTGCTTGCGTCTTGCAGTCTCTTAATCCCTGCGAACTGCGGCCTGTCAGGGTACATCGTGGCACTCTCCTCTGTGGCTTCCTAGAGATTTGGCGCTTAAATGAGTCGCGCTCGACGCAGCCGAGACCGCTTCACCTGCTCTCTGTCAGGGTGACACCCATTTCTTGTGCCACTCGACGCGTATTTTGTTCGCACCGAAACTTCCACGCGTCTGTGCCTTGGATCCTGGCAAATGGAATGATGGCGGGCAATCTCGAGGCGTCACAGTGGCGTCAGCCGAGCGCTCTCTGCAGTTGTCCGGTTTCTGGAGCGCCACTTTAAAAGGTTAGTTCCGGCTTTATGTGAGTTCGATCTCCCCATCTCCGTCTCCAAGGAAAGAGTTCGCGACAGGGTTAGAGGAGGTCGCGAAAATGGTGTTGTCCCTGTGCATACGACTGTCACGGGTGCTCATAGCGGTGATGACAGTCTCGCTGGAAGCCCATGATGACGACGGTTCCTAAACCATTCCGTGCAGAAAATAGCTTCCATGCGTTCTCAGCTCGATGTCGAAAGCCAACAGCAGATAGTTTTCTCTGCATCCAGGTCAGTTTTTTTCGATCCTTTTGACAGCTTAGCACAAAGTGAGCTCTCCAGACTTCATACTTCAGTGTGTGTGCCTGGGTGGGGGCTTTCTCGGCCCTCAAGCTCCCCTGGCAATATCTGTTGCCCCTCAATGACCCTGCCAACTGCTTGTATATCTTCCACGCCGGCCCGACGTAGATATTGTTTAGGGTCAACCTGTGTCGATCTTGTTAAGGTGGGTGCCGCGGCAGCATTTGGGGCTTCCCGCAGCCTTTGCTTCTATATTTGCGGTCGTCGGTGCATCAGCTGCTTTTTATAAGATTCCATCGGCGGATGGGTGGGGAAGTATAATAGACAGCTCGCGCGGTTCTGGCGAAGCGCAAGAAGCGCCTTCCTTCTCCCCTTCGACCCGTCTCCCGTCTTCCCCACTCGACGAGCTCAGCGTGGTCAACGATGGTCGCGATCGTGGACGTCCGCATGTCTTTAGGCGCGGTATTCATCGGTTGTATGATCGCCATCGCGTGCGTCTGCCCTCATTCTCGCCTGGAGATACGACTCTCACTCCTCGGTCTGACGTGAAATATGCACGGTCCACCCTGCTCTGCAGTCTTTCTGGTGTCATGGCGGCGCAGACATTCCTTTTCTATTTTCGCATGTTCCCCGAAGACCCTATGCGCATAAAAGTCATGGTGCGTGGCGCCGGCCATTGTCGTCTTGTAGATAACTCACCTTCAAAAAAAAAGGTTTCCGTCGTGTGGTGAGCGCTGTTTCCTTCCTTCCCACTGAGAGTCCGCATATCGAGGTAGTTTCTTCGGAAATACGCAGGCTTCTTGACTTTGTCCACGCATGCCTTATGTGCTCGGCGACATGGAACTACCTCATACTCAACTTTGGGGATCCTGCCATCTTGGACCATATTCCAGGGTAAGGCGGCATGCAGCACAGTTCAGAATCGGCTACTGACCTGGTTCGACATACAGAACTCTAGCTGTGCGTACCCGCGAATTTAGATTCAGAAATCGTATCTGACTTCTGCTGTAGTCCACTGTCGCACTCACGGTATGAACTGCCATCGCACCATCGTGCTCGTGCTGATATCTGTCTGCTCCAGGCGGGCGTGAGCTTCATTGTACACTTGTGAGAGCAAAACACTAGACGATCGTGGATCGTTTGCTCATCCGTGTGCACAGATTTTTCTCGCATCGAGTCTTGCGGCGTGAGTCGTCTCACAACCTATTCCGGTAGCCATTCATCACGCAATGGCAAACAGTGAGCAAGAATAATTGGTATATCACCGCGCCGCTGGTGCGTACACGTCGACGTGATCATTTAAAGCAGTTCTGAACAATCGACAGGTTCTTTTGGCATTCATGCGGCTAGGTGAGTTCTCTCATCTCAAGGCACTGTATCCATCCTCAATGCGTCATGACGGTTGACGGCCAGCCTCTGCCATTGGTATGCGTTCGTATGATCGTGTCGCCTGCCATGATCTCTGATCAGAAAACCCTTGCAGTCACGACGATCAAAATGCAAGTATGCCCCAAAACAAGACCGTGCCGCAGAACGACTGACTCTCCCTTGACAGGACCCAAATCGACGCATTCAGCCGATTCCTCGACCAATGGAGCGTGAGTGCCGCTGGCCACGATCCCGAGTCTGCTCTTTCACCGACAGGCATATTTCGCAGTCGATCTTCACCCTCGGCCTGTGTCTTTCGTCCGTCCTCGATGTTCTCATCGCGTTCTCCCTGTGCTTCTATCTGCAAATCAGCCGCACCGGGTTTGGAAGGTGAGCTCTTCACGCTGACATCCGCGCGTCGATCGAAAGTGACATGGTTGGTTCGGTTCTGCAGTATGGACCATGTCATCGACATGATAATGCTTTACACGTTCAACAACGGAGCGCTTACATGGTACGCGCGCCCGCTCGCGGGTGCATTTGCAGACAGCTGACCTCGCGACTCGATAGCGTGATCACCGTTGCATGCATGATCTGCGTAGGTGGTCGTCCGAGCCTATCTTGGTTCCGCCCACTGAGCGCTTGATTGTGTGTAGTTCCTGGCGATGCGGCACAACCTCGTCTGGCTCGCACTCTACTTCGCCATCAGTAAACGTACGTCCCATCATCCTCTCCTCTTTTTTTTTTTGTAATATCTCTCTCAATGACGGCGGCTGTGGTCGGGTTAGTATACGCAAATTCGCTCCTTGCATCGTGCGTCGTTTGGCCATGCTGCCAAAATTGAGTTCCTCTGATGCCTGCGAACGGTCGCCGCTCGACCGTGAACAGACTGAATTCACGCAGATCACTCCGAAGGCACTCACAGCCTCCAGAAGGGGACCACCCTCTTCCCATCATGTTCCCAAGCACGTTCAACAGATCGAGCCAAGCCAGCCGGTTCAGACCCGTCAGTCCTCGATCTATACTGTCCGTTTGATGGGCAAAGTGGGGTTTTTCTGACCAGCAGGGTTTGGCAGACGGCCAGTGCCCGCGAATCTCCGCTCGGTGACGATGCGGGCACCAAGGTGAGCGCTCGCACGAAGGACGCGCGCGCGTGCTTGCACCTTGCTCACGCCATCGCCATTCCGCAGGTCCACATCAGTGTGGAGAAGACCATTCAGTTTGACGTGGGACCTCACGATCGACGGGAGGTTGGGGAGCCCTCGGAGCACGGATTGGATGTGGCCTGAGTTGAGGCACGACGTATATTCGTTCTATAACCGGACAGCTACTTGCCTTGATGTAATTTATTCGGCGTTCTTTGTCTGTCGCAAGCATTTCTGTCGAGCGCTATCATTCATGACTACCTAGCACAGAGCATCCGCTGCAAAAACGAGCTTGTAACGCGACTTCACAGGTCGTATATTATTAGAGTACAATATGGTAAATCAATGACCGCGCAAATCAGATAAATGCAACTGGATAATGAACGCCGGAGGGCTTGAGGATGGGCATTCAACATGGCGAATTTGAGTACCTACTTAGACTACGCTTTGGGAGCAGGCTCTCGTGCATTCGCGTCGCCTTGAAGTATCTGCTGGCCGTGTTCCTTCAAGGTTGGCTGGAAAGGATCCGGTGAGAATCATTTCCGAATATTGATACATTGCGATAGTGCCTCACCTTGCGCAGGACCTGCGGCGGTCAACAGATCAGATCAAAAAAACTCGACATGAGCGGAACACGTCAACTTACAGAACCTCTCGCTTTCTATAATCGTGGAGACCAAGGTGAGTAGACATGCCGGGGTCATGCATGGCAATGACGTTCATACCTGTGCGTATGCTGCCAAGGACGCGGAGTCAGCGATGTTTCCCAAAGCTATGCCGCAACTAAGACGCACCAATAACCTGCTCCTTCCACGGAATTTTGCCTTCGGGACGGGCGGCAGTAGGACTAGCATCGGACTGCGGGGCGTGAACGTGCGTCCCGTCATCCTGAGGCTGTGTGGCGGCTGTGAAAAAGGTCGAGTCAATTCGAGCGTGTCGTATCAGAAGTCCGAACGTACCTTGTTGGGGGAGAGTATCGACGCGTGTGGGCGGCGCTACATCAGATGGCCTCAACGCCTCTGAAGTAGTTGCACCGCTGGTCTGCGGTATCAAAGCACCACCGTTCAAGCACTGGATTATTTCCAGTAAAAATAAAACACGACGAACCTGTGATGGAGATTCCTGAAGAGCTGAAGACATGATGAACGTCGAACGATGAATTAAAGGCCCCTGAGTCGTGGCGGGGCAGACAGTTATATAGGCGTCGAATTGGAGGAATCCCATCGATGATGTCACCCAAGGGCTGCCATGACGTCACTCATTTTGACTTGAGATGGGCGACTGATGGGCGCTGCATGGTCGGATCAGTTCGCACAGGGAAACCTGACTAGGAGATTTGTGCATAGTGTAGAGGACAGGCATCACGAAGTAAGCGTCACTGGATGTCTCAGACTTAAATGGAACTATCAACGTCAACGACGGCCGTGAAGTCCAACCCTCTGCTCTCCTCCTCAATCGACACGTTCCAGACGGCTCTCTGGAATTGGACGATGACGAGGATGAAGGCTGGGTAGACGGCCTGAAAGCGAGAATGATTTTCAGACTTAAGAGGCACGGAACCGAGACAAGCTTACAGCAATCTGAAGTGAGATGCTGAACATCGGAAACATGATCTGGTCTCTGAAGGTGAGCTGGACGGGCGGACCAGCAGGTCGAGGCTTAAATTGATGGATCCAGGAGAGGGCGAGTGCTATCTGTGAACCTCAAGAAATCAGTCGCCGGTCCCTTGTGTCAAGTACCTGTCACTCGCCCACACTACGCAGTGATGTGCGCCAGAATTGATGAGATAGGCGCCGATCTTGTCTGCCTTGGTCGCCAATAGACGACGAGCATCGACGAGCTTAAACAATGGACGCAGTTCCCTTGAAGTTTGAATATAATGAGCATCCTTTTCCAACATGATGATGAGCGAAGACACTGACCGCTCTATGTATGGGACGAGCCATGTAGCAACGGCGTTGGTACCGAATGACAGCGTCCGGAGAAGATGATCAACGATTCCGGAGTCAGTATGTTTCGATCTTGGGCGTGTAACGAAGGCCCCTGCAACTGTTACCGAGCAGATGAGGCTGACAAAGGCAAAGAGTTTGATATGACGCACCAGTGGATACGACCAACCAGCCGAGGAGGATGCAAGATGATTTTTTGTTCTGACTCCAGACATGCCAGGCTTTCCAGATGACGGTGGCATAGCCAAGGCCAGACTACATCGAGATGCAATACTGAATGCTCATGCTACAGGGCCTGTGAGAATAGACGCACGGCGATCAAAGGGAAGTATGTCTGCGAGGTGGATTCTAAGGCCAGAAGTGTCGTATCTGGCCTGGATAATTGTAACTTGGAAACAAAGGTGTAAAGGTACACGAAGACGAGGGTGCCGGTCAAAATCCAACATATCGTCGTCGTTGCGAGCATGAGGGCAGCGAGGGACAGCATGAATGTGATTGTTCTGGGTTGAGAGCGATATTTCTGGCGGCTTGTGGGCAATGTCCTCTCAAGCTAACGGTTTACAACGAAGGGATGTACTCACGACCAAAACGACACCGTTGATAACATCATGACGAGCACGAGACCTGTGAAGCAAAAGGAAATTAAGACTGCATTTCATCAAGATGGGCGCAATCCGTGCGCACCAAAGATCGTGCTATGCAGAGCGAATAAAGCGAGCACGCGAACGACATCCAGGTTCACGTTGTACAGCTGTGAATGCGATGAATTAGCGGAATCGATTCTCTGCAATGGACTGGACCACACAATATCATCAGTCATCGAATAGGCAGAACAGAACGGTCAGATCAAGTGGAAAAGTTGTTGACTATGAAGAGGCGAGGTTATAAAGGTCAACATGCATGGCAGCGCGACAGTCACAACTAACGTCTGACTCGGGGCGCCTGAGGTCTATCAAGCTCTGTCATACCAACCACATGACAGGCAGAAATGGGTTCACATTGACCTTTATGGGTTGAGGTTGCCGTAACGCTGGTCAATGGTACCATTTTTTGAGTGCTCTTGTGCGTTTCAATGATCGTGTAAGTTGCTGCACTCGTCGCTTTCCTGTGCTTAGTTCGACGCGAATTCAACTACATCAATTACCCTAGAGTATACCATCAATCTAATTGCTGCAGCGAATTCTAGCACGCTAGATCATCGGCATGGCGCGACGAAGTGAAAGAAGCATAGACATCAATTACCAATGAAGTCATCTTGAGACGGCAAGAGTCACGTACAGTCACTGATGATGACCAAAAAAAACCATGCAGCATTCATCTTATATGATCCAGGACGTGTATATATTCAACGTCTCCTAAGAACAGTAGAGACTTCGGCAATGTTCGCCTTTTCAAAGAAGAAGCTACAAGCCGATAAGTCTTTCACCCAACGAGGTGTCGATGAATAATGAACGTACCACGCAAGTAAACATCCAACGGCGCACGCTCCACCCACCGCAACGTGCCCTCTCTGCGCTATGATGGACATCGGCACATCCCGATGCACCCTCTCACTCCACCTCGTGACGCCAGCAGCTAACGCGAACACGCCCAGCACCCGCTTCGGCGGCACCGCACCCCTCCATCCGACCACGCCCCCAGCCCCGCGCTCCCGGAAGTATCTCCCGACGAACAGCCACGCGTACAGCGCGCGCACGCCCAGGTTCGCGATGTTCGCGTATACCAAGCCCGCGTCGCCCATCCGAGCCCGCGCGCGAATCCGACGGCGGCGAGGACGAACCCGACCGACGCGCCGGCCATCCAGCGGCTCTGCGCGCGCAGGTCTGCGGGCGTGCACGCGGAAGCGAGGAACGCCTCGAGCACGCCGTTGAACGCCATGGTAGGGATGTAGTAGATGTACGCGCGGAGGATGATGGGCGCCGAGGTTTGTTGATAGCGCGGCGGGAGGAATACGGTCGTGGCGAGGGCGAGGTAGGGCGGTCCGAAGGTTGCGAGGAGAAGGAGAAGGTGGGTGAAGAGAAGGAGGAGGCCGAGGAGGATGCGGGCGGCGGTGTGGATGGCGTCCTTGGCTTTGGCTTCACCTTTGTCAGAAGAGGTCGGGAGGGTTTTGGCGAAAAATAATCTGGAGGTCTCTTCGATAGGCTGAAATAAGATCCGGGCAACCAGGGAGCCTGCAGCGATTCAGCGTGTGATGCTGTTTGAACTGAAGCTTCAGGTGGACATACCGTAGTTAGAGGCAATAGCGTAACCGCCTTGGTCTGCCAACGGGCTGAGGCGAGAAACGAGAAATTTGTCACCTTCGGTCAAGAAATGCTTCACAGCAGATTGGACAGTCATCGCACGCGATAGATGAAGCAGCTCAGGATCAAAATACACGACCTTCGCGCTGCATGTGCGTTAACTACGAACCAGTGGAAGATATCAACGGAACACACACTTGCCATGAACCTCAATGCTGACTGTTCGGAGGAGATATCGGCTCTGCCTGCCGTAGACGAGCAGAAATGATGCGAGAGTGGTACTCCCGTACGCTGCCTGCCCCAACGCAAATGCGAGGAGCGCCCAGTCCGGCGGCCCGAAAGCGAGTACAGCAAACGTGACAAGTGTCTTGAGCAAGACCGAAGCGCCTTCGGCTCGGACGCGTATACCGAATCGCAGCTCATTTTGCGCGCGAATGTGCAGGGGCTCCGCCAACAGCTCGAGAGAGGCTGCGACAGCATAGATGACCACGCTGAGATGGAAATGAGGTTGAGCGGCAGTGGAAGGGGCACTGGTGACGATGTAGATCAAAGCAATGATGAAAGCAGCGGGGATGCCGAGGAAAACAGGGAGGAGGGAGATATTAGTCAAAAGGTCGTGTAAGCCTTTCTTGTTAGAGGACACAGATGGAGGCGCACGGAGAAGAGCATTGCGGACTCCTTCTCGAGAGAGGAAGAGGATCGTGGAAAGCAGAAGCTCGAATTGAATGGCAGCTGTGCCGAATGTTTGCGGAGATGCGAGACGGACAAGGGCTTGGTTGAGAGCGAATGTGAATATGCGGGAGAAGAATTGCAGGAAGACAAGAGAGGAAGCTGAAGAGAGAGTAGCAGATGCTAGGTTCACTGAGGGAGGTTGGTGGGAGGCGTCTGCCATTGGAGATATTCTGTTCAACAAACGGCACTCATGGGATATCAGAGGTTCATGTCCAGCAAGTCTACCAGGACTGCTAGTGTCGGTAAGTAGGACGACACGTTGAGTGGAACGGAGTGTCAGGAGTCTCGACCAGCCATGCTATCCAAGACATCTGCCACCGGTCTCTGAGGTAAAATTGTTGGAATCATCGTTTCTCTATTGACGACGGCTCATACAAGAAGCAATGCTATATGGTAAACACTGGCCAAGAAAATATTCTTTATATTTGTGTACTCAGGAGTCAGGACCAAAGAGGCCATGCTCGAAAGTCGACATGCATGTAGTAGGCAAGCCATCACTTGCATCCTGGCCCTCGATGCTGCCGTGGGCAAGACGCTTCCGAAACGACAGTCCGGACAAGGGTCAAAAGCGCAAGACCCCAGACAGAAACATCCAATCGGGATGAGAACAGCTATCTGATAGTCTGCTTTGTGCAGCCGAGTGCAGGTTGACTTGCTGCAACCTTCGTCTAGATCCAGGAAAGTGAACCAGCGAGCGCGGCGCCTCCCTGTGCGTGGCCAGCCCATATATCCGGATGCATATCACAAGTCGAAAGCGTATCACCATCGTTGCTGCCATTGGGAGATATTTTGAACAGTGAGGTTGCAGAGAGCTTCGAGATGGTGAGAGTGACATCCAAGCGTACACGGGCAGACTGGGATCAGAACTCGCTCGGGAACTATCGGAACCACAGGCGTCGCTGTATCCGCCGCGGAGTACGGTGCATCCGGAGGTGGCGGGCTGGCACTAGGCAGATGGCCGGCACACGGGCGCTGGTAGCGGCCGACATTTGTGCAGAAGATCCTCGCGTAGTCGATGCGCATCTGAATAAAGAGCGACCCGTAGATATGAGCTGACGAGCGTCCGTGAGACAGAGACGAGACGAATCGCTCCGCCGAATTTTGAGGTGATAAACTGATTCAATGTCGGGGCTGGGTATCGGTTGTGACTCGGTGACTCGGAGGGTGTTTCGACGATGGCTCAGTCGTCTAGGAACAGGATGCTCCCACAACCTCTGAATGGTATCCCCAGATAAACCTCGTCGACGGCGGCTTTGTCTTTTATTCGATCCCTCTAAATCATCTACGATTTTCACCGTTTGGATGTCCTTCAGAACAAAGGGCGCTTGTGTCAGACTGAAAACATTCGAGGCGTACTGCCTAGCTCACTGTGTTCATCTATGGCCAAAGGAATCTTCGATAGACCGATTGTAGGAGATCGCGGGTTACAAAGAGGCAGGGGAACCGTGAGGACATCCGCATTGCACTAGAGGGGGTTATGGACTGGACATCGGTAGGGAGGATAAGAGAGGATAAGATGTTGAAGATCACAGTAGAAGGGAGGAGCGACACGACTTACTTGCTCTCGCTCTTCTACTCTGGCCTGTCACTCCCGCTGCCTATCGAGCCTCCATATAGACAGAGAACAGCAGGATATCACCGATAAAAAATGAGTTAATCTTTCGTGGGCCTTGCTATGAGCCAGCTCGGATGAAGGCGGTTGGGGGAGACTGCGCAACGAGGACTCCTCGAAAGAAAAGGAGATTTGTCGACCGCAGGGTATCCAGCGCTTGCCAGTGTACGGATTGAATGCGATCTCTGATGCATGTTTGGGCAGTCTGGCGGTCGTCCACTTTGCGCAACGAGGAAGGGAGAAAACAAAGGAACGGGATAGAGGGGTGAATCTGGGAGAATCGGAGATTGGTGCGGGTCATCTGCTAACAAAGCTGAAAATTGGGTGGAACCTGTTTTGCCGGTTCATCATAGGTGTTCAGGGATGCAATCGGAGGATGTATGTGGTATATGAACGTTGAGGCCGTCGTGGAGGAAAGGGCGGGCGTCGAGTAGCCCTTGTTGAGGAGGACGGAAATGACACGGTGTAAATGATGACCCGTGATGCATTGATGCAGAACAACCGCAAAGTCATTCGTTGCGCTCTCTCTACATAGCATTGGCATTCAATCTTCAGGCCCTCAGACTGTGAGTATTTCCCAACGGCGATAAAATGTGCAAATCTATGGACAACCTCGTAACGTAGCGCAGACAGGGGGCTGGCTTGCGAACTTGTGGCTGAAACACCTCCGGAAGAACGGAGAGAACTTGACGTACTTTTGCCATCTTGGGCCCCGCATGGATGCGCATCTGGCACAGGCGTTCGGGTGCCCCGGGCTGCCGCATTTCAGGCCCGGATGCAATCAACAAGACACATCGCGAGGTACAATTGACGAGCGCTATGTGAGCTGTTGTGAAGGCCCTCGAACCTCACACAGCCGCCGAAACTTGGACCGCTGAACAACTTGGCATGAAGGCAAACAATTGTTGTAAATTTGTGGGAAGGGGGACATCGCATGCTCCATCGATACAAGGAGGGTTGCGGGTGGATTCTGTCCAGACGGGTGGAACGCAGAAGATGACGAGATAAGAACGGCTGACCAGTTCGCCATCGCGTTGAGGATCTAGCTTCGCTCATTGCGACTAATTGGGTATCAAGTGGCGGCTGGGATGTTTTAAGCGCAATGAGCAGGTATGATTGGTCAATCCTGGAGGGGCGAGGGAATGGAGGCGGTCGGAATGCATCCGAGTTGAGGCGCCCCCCGATCTCAAGCAAATTTGGTCAAGCCCGTAGCGTGGGGTAAGTGATCGCAGAGAAGTCGCATGTATATGCGTCGACTTCGAGGAAAACACCGACTAGGAAGGAGGCGAAGCGGAATTGGATTGAAGGAGTTACACCGTGCCGTAGACGTTGTCAGATGCCGAGGAGTGCATCCAGGTGTGATTTGCAGGGTGTTGACCCTTTGTGACGATCGCAACAAGGCGCGCGCAACCCATGCACATGAGTGCTGAGGACACGAATAGTCGGCGATTTGTATCCGTGAACAACCGGTGAGGATCCTAGTCGCGTGTGCATGGAATAAGAACAAGAGGAAGCCTTCATCCAGCCTCAGCTGCGCAATTATCCGATGTCCACGACGGACGATACGAGGCTAGACAAGGCTCCGATCATTTGAATAGCCGGTAACGCATGCAACCCTGGAGATCCCTGGAGGTGGCTGCGACGACGCCGTTCGGTTACTTACCTCCTTCAAGAGACCCCGGGAAGCGACGAGCAAGGTACGAAGAAATGAACGATCCGCAATCGAACCGAGCTGAGAAGTGACGGAAGCCCATGGCCGTGATAACCCGTGAAAGTTCAGTGCCCCAGTGAGCCTCAGTGGTTAAGATAGACAGATAGTGCTCTGTGTGAGGCGAGGTTGGGCATTGTAAGGTCTGATAGTGTCTGATTGAGCAGTGCGTACATGGCCACCTGACGCTGCCCACCCAGTCACTGCCAGGCCACCAAGCCACGATCCAGGTACAGCCTGTTGTGGAAAGCCAGCACCATCGAGCTAACGCAGGCCAGAGCGAGATTGTTGAGCTTTGCTGACGGTTTGAACGAACCGTCAGCAATGTTCGGCCAAGTCAAGAACTCGGTGGTGATTACGCGCCAATGTGACGGACAGCAAGAATACAAGCCGAGTCCGCTTGGCATAACGGAATGCGTTCTGCGAAGGGACCGCAGTCTGCTAGAGCGATGGCAAAAGAATCATATGGTCAGGGATCCTTGGAAAGCCGCGTCATTTGGAGATCATGTCGATGTTTGAGGGGAGAACGTGAAAGACCCCGACTGACGGCCACAGGTGTGTTCGAGGTCCGCGAGCAACAAGAGTACCGAAGAGTGACGTCATCAGCGTGGACTTGCCACCGTTGTCCGTTTCAAGAAACCAGCGCGGCGGCGATTCGTCCTATTTTGCCACACATCTCGAACCAATCATTGCCATCCTCCGACACCCTTCGCTAGAACATATTTCGCGTCGAACATCCGAGCAACACTCCGACAATTATCGCTTTGATCTGCATGAAAAAACGCCCGGTCCTGGCCCTTGGGTGCCGTTTAACGACTCACCGTGAAGCGGGTGGCGACTCAGGCGCTTCCTCTCGGAAGCACCGTCATGTCGTCCTGTGTGGCGGACATACAAATAAGTCTACTCATTGATCTGGCACCGTCTTGCCTGTATAAAAGCAGTCATTGCACAGCGAGGCTAGGTCATCGCCACTCCCTTCCCTTCCTCTTCCTCTCCAGCACTGGGCCACAACCTCTAAGGATCGATTTCTCCATGGAAGCCAGGGCGATTGAAGCACCGCCTGAAGACTACTCGGTACGAGTTGGCCTCAGCTCTGTCGCTGGCGATGACAGTCGGGATCATTGCTCCAAGCTTCTTGTCGACAAGCACGGTGGGTCGTTCATTAGCGTTCGCTATCACACATACTCATGCGCGTGGATCTGATCGCCAGATCAACCCTTGCCCCAGACAAAACGTAGGAAAACAAGCGTGGCCCAGGCGAAGCCCTCGCAAGGCCTCAGTCGCAGGAGAAAGGGCCGCTTGAACAAGCTAGTCAGCATGCCTCTTGACATCTTGTACGATGTATGTGTTGCGCATGTTCAGAAGATGATCACCCTGACCTCCTTTGAATTCGTAGATCTTTGGCTTCCTGACGCCCGCCGATCTCCTCCGCCTTGCTCGGTTGACGAAGGCCCTGCGGGCCGTCCTCATGTCCCGTAATAGCATCTCAGTGTGGCGGTCTGCTCGTCTTCAGCATCCGGAGCACCCAGTACCAAGCCCCCCGAGAGGCGTTTCCGAGCCTTGCTGGGCCGCCTTGCTTTTTTGGCCCTTTTGCGGGGTCAGTGCATATTTGGTTTATTGTCGTTTTTGTTGTCATTTCTTATTGTTCGGAAATTACGAATTCAGCAATGCGGGGAGAGGAAGACGGCAAATATGCATGTTCCGTTTCGAAAGCGAGTTTGTCCA
This sequence comes from Heterobasidion occidentale, assembly GCA_039111635.1. Classification (NCBI taxonomy): domain Eukaryota; kingdom Fungi; phylum Basidiomycota; class Agaricomycetes; order Russulales; family Bondarzewiaceae; genus Heterobasidion; species Heterobasidion occidentale. The sequence goes on along the minus strand of JBCAQO010000015.1, from coordinate 264,484 downwards.
CCATGCTTCAAAGAACAGTACGCACGCCCCTACAGGGCACTGAGACGGGCGCCTAACACTACATTACCCCACAGCTCTATCCGCGATGAACAAGTTGCAGAGGAATATCCAGAAATTCGATCAGACATCGTGACGTTGGTGCCTTACGTGAATGGTAGGTTGGTCTTGTTCACATCTACGCTTTACCTAAATGAACATCTTCCGGAAAGGTCAATGTCGCCATTGGCCAAAGATTTTTTGGAACCCGGATATCGAAAAAATCGCTGGCACAGTCACTGTTTTTGCGAATGATATCATGTCGGAGAAACCAGGTGCTCAGGAAGCCTGGGACGCGTTCAAGGCAGATAGAGCTTCATTTGTGGAGGGCCTCCGGACGGTATGTTGTCGTATTCATCCTGGAGAAAAGAGCATGGTAATGATTAATGCCTTTAAATATTAGAGCTATCTCGAGTATTTGCAGTGGTTCAAAATCGTCATGAAAGTGCGGAGTCTTGAAGCCACTCGTTTAAAAAACGAGAGGTTCGCGGAGTCAGTCACCATCTCTTGTTGTCCACTCTTGTGAAACATGCTCATCTAGAACAGTATCAAAGCACGTATGCTAGACCTTGGCTACGAATCACTGGATATCGAGAGCTGGCGGTTTCAAAGATTGCCCCAAATCCGGATAGCCAAAAAGCTGACAGACCGCGGTAAGCAGAACGAGATTCGTATACCTGAACTCGTGTGCTGACTTTTACCAGCTTGGGACCGCATTCGCAGTGCGTTTGAGGCCGAGGCGATCGTTATCCGTGATGCCCGCCTTGAGCAAGAAGAGAAGCAGCGCGAACTGTGCGAGCGAAGAGAAGCAGCGCGGATCAGGGCACAGCGAGAGGAGGCTGATCGCAAGGAGCTGGAGCGCTTGAATTATTGGCACACCCGGCCTCGCACAGTAGATCTACCTCTGACAGAGGAGCAGAAGCAGGCGCGTCAGGTCCGGCGTGACGAGACGAGAAGCTGCTATGCCGCGTTTCTCAGACAGGTCCTTCCCTCACAGGTGTTCTATTTCCCAGCAGTCTATCAGGGCTCCGACCTTCTGTGCTTTCAAGAAATCATCCACCATGAAGCATCTACGCCGTTGCCGTTCACCTACCAAGACTGGAAGCGAGCGGCCGTCGGCCTGCCTGTTAGCATCATGCACTGGTTCAAACAGAGAAGGACTAGGTTCATTAACATGTTGCCACCCGACTTCCAATCGCTCCCAACTTCCGACAACGTCGTCCGCATCTCGACTCCCGCCGCTGTCACGAGGCGCTTAGATGGCAAGGTCGGCTTCGCAGGCGCTCTCCAGCTGGCCGTCGCTGTGTTCACGGACGGCGCGCTCGCGTACATCGGGCGCGACTTCTGCAACGTGTGGAAGATGCGCACGACGGACTTCCTCGTCACGAAAGACTTTTTGTTCTCCCAGCGGGGGTTCGACGCCGCGGCGAGCTTGGTGGTGCTGGTGGGGCACGATCCGATGACCACGACTGCGGCAGACATGGACAGGCTCGATTTGCGTTTCGTCTGCGACGACTGTGGCGGCGCTACCGAAGCTGAGCGCCGTGCGTCAAGATCTCAAGCCGAGTACGCATTCGGTTGGAGGAAATGCGTAAGCGCCCTCTTTTATCTCTTATGTCGGTACCTCCGAGCTCACAGGCACGACCATTACAGGTTGACCACTACATGTTGTCGAACCGCATAGACCACCCGACGCCTTCGTTCTCTATGCTTCCTCCGGACGTCACCGCCGATGTGAAGAGCAGGGAGCCCGAAGACCCCAGCCTCATGCTCCAACGTTGGCAGTGCAATCACTGCTCGGCTCTTCCCGGCCTCGAGGATAGAGCGACGGTGGCGGAGCATATACGCACAGTGTGAGTTTGCCAACCCCATATGCGTGCCTCGTTGCTCATGCGCGGCACAGTCATAGCATTGCTGCACCTGTGGACGATCAAGACCTATTTTACTTGCCTTCTCCAGGCACTCGACGCCCACTTATAGCACACCAGCCTGTTCAGTCATTAGATGTAGCCTCAGATCGTTGACTGTTGTATGACCATGAATAATAAGAATATGCTTATGTCTAAAATCACTCGTGCTGAGATTGGGGTGGACTTGAAGCTTGAGGCAGCGTCGTATTAGTAGCACACTTCAGACCTGCGGCTGCCCCCTGCTTGTTGAACACGAGTTCGAAAGCGTGTCAACCTCGCAGGGAAGCCAGTCGCCAAAATATGTTTGAGAATGTTTGAGAATTGCGTTGTGTACCCTAGCGTACCGAACGTCCCTAAACCCAGAGATGAAGAAAGATGGAACAAGCGAAAGGAACTAGAAGGCCAGAGAGATATGATACTTTACCAAGCTGCCGTGCGCATCGGCAGCTTGGCAAAGTACCACACACTCCAGCAAGAAAAGGAACGAGAAAACGTATAGTAATACCGTGCAAGCGAAGCGATAGAGTCATAGATCGTGCAAAAGAGATGGTGCATCGTGCGAGTCGAGTTGGGCATCGTGCAAGAGAAATCGTGCGAATGGAACCAAGAATCGTGCAAATAGAGCCAGAGATCGTGCAAATAGAGCCAGAGATCGCGCAAACAGAACCAGAGATATCGTGCAATAGAGTCAAGAAGCCGTGCAAGAGATGACCGCGAGCAGAAGACGCCACAGAGACGACTCGACACCAGCCCATCCTAGACGGCAGCCCGCGTGAGGAAAGCATACACCGAGCGGAAGGCGCGTCCGATGGCCCTGATGGCATCGCCGACGATCGCCTTGACGCCGCGCGACACGACGGGTGTCTGGGACTCTAGGTCGAATCCGCAGAGCCAGTGGACGTCGGCGACGTGATGGCCCAAGTCCGCGACGATCTGTGCGGAGCGCGCCATGAACGGCGAGGAAGGCGTGATGGAGAGCACGGTGTCGTCTGACCAGTACGAGGGCGGGTGAGAGTCAAAGTCGATGACGGACGAGAATTCGGTGTCCGAAGAAGACTGAGGCGACCCAAAGAGGACTGACGCGGAGCGGATGGTCTCTTCGCTGACCGCGGCCTCCGGACCCTGTTGGCTTCCCGACACGTGTTGACCTTCACCGCGAGTCTCGTCGACCACAGAGACAGAACCCTCCACAGCAGAGCCAGCGACCTGTGTGACCTCATCAACCTGATTCTGGGAACTTGAGCCCAGAGGACGCCACGGAATCCAGTTGACCGCATCGTCGTCAGTGCACGAGTTCGCAATCTCCTCGCCAGTGGGTGAGATGAGAGCCAGCACCGGGATAGCGTCTGGAGTCCACGGTCCCTGATCGTCGCCCTCGCTCGCGCCCTCACTCTCGTCCTCGTCTTCCTCCTGTATGATGTTGAGACACACAGGGGTAGGCGGCGGCGACAGAGAGTTGGGTGCGAGGGATCGGCGTGACGGCCGTTTGCCAGAGACAGGCTTGACTACGGATATCGTGACATGCTGTGCCCTTTGTGGTAACGCCCTGTCTTCTTCCCGGATGATGATCGTGGATGCAGCAGGAGTGGATGAGGGCACCGTCGAGATAGAGGGTACAGTCGGGGGTGCACGCGGCGACTCAAAGTCAGACACAGGAACCCAAGAGAGCACGCGGTCGGGAACCTGGTATCTTTGCACCTCCTGAATGACAGGAACAGATCCAGGAGTGTCCGGAGGGGTAGGCAAGGCGGGCATGTCAGGAGACTGGCATGATCCATGGTCAGGCATAGGAGCTGGAGAGGCGTCCTGATCAGAGCCTTCAGAGGCCTGGTCGTCGTCGTCGTCGTCGTCGCCATCCTCTTCTTCCTCGAGCCAGCTAGACATGCGAAAGAACCGGCATGTAAATTGCTCTTCAGGCTCGGGAGTCGGAGATGAGGTATAGTTATTGGACACCTGTTGCACTCCTGCCTCCGTCTCCTCCTCCTCGAGGATGGGGGGCAGAGATCCGGGAGTAGAAGGCGGTGTGAACAAGACTGGGACGGGAGACCGACGCGGAAGTTCGACATCAGACAAGGGGACTGAGATGGGAGCATGATCCAGAACTTTGGGTTTTGCCTCTACCACCACCACATCCTCGCCAACAGTGGTCACGGATTCAGGGCTGGACGGGCGCGTGAGCAAGGGAGAAGCCAGAGATCCATCCGAGGACTGATCGTCGGCATCAGATTCCGACGCAAGGGACGCGAGATCGAAGCAAGCCAGAGACGGGCGCATGAATCCAGAGAACGCTGAAGTGCCATCAAGCTCCGGCTCAGAGTCAGCCATCGCATCGGTAGCGGACGCCGTTGACGAACAGGTGTACAGCGGGAAGCACTCTGTGCACAAAGCATCAGTACACATATCCAGACCCATCGATAGACAGCAGCGTACCGTTCAGTGAAGAAGAGCGCAGAGTTGAGAGTGCCGCGGGCGCATTACCCCAGGCCTTGACCCACAGATGATAATAGCCCCCACAGACTTTGGCGGCCCATGCTGCGGCCAAGATACAAACCAGAGATGGCCCACGGAAAACGGTCGTAGCGAGCTGGATGACAGAGACAAACAAGCCAATGAAAATGGTGAGGATACAAGTGCCCAGATCACACAAGCGCTGCGTCAGTGACTGAGTGCTTGGGATGGGCTGTTGCTCGGTAACATCGTCCTCGCTAACGGCTTGGGGTTCCTCCTCAGCTGCAGCCTCCACGCCCATCGGTGACATCTGGGCGATTGCCTCAAACCATGCCAGCATCTGCGCACGAGAAATAAAGCCAAGATGACTGAGTTGAGTCTGGTCGACCTCCTCGTCAACGGGGTAACTCTTGACTATGTGCGGGAGTCTAGGCGGCGTGACGATGATAGTGGGAATGCTGTCTGGGACCCATGGGGTTGGTTCTGTCATGAAAGGTACTGTGGAGAATATATAAGCCATGTGCAAGCAATGCGACTGGAAAAGCACATACTATTCAGCTTAGGGAATGAAACAGTGCGCCAGAAATGAACGATCGCGTTGATCCACGTTGGCAAGTCTCGAGTGCTCGTACATCTCCCGTCAGGAGTTGCACAGGACCAGAGGCGAGGAAAGTGATCAACGCTAGCGAAGGCTCGCCCCAAGCCTCGATCCACTCATTGGTGTGCCCAAGCATCGTGCTAGACCACTCTCTTGCCAAATGCTCGATAGATGCGGTGCTATTGAGAACCAGTACACGAGCAGATCGAGCTTGTGTCACCGCGAGCTGCATCGCCTGAGCAAAGGAGAAAGTGAGGGTAGCAAAGAGGCTTGAAGGCACGGATGCGAGGACGAGAGGGTTGAACAGGGCTGGTAGATTCGGCACGAGTCAGTCGATGGCAGTGGGATGAGTCGGAGAAGGAGCCTACCACCACGCCATACAATAACCAAAGGAGAGCCCTCTAATATCTGCATGATGATTGACTGAAGCTGCAGCATACGAGAAGAGAAAGATGTAACGACGGAACGCGAGGCATCGCCCCACGTCTTGACCCATCCATCAAAGTATCCAAGTACAATGCGAGAACAGTCCGACGCCAGGTGCTGGGTGTGAAAGGTGCCATCGAGGACTAGCACACGAGCAGCTTCAGTACGTGTCACTGAGAACTGCATGACTCGAGCATAGATGACGACGATGTTGGCGACGATGCCTGAAGATACCGGTTGACAGTGACGGGCAGGAAGAGTGAGAGGGCGAAGGCCCGAGGACTTGGGTGCTGACAGTCCTGCATGGATGTATGTCAGTCGAGGATGAATATGTGATAAGAGAAGCATGACATACCGCGGAGCCGTGCGACCGACTGCACCTTCTCCACTGCATGTAAGACCCCCGACAGGAGTCTCGAAGCATAGCGGGAGAGGAAGGCGATGACCGTATCGAAGAGAGTAGGAGAACGAACTTGTGTGCGGTGTGTAGCCGAGAGCGAGAGGGGACGAAGCTTGCGGGCCTTAGACTTGGACTTGCGAGCGAGTATAGCAGTAGAGACGATCCAGTATACAACGAAGATGAACAGCGACATGGTGAAGCCAAGGAAGAGACCCCAAGACAAGGACAGGCCCTGGTGGTCGATGGCGACAGTGATGACGAGGTCGGTGGTGGAGCTGTTGCAGGACATCTTGATAGAAGTGATGGTCGAGGATGAAGAATCGAATGGAGGACATAGCTGGAGAGGGGGGGGATTAAATGTTAGATATTGGGATTGAGGCTGGGAGGTATAGCAGCCTCGTACGAGCAGGCTCGATTACAACAGAGGCGCTCGGTCGACACTGCTAGACCAGACCACCAAGTACGATACCGTGAAGAGACACCGTCCTGCTCTTTTTAAATGTGTAGATTTGTCCGTCAACCAACGTCGATTCTGGTGGAGCTCAAGTTATAATAAATGAATCCTGACATACGAGGTAGATATGATGAGCACCATCCGCTGAGAGGACGAGCAGTTCGAGCAGATGGTGTTTTGGAGCGCTGCAGGAGAAAAAGGAAATGTCTCGCCGCTGTACGTGTCGAACAACAAACTCCTGGTCCACCCGAAGCACCGGGACCTCCGTTCGTGCCCAGAACGGCATCCCCGACACCAAATCCAGCGATGGTCGAAGCATTCCTACCGCTCCGCTCGGGGCTCAAACGCGGTTCGAGGGCGTTCTAGACGGACAACGGGCCCGAAAATGCCAGTTAACATCGCAGCCCGACCGTCTCCGTGCTGAGACACGAGAACGCGCAGGCGAGATAGGGTACCATGCATCCTGGGTCCAACCAGCTAGGTGATACCGAAATCCACCTTTCAAGTAGAGGCGCGGATTTGGAGACAGGGCAGAGGCATCTTGGAGGTCGACATGGTTTTTCTCCTCAACGGGAGGTGGCAACAGAGATAGTTTTATGGCAGCCGCCCTCCGAACTTGTGTGCGCAAGAACGCAATACCACGAGGTCGCAAATATCCTCTCCTCGTTCCCGAACAACGGTAAAGTTGCGATGGGAGTGAGTGCACGATACCGCGCCCAACGATATCACACGACGCGCCGAAGTCGGTGCCTTGGGCCGCTTCGGGCGACGGGAGTATTGTCGAGCACTCTCTCGCTGTTTGGCACGCTCGGTCCTACCACTTACCATGTTGGATGAAAGGACACGATGGGATCCTCGATGATCACGTCTGATCCTGCCAATGATCTCTTCCCTCGTCGCCGCCATCCATCCGCAGACAAGGAAGGATGTCGATCGAGGAAGACGTGACGGACGCTCATGGGCTGCCCGAGATCGGATGGGTGTGAGCCTGTGTGAGCGCTTAAAAAGGCAAGGATGCTACCATATACACGCACCTCGCCTCTCGAAGCTTCGCCTGTACTCCTCTTTTCAGCCACTATCGGAGCGTCTTTTGAAGTCGAAACTCTTTCTGGTAGTAGAGAAAAGGCCGGTTAGCTTCGGTGAGCTGTAGGCATTGCAGCGAGTCGCGACCGGCTGGTCGTCCAAACAGATATTCAGCAGTCTCGTGCTCGACATATATCGGTAAAGCTCATCAATACCGTCCCGACCCGATCGCCTCCACTGCAGCCGTCTCCAGGACCGTCCGTACAGTGCGAACGGATCCAGAGAACAGGAGCACCGGAAATGACACAAAATGATCAATTGTCGACTCCATTAGACGGATGCGGTATATACACGCAGCGGACAGCAGCACCGCGCAATGAATGAGAGCAATGGATGCACACGGCGAGGCAGCAACTTTGCGATCCTTTCTCGAGCTCGAGCATTGGGGAAACGATGGTTGGGTAGGGTTGGGTTCGGGTGCAATGCCAACGCACCTGGCATGAGAACCCTGTAAATTGGCGGGCGCTCAATCCACGACACCTGCCAAATCGGGACACTTGCCCGATAATCAGGCAAAGCGAGAGAAACAAAGTGGGAGCCCGAAGCTCGCCTCTTGCTCTCTCTTGCTCCGGTGGGTTTGGACGTCAAGTTGCCAACGAACACTCGAAGAAAGGTGCGCAGCAGGGCAGCAAGATTAAAGATGACAGACGACGGATGCAGGTCGTGCCTGTCATCCCGACGGCGCGCCTCCCGAGACGCGATCGGCCGAGTCATGATCATCGTCCTGTCGATCCAAGCGCGAGCCCCGACAGGCCCTGACTCGAAATGACCAAGGCTGCCACAGTCCTACCACCATCTATGTAACGTCACCACCTCGAAGATGACTCGACGGTCCGCCACGAGCCTTGGAGCGACGTTGCGCGGCCCCCGCGCGGGAGTCCGTCCACAGATTGACTCCTCGACATATTGAGACTAGGCGCTCTAGCCCAGGGAAAAAGAACCTGCGCAGGCGCTTGCATCACGATCACATAACCAATCATAATCATAATTTCGCCACCCACGGACTACTAAAAATACACGGACAACAGACGGTGTAGAGGACGATGCGTAGAAGTACAGATGCCGAGTCGAGCGCGAGCGCGATAACACAAGGAGAGAAACAGATGAGGCGTTAGTCGTGAGTGCAGTTAGGCGGGCGGGCGAATACGTGGGCAGGGTCGTGGGTCTTCGAAATATGAAAGGAAGAGAACGAATATATGGGAAGCGTAGAATACTTGTTCAAACACTCCAGGGCAGTGCGCAGAGAGACGGGCGTATGAGAGTCTAAAAGCGTGATAAACCAATAAAATAAATAGCCGATGCGAGAGGAGAAAAGGGGAAAGAGGAAAAGATGGGAGAGATGCTCCGGTGCGCCAAGGTCACCACGCGAAGGGGAAGTGCACTTCCTCGCGCGCTTCCGCGTACGAGTCGGTGACGAGGCGGATCGAGTGCAGATTTTCGTGCTCGAGCAGGGGCGACGTCTTCGGGTTCGGCGGGACCAACAAAAGGCGGATAAAGTCCTGACGCACACGAGTCAGATGGGGCGGGTGGAGAGACACGAGAGGCGGAACTGACCTTGACGACGAGGCCGGTGGCGCTGAACCCGCCGTTCTTCACGTCCTTCCGACACCGCACCTCGCCTTCCCAGTTGAGCGCCTCGCGCCCCGCCGCAGGCGCCCGGAGCGGGTTCGAGCCGGTCGGCGCGGCCGGCGGGAGCTCACGAAGCGTGCCCTCGCCGAGCACGAGCGTGCGAATGGCAGACTCGCCGCGCACGGACGTGGCCACCTGGCGCACGAGCGACACACGCACGGTGGGGCGCGCGGCGGGGTCAAAGCTCTTCGTGCGGCCGAGACCGAGGCGGGACGCCGTCGGTGGGGTCGGGTGGAGGAAGGCGTCGAGCGAGGATAGGGGCGCGGAGAGCTGGAGGAAGAAGGGCACGGTGTCGGTTATGGCGTAGATTTGGACCTCCGGGACGAAGAGCTGGTAGGATGGGAGAGGAGGGTCAGGGGGCGCTCAGACGATGAAGAGAAATCGGGGACGAGGACTGATAGGGGCGGGAACGTACATGGCATTCTATGGGTGAGATTTTCGCGCTCGAAGTGGTGGGCATCGTCGAGATGACCTGATGCCATTCTTCAGGCACGGACTTGATGGTCGAGAGGAAAGGGAAGGCGGACGGAATTATGGCTTGGTGCGGCCGCGTGCGAGGGTAGTACATGAGCGGGACATTCAACCTGAACAATGCAAACGTTTTTAGGTGAGCCAGCTGCACGTGTCTGACGCGCAGGCATTGCGGGACGCACGATGATTTTGGATTCCACGGCGTAAGGCTACGCGTCTTGGTGACGCACACGGTCAGAGCATAATTGCAGCCAACGTGGACCACGGGCAAGCCCGGGAGGTCCGCGTTGAAGGTCGGAGGGAGGACACGCGTTCGGCCAAGATTCGCGTGAGAGTCGGGCATAGTGATCTTGAAGGGCAACATCGACTGGCACGTCGGCGCCGATGGGCCCGCCTTCCAGATAGGCTCGGACATAGAGAAGAACGTGGTTGTGTTGGCTGTTCCATCGCCAAAGGTGAGGGCAAGAGTGCCCTGGAGCTGTAGACAGCGGGAGGTCAGGTTAGGGGCGCGGGGAAAAAGGGGCGCGATGATTCCATACCGTGAGCGAGACGGCAAGCACGTTCTGGGTGGACGCGAGCGCGACTTCGCCTTGGATGAGCGCGTGACGGCCGTAGGTGGGGATGTTGGCGCCGTGCTCTTGGCCGCTGAAGGCGAGGGCGATTTGGTCTCCTGAGACGGTGATGGTCTCGTCGCCTGTAAGGCTGCGAGTCTTGCGTGTGGTCAGGGCAAGACGCATCTCTGACGGGCGAGGGTCGATGGAGTAGGAGGGTGCATCGGGGGAGGGAGAGTATGGAGGGGGAGGCATGGCCGGTGGGGGAGGTAGACAAATCATGGCGGGAGGGAGGAGGACAGGGGTTCAAGTAGTTCAGCTTGGGTCAAAGCGGTTATAAAAGCGAAAAGAGGGGCGGCCCCTGCGCAGCCTCCGAGCCTCTGGCATGGTGAGACGCGGAGGCTGAAGCGCGGATGTAGCGCAACCGCCACCATCGCGATCGAGTCAGCTCTGCGGTCATGGCCCCGTTAGGTCAGCACATGCTGTAAGCACTTGCGGCGCGCACACATCGGGTCAAGACAAGAGAACAATACATTGTCCCAGCATGCACGTACGAATATCCACACACAATGTACAGCGACCACCTCCTCGACGCCAGAGCAAGATCTGCACAACTTAGAAATAAAAACGAGCGGCTATCAGACGGAAGATTTCGAGTGTCAGTCCTCGCTGGGAGATCTCCGGGCGTCCGAGTCACCATCACGCACCGATCAGTCATCCAACCTCCCAAACGGTAGCAACCAGCGTCCATCGAAGCTTGTCTCAGCGTCTCTGCGTCTCCGAAACGCTCACCGCCCCTTCCTGATGTCCTTCCTCCAACCGCGCCAGCGCCTCCTCCACCCGCAGAGCCCTCTCCGCATCCCGCCGCCCCTCCCACTCCTCGTCCCGACTCATGAAGCTCACCGGCCGGTCGCTCCGCTCGCTCATCCTGCTCCGCCGGTCGACCTCCAGCTCCCGCGCCTGCGCCCGCAGACTCGACCGCAGGAACCCCGCCAGCAGCAGCCGGCTTCCCCGCGTGTGTCCGTACGCCGGCGGCGGTGGTGGCGCGATCGCCGAGTCTTCGACGTCCCCCGTCCCCACCCCGCTCTGCGCGAGCGCCGCCGCGTATGTCGGCAGCGGCGGCCGGTGCCACGGCGCGATGCCCATCGTCGCGCTACGCCGCGAGGACACCCGCCGCAGCGACGTCGGGAGCATCTCCCCGGGGTGCAGGTGCCCGTAGCGCTCGGCGCGCACGCGGAAGATCCGCCGCTCCAGGAAGAGCAGCTGCGCGAGCACCGTGATCCCGAACGCGACGTACACGAAGATGCTCGTCGTGCCGCCGTTGATCTGGCCATTCGGGTCGTCGTCCGGTTGCCGGCTCTGCCGTCGGCCGAGCAGCTTCACGGCGAGCACCCAGCCGGCGATGGTCCCGCCGAGCAGCGAGAGCTGGAAGAGGAGGATGAGGATGGTGGTCAGGCGGATGCCGCCGTAGGTGGGGACGTTTTGGGGCTTGAGAAGCGACGCGATGCTGCGCTTGCCCATGGAATGCGTGGACGAGGAGTCGTTCAAAGGAGTGGATGGCGCGCTCGCTGGTGCGCTGCTGGTTGTGATCGCAGGATCTGACGAAGGTGGTGGTGGTGGTGGTGGTGGTGGTGATGATGATGATGATGATAAGACGCCCGCAAGAGGTGTGTCTGCCGGATGTCTTTCGGGAATGCTCGCGGCGTCTGCCTCCTGCGCCTGTGGGCGCCCGTGAATCTGCTCCTGGTATCCAATCTCGCCACGCTTGGAAGGCAATGGACCCGCCTGGGGATGCGTCTCCTGCACATCAAGTGCCCGTGCCGACGAGGTGGAACCCGACGCGGCCTCGCTGGTGGATGCCATGACTAGTCGGCCGCCTGGAAAGGGAGGAAAGAAAGAAAGACTAGCTCAAGCTTGCACCTGGCAAGTAGACGACCTGAAGAATGGCATCAAAGAAAGGAGAAAGATAAGTACACAAGCACGACGACACCGCCCACCGCTCTGCTCCAGTCGTTGAATGGTTAGGTCAGCGTATCCAGGCACCACGACAGCTCCCGTGACCCTCGCCCACCAATCACCAGAGCGCGAGGGCAGGCCATCTCGGTTACCGTGCTCGAATATAGATCACCGCGTCGGGCAGCGAGGGCACACTGCGAAAACAGGCCGAAAAATAGCTAGCTCGCATCGTACTCAGACAGTAGAGGCGCACACTCAGAGATCATCCACCCTGCTCTCCTCTCGTGCCAGAATCGTCCCCAGCTGCACCACCGTGTAGAACGAGAACGTCTTCATCTCGGGCGCCTGCGCTTTGTTCGTCCGCGACGGCGTCCCACGCACGTCGTCCTCGGGAAGCGCGTCGTCCGAGCGATACGTGTACGAAACGAGCATGTTGAACTGGTTTCCAAAACCGCATCAGCAACCACCGCCTCACGATGATGGGACGCGGCCGGAGAACGCTCACCTTGACTTCCCCCTTGGCCTCTTTCCCGATCATCACCTCGCCTCCCACAATCGTCACGTTCGCCCGCTTCTCGAGCACGCCCACGGTCTTGCTCTTCGCGCCCTGCGCACGCGCGCCTCCGCGGCCGTCAAATCCGAACTCGTCGTCCTCCACGCCGAACATGTCCTCGTCGTCCTCGTACTCCCACGCCTCCGCGAACGCGGCGATCGGAAACGCGGCGGACGGTAGCGACACCGCGAACGGCGGCCGACGTGCCTTTTCGGGCGATGCGGTCTCTCCGGATGCCGCGGCCACGGCGGGCATCTGCCTCTGCACCGACAGGCGCACCTGGATTGGGTCGTACAGAGGGTTCGTCATCGCGAGGTGGAACGGGTACGTCTTGCCCGCCATCATGCCGCCTGCCCCGCTGGTGTCCTCGCCAGAGACGATGCGAGACCCCGCGGTGCGCCGGGCGGGCTCGGGCTGGGGCAGCGCGACGGTGATGGAGGGGAGGTAGTTGGCGGCAACGAGCTTGATCTTGTAGCGCACCGACTGTGCTTTCTGCTCGGGTTTGATGAGGATGTGGCGGCACGTCGGACAGCGCTTGGACTTTTTGGAATGTAATGGGATGCGCAGTGGTTTGAGGTCTCTGCGCGAGAAATAGAAATGAGCATGTGTCGACCGTCCAGCGTGTAAATGACGTACTGCGCCCTCAGCGACGTCGCCCAGCTGTTCGCCCACCGCTGTTCCAGCGCGGCCACCTCGCTCACTTCCTCGATGCGCTGCATGAAATCAAGGTCCTGTTCCCCGCCGGCGCCAGCCACAGCCGTCTCAACCCGGCTGCGATACTCCGGCATCTCGTCCTTGGGGCCCTTGTCGCGGCCGCGGGTGCGCGGGTGGGGCGTGTACTTGCCGACGCCGGGAATGTCGCGCGCGAGGGCGGAGGACGCAGCTGCTGTGATGGGGTTCACGTGGGGGTGGTGTGAGTGGGACGCGGTCGACGGAGCATGGGCGGAGGAGGATGCACGTAGGAAGGGCTCAAAGTGTTCCTTGAGGCGCTCGAACTCGAGCGATTCGGGCGCGGAGTCCTCGTACTTCTGTAGTTGCGCTGGGGGAGGGGGGGAAGACGTGCATGAGCGCGCGCGGGATCGGCGGGTCGGGGGACGCACCTGCGAGCCCTGTGGGCTTTTCGAACGTGATGTCCACCTCGGCCGAGTCCCACCTGCAGTGGTTGCAGTAGAGAAAGAAGGGCGGCTCGCCGACGGCGTTGAGACTCATGTTGGCCGATCTCCCGTCGTCGATGTCTGGAGGATCCGACGGCACTACCGAGAGCGTGTTGCGGCAATTGGGGCACAGAAAGCAATTCCGCGCGCACCTGCGCGAAGCGTGTCGCGACGTGAGACAAGCCGAGCACCAGCGGAGAGTCGCGAGCGGACGTGCTCACCGATTCTTTTCCGCGCGGACGCTCGCGCTGGGCACCTCGAAAAGGCAGTTCGGGCAGTAGTAGCCACTGACCTCGATCGACACGCAGCGGTTACATCGCACGGCATCGCATTCCTCGCAGAAGTAGAGCTCGTGCAGCGGGTGGAAGCTGTAAGAGGACGAGGCCAAGTGGGGCGGCGGTGGGGCCGGAGTGGAGGCGAGACACGGGCAGTGGTATTGGATAGTCGGAGGCATGCTCTGTATGTCTGGAGGCGATGGCACTGCCTGGGTTTCGAGTGCTTGATGGACGCGGATGCCAACGGAGACGAAGCTGAGGTGGCTGCGAACGGCTGTCCCCGCGCCGCCTTAGTCGGTGGCACAACCAAGTCACTCCAATCCTCTTCTTAAAACACAGGGATCTCATGCCATGGCCTCGATCTTCGCTACGGCAATCATGAATTCCTACTCCTCGTTGACCATTCGTTGAAACGTTCAGGAGTGAACGAGTCATCCGTACTCAGGCTCTCAAAGGGCTCAAAGTCAAGGGATTCCGATTCTTGGATCTCTGCTCGCCTTCGTACACGCACTCTTAAGTATATGGAATGGACTCATGGGCCACACACCAACTACGCCGTTGCTAGCACTCGATGATTTGACGACGACGGTATGTAAGCTACCTGACCTCGCTCGTATCGAATGTGACCATGATTTGGCTCCTGAGGTCTCTCGTCTTTGGCGTTGACTGTACTCAAAACACTCACCTGCGAGTGGCAGAGTCAATACAGTTACCTTGTGAGGACGCGTCGTGCCACCTGACGAGGCCGTGATACTCACGTGTGATACACGATTTCGCTGCCATTTTTTTTCGATGAACCCTTTGGACCTTGGCGCTTCCGGCTTCATGTCGCATCATGTCGGGTTTTTATATCCTTGATCACGGAGCATCCGGCTTCTAAGATTCAAGCTCTCGTACCGGGAAATATAGTACATAGGGCGATGTAGGACCACGGAACCTATTCTGGTACGCTCACAGTCTAGACCTTCGAGTGACCGCTTGCGTCCATTGATCGTGATGTGCATGCATAGAGGGTGGGTCTCATGGGGCATACTGGGATCTATTGGCATGTATGTAGGGCCGGTAAGTAAACACGACATGCAATGTACCCCGTACCCCATGCTACGCGCTACCCCACGGCGCTCACTGTACGTATGCATCTAGACCCATACATAGCGTGGTGAGTGACCGGCACGCTTTCGCGCGTACCGAGATCTATTCTCGTTACGCAGTTTTCTGTGCCCGCTCCAAGGCTTGTGTTTTCACTTATCAGATCTCGTCGACTTCAGCCAGTCTTCAGCCCTGGTCGCACAAGACAATGTTTCTGGAACTCCGAGCAGGTCGGTCCTGCTTAAGTGTCGCCCTGTGCGAGCGGTCCGCTGTTCGAAGTTCGTCAGGGCCGACATGATCGCTCTTCTGAGCCCACTCCAAAGACCGGAGCTTCTCAGTGATGCCCGGCGCCCGCTGAGCATCGTTGCGGGGACACATCTGGGCAACTCACTGGGATGCAGCGTTGTGCGGAGGACGTATACCTTTCGGAAGAATCAGTAAGTAGCCTTGGACCGCAGCATTCATGTTGGGCTATTTTGTAGTCTCTTCCAATTTCATAAATGTGCCTCCGTTGCGACCTGGATCGTTACGTCAGTCCCCACTTTGTTTCTCCGGCATCTAATCCGCCCCTGAATGGCATTGACGCCCGTAACGCTGAAATCGCTCTTCTGATCGTCAATCCATGAATCATGCATTGCAGACACATGCTCTTGCCTAGCAGGTAAGTCTCTGCTGCCTGTTCAATGCCATTTTTGTCCTCAGGACGCCAGCAGCACTGCCCTCAGCTCAAGAAACATGTGTCTTCTAGACTGCCCGCACTATGCGAGCTTCGGCGGGTCCTCGATCTCTATCTCGGAGTTGTGATCGATATATAACAAGTTATGATCGTGGGCTTCTCCTCGTACAAAGTCACAATCAACAGAGAAACCCCTGATACCTGAAGACGTAAGATGTCTCCTTTAAGAGGGAAGAGGGAAGCAGTCAGTACAGGAAGATGTTGGACCGAGCGTCACCCGAGTGCACTCAGGAGTCAGTGGCCGCAGCACGGACAGGGATGGACTCGGGAGCAGACGCCATGAATGTCAACCACGCTTGAACCCGGCATTCATGGAATCCAATCGAAGACATATGGTTTGCGACCCACTTCCTGGCAATGGCATATGCTAACGCGAACCGTATCAGGACCTCCGTAGCAAGCGCCTGTATTTCATTTATGTTGACCATAGACTTGGCGGCGTTGCGCTATTCCATCATCGTATAAAACCCCGCATGCAACCCCGCCTATGCCCTTCTCCTTTCCACCAACCCATTGTTGTCGCATCATGCTGGAAGGGATACTACCTGCCCCTCTGGAGCCCTATGCACCTCTTCTCGCTGCCGGCGTGGCGAGTGTCGCGGTTTTCATCGGGCTATGGACTCGCAGGTCCCGTCGTTATCCCCTTCCTCCCGGACCGAAGTCGAGCTGGTTTGGAAAGGTGAAGATGCCTAATGCTCCTCCCTGGCGGACATATTCGAGTTGGCAGAGCATATATGGTTAGTGTTGATCCTATAAACCTTATACCACGACGTCGATGCCTGGGTTCAGGGGACATCATTTACATCTACGCATTTGGAAACCCTATTATCATTCTCAACTCGGCCAAGGCGGCGAACGACCTGTTGGACAAACGTAGCGCCAAATACTCTTCTAGACCAGTGCGCATCATGGTCCAGGAATTGTAAGCTCAAGTCGTCGCTTCGCGCTGTTTCCATACCTTGAGATGTTTTTAGAATGGGTTTGGGGTGGCTCTTCTCGTCGATGCCGTACGGAAATAACTGGCGTAAACATCGTGCTCTGTTCCAGAAGCACTTCCACTCCAATGAGGCATCCACACACCAGCACACGCAGATCGAAGAGACTCATGCCCTGCTGCGCAACTTGCATCGTAGCCCGGACAAACTTGCCCACCATCTGCGAAGGTGCGGATTTAAACGTCGTTCTTGCCGCCACTTTTCTCAAACACACCGCTTTCAGGAGCTTCGCTGCGTTAGTCATGAAGATATCCTATGGCCACCAGATTGAGGAAGAAGGCGACATGTATGTCGGTTTGGCCGATCAAGTGTTGGGCTCTCTCTCGCGCGCTGGACTTTATGGCACATACCTGGTGGATTACATCCCTCTTCGTGAGCATATGGATTATTTCTTTTGGTAGGACGACGGACCGCTGAAGGATGTAACAGTGAAATATGTACCAGCATGGATGCCAGGTGCGGGCTTCAAGAAACAAGCGAGGGAATGGCGCAAGGACTCTCTTGCTATGATAAACAAACCGTATGAGATGGTCAAGCAAAAGATGGTATGTTCGCGAACGATTTTTCGAATCGTCTATTCAGTCACAATGTCAGGCATCGGGCACCGCGGTACCTTGTTTCACCACCGTGGAGCTGGAGGAATGGAACAGGACAGGACAGGATGCGGAACACGAAATACTGATCAAGGAGGTGGCCGCAATCTCTTACGGAGGTGAACATCACCATCTATTGTTTTCTCAGTACTGAGCATGCATATATTATCACTCAGCGGGAACCGAGTCGGTAAGCTAGACCACAGGCTTGAGAAACAGCCAAGGTTGACAGTGCCGAACAGAACTTGTCTGCTCTGCTATCGTTTTTCCTTGCTATGATGGTCCACCCCGAGGTCCAGCGCAAGGCTCAGGCTCAGGTAGACAGTGTGATTGGGCCTGATCGTCTCCCCGATTTCTCCGACCGTGACCAATTGCCCTATGTGGACGCCATCGTCTGGGAATGTTTGCGCTGGAACCCGTCTCTGCCCTTGGGCGTCGCGCATTATACGACTGAGGATGACGTTTACGAAGGATACTATATTCCCAAGGGAACGACGGTCCTCGCAAACATCTGGTTTGTGGAACTCAAAATGTCCGCTTCTCCGAATTTGACTGGTGTTCAGGAATATTCTACACAATCCGGAAGTATACCCTGACCCGTCGTCGTTCAACCCGGATCGCTTTGAGGACCCGAAGAAGAGCGCGGAGACCGGCATCAACATCTTACCGGACGATGCATTTGGCTACGGAAGACGGTGATTGCGATTTATCAAATATGCTGTCGAGTGCATACTGACCGCTCATTTATAGGATGTGCCCTGGTCGCTGGCTTGCCTTTGACACTTTGTGGATCACCCTCGCCTCCATTCTCGCCGTCTATGATGTACAGAAGCCAGTCGATAAGGACGGCAATATCATCGAACCCGAAGTTGGCTTCACGTCCGCTTTGTTCAGGTGAAGCGTATCTTGTAGATTGCGTCGGCGCCTGGCTGATTCGATGCGTCTTTTCTAGCCGTCCAAAACCTTACTCATGCAAACTTGTCCCTCGCTCCGAAGCTGCACTGGGCCTGGTTCTGCAAACCAAAGACTAGTGACCCTTTTGAGTATTGCGTCTTTTTTTGTGGAACTCTTGTATTCTAGCCAGGAGTGTTGTACGACTGACAGCAAGTTGATTGGCTATTGACATCCTATGGATTCCTGATGTTTCGTTGCATTGACCCAAGGTGTCATAGCAAGATGTTGGTTCACATGAAAACCAGGGAGGTGGGCGCTTGAGCGCAACCTCATCAGCACCTGCCTCTCGCAACAGAAGACAGTCATTTGGCCATGACCTGTGTGACATAATGAATATTCTGTATGCTCAGCCTTCAGCACAGATCTTATGGATTCAAGAACGGCTCGTCGACCACGGTGGGCGTTCTCTGCCTGATGAAAAGCTTGAAGACATGTGCTATCAACAAATGACATCCGAGGTATCATAAGACTGACAATATTACAGATAAAGTGTCGTAGAGAGGGGGATGGACGGGTGTGATGGCAACAGTCTTAGAATTGGTACACCACAGCTCCCACCGTACGACGATGACCTGAGGTAAGTGATTTGAGAATTGCTGCGGCCTCACAAGATCATAATCTGGATGTGATCAAGAGAGATCCATGGAGATATATCGAAAAGACGTAGGATCGACGAACCTCGAGATCACTAAGATATCAGCATTACGGCGAGTGGGGTCAAACAGCGGCTGTGCCTTCGAACCTTGCTCTGGAGAATGAGTAGCGAATTGGTGGCATGATGAAAGTAGAGATTGTATATTGCAGCCACCAGGTGACGGATATACAATCGTCTGTGCAACGTCGATCGAAGGCCCTGATGATAGGAAAGTAAAGACCCTTATACCTGATACTGGTGACAGCGTCGGTGCACGACTGCAGGGGACGCAATCAAGGGCCGCGATGAAAGCACCCTTCCAGGGAGGAGCTGCACATTTGGGCGTCGAGGCGCGAGAGGGCCTTATAAGGGTTGAGTCGGCAATCGCCGTGGAACGCTCTGATGGTACTTGCCAGTCGATGCACTTGTATGTCGTGAGTATGTCGTGGCCCTTGAAAAGACTGCTGCGATGCGGCTGAGAAGTCTGTTGCTAGATATGTTGCATCCAGGGAATTCGGAGACATGGTCCACCAGTGAATGCCATTCGATGTATCATAAATTTGACAATTCAACAAAGAACGAATCGTGTGGAAAGGGTTGGGCGGGTGTGCGCAGCGAGGGTGAATACTTGTGGTGGAATCTTTAAAACGCCGCAATTCCCACCGCGCGATGATGACCTGGGGTAATTAATTTGCAATGGTAGCTGCAGCTGATTCTCGCTCTCAGACCTTCTGCATATCACGAAAGGAAGAATCAGAGAGGTATATTAGAAACACAAGGACCAACGTACGGCGAGAACAGAGTCAAATCCCAGAGGAAGACTGCATATTCAACAGTCATCTTGAAGATGACCCGTTCATCGCAAATGAGAATGAGATATGGAATACAGCGACAGCGAGGCCGTCGGCCTATGGTCTCCGGCATCCGCTCTGGAGTGTTTGCGACAATCAGCAACAGGAGGAAAGTGGATAGTATAGCACGAACCCAGAGGCGACCAAGATACGGTCGTCTGTGCAGCGTCGATCGAATGACCTATCGCCCACGAGTGTGATAACACAAACGTGGATTAGAAGGGCGAACTCATTAGAGACGTCCAGCGAGGGGTCCCACATCAGGACATCCTGAGGGATACCAAGGCGCAAGAGAGCTTTATGAGGGGCCGTAGTATCGGCAACCGCCATGGAACGCCCACGCTTTGACCACGTCTATTCTGACCGGGCAAATTGTGAAGCTTCAAGCTTCGAGCTTCACAGCTTCACGGACCTCCTGGCTATGTTCCATAAAGCCCTCTTTGTATACAGAGGGGCCCATATAAATAAAAAAAGAAGTGTGTACGCAGATTAGTGAAGGTATAGCAAAGAATCCTAGTGAGACCAGTCCGCAACTATTATACATAACCGTATCAAACGCAAAGCAGCAGGTAATACATATTCTCGAAAGCGATGACAACAGATTTACGATCATATGGGCCCGGATTGACGAGGACGATTATAGGAAGCCGGTCTCTTGCAAAAGCCTCGCCATCTTTTCGTCTTCTCTCTCACGAGGTTCACGCTCGAGACTGAGGTTCCAGAACAGATCACTGACATCTGGGATGGTGTTGAACTTGTTCAAACATTCCTGGATGTAGTCATAGATGGTGTCAACTTTGGCGAAGTTGAATGGCTTTGACTGCCATTTCTTGATCTCCTCGATGACTTCGGCCGCCATCTGGCGCTTGCGGAAATTGACCAGATTGGCGGAAGAGGACGAGTTGGGTGCAGGGATATTGTTGGGTGCCCCGTCTTGAATGAAGGTGAGCGTCGTGAGGTAAACACCTGTAAACGAAATGGATCAGCACGGCAGGTTTGACTCAAAGCATGAAATAACTGCTGTACCTATGAAGGGAACACACGGGGGGGTGATCCTGGCTAACAGCGAGCGATAATTGCTGAAGTTCTTGTTGGAGTCGATTGTCATTTCACAAGCTCCCAACATAGTCATCGACCGTTGGTTGATCTGCTCCCATGTCCGCTTCAACCGGCGTATGGGTGGTGAGTTGAGACCAGAGACAATGGCAATCATGCTTGAGAAATTGAGCAGATTCCGACATCGCTAAAGTAAAGACAGGCTGAGCACGGGAGTTATATCAGAGCTGAGGTGAATCAGGCTCACGTCGGCCACGTTGATGAACTGCTTTACTATCGCAGCACGTTTACGTGAATCCTCTTTGCTTAGCACTGTATCGGCCACCCAATGCGCGATCTATAGTGAGGGATGAGCCGCGCCCCGTATTTAGTGAAAGAAGATCTTCACCTTGTTCGTGGTCTCAATAATCGTCGCAATGTTATCATTGTTTTCACCAGGTTTTTGTTCCCGGGATCGAACAAGACATTCAGAAGGCTTGATCTTCTGATACAAATAGCTCTCGATGACTGTCAACTGACGGGCAACCTCTAGGGGATCAAAGTCTAAAAGCTTCTGCTTCTTCGACAATTTGGGAACGATAGGTGTGGGCTGTGGATCCAACGAGAGCGTGGTCTTCGCTTGAACGGTATCGCCGTTTTGCTAGTTAAAAGTTTGAGCAAGTCAAAGTTTGATGAGTATTCATAACTCACCGCGCGCTCTACCAGCACCAGCAACTGCTTCGCGGCAGCCAAATGTATGACACCCTCGCCGGAGACCATCTCCTTCATACGGTCAAGGATATATGCGTCTTCCTTCTCTAGGAACCCTGTATCCAATATCATTGTTTTGAACGTGTTGAGGACTCTGCGGTGCGACTCAATTAGAACTAGTTGAGACGAGCCATGTCAGATACTGACCGAGTCCGGATGACATGCTGTTTGAGCCGTATCCATTCGTCAAGTTCCTGAGGGTTCAGACCCTCTGGTGGTTCAATCCAAAACCTTTGAACGAGAAGATCGAAGAGGGTATCCAGATCCGTGAATGACTTATATGTCAAGAGGAAAGTTTTGCTGAACATCGTATCTAGGTTGAAGAGTTGAAGATTGGTTGGCAATCACAAGGACTGGATAGCAACAGTGCTGCTTACCTGAGTGCTCATGAGCAGTCAGACGTTCTACAAGCGCAGGAACTGTTCCAGCTCGTACTTTGCCATCAGGATCGATAAGGATCTCTTTTTGGCTGTATGTTGGCCGTAGGTACCATGGTTTCGTCTCTGCATTAATCGTTTCGATGATATGTTTGGGATGCTCGCCAAATATCTTCACAATCTTGTCGGCACGCGAGGGAGATTTCATCATGGAAGGTGCAGATCCTACTGTGGCGCCTATAATATTGTGTCAACCCTGGAGGATCAGAAAACATTCGAATTGCTGCACGAACCGTCATCGTCGGGAAGAAGGCTTGCATCGTCATCTCCAAATTCAGAGCCTGGCCCAAGTAAAGAGACCACACTACTCGTGGCTTTGTGCTGCGACACAGCCGTGACGGAGCTCCCCGCCCGTGGTCTCGACATCTCGAGAGATGATTCCGATGTGCCAGACGGATTGCTATACATAGCTGGTGTGCTTTGCGAGCGGTCCATCGACGGTTTTACCGCTGGCTTACGGAGCGCGAAGTCGAGGTCTACAACATCCTCCTCCTCTGGATGATACGGATTTGCTGTGAACCCTGATATCTCACGAAGGGTGCGACCTAGGTTGATGTCAATCATACTGATGCGCGACATCCGCCAGGCAATCGAGTCGACGTAGTCGTTGTTTGCGATCTCCTGCTGTTCTTGTCCTAGCTTGAACAAAGTGTCCAGCGTCTGTTGGACCAGACCCATATTCGCCTTGAGAGAGCCAATGACAGAACTAAGTACATCTGCATTTCGAGATGATTCGTCGCGCTGGGAATACGTGTAGGCTTGTGTCTTCAAGAGCAAGACGGAGCCGTCGTCGTATAATGCCTGAGTCGCCGCTTCTAGAGTACGGACGAGAACCTGCGCCTTGTGGACTGTCTGCATATACACGTCCTCGTCTGAGCCCTCTCGTTTGATGCCGTCGATATCAACGGCCTCAGCGATGGAGACATTTGAGACTGAAACAAGGAACCCATGAAGCCATGAGACGACCACTTGCCCGTTGGCATGCACTTGAGGAACTGATTTGCGAGAAATGATGAAGATGTCCGAACAGACTAGAGATAGACACGGATCTTACCTGCATCAGGGGTCGCCAGAAACGAGCCCAGGGCAACGAGTCTGCCATCTAGATCAGACACACTCGCTCTGAGCTCGATCAAGACATCATTTCCCAAGGCTCGTTGCGGTGATTCACCAGCACCGTTAGGCGCGACCCATCCAAACCCTTTCCAATCTCCCGCAGCGCCAGCCCCGATGAGTCCTACGCCAATATTATTCGGAGCGAAGGCAGCTCGTAGCCGCTTTTGATTTGGCTTGATGCGAGTAGGCTGCATAGCAGCTTGGCTGTTGCTCCGTTGCACTTCCAAAACGAACGTGACCAGTGCACGATCAAGCTCAGCAGCGTCAGCCTCCATACGCGTTGGAGTATCGATAGAGGATGTACTAGGGTCATATTGTGCAGCAAGAACGGCAAGCACAAGCTTCGAGAGTGTCGCTGTGACTTTGCGTTGCGCGGGTTTCAGCTGGGCCTGTAACGTCTGTAGCAAAGCGTTCGCCTTCGGGTCGAGCCCATCTTTTGGATACAGGCTGCTAGAGATGTGTCCGTAGGGCGGAGAAGAAATGCAGAGAAGATTCCGGATAGCGACGACGGCGTCAAGGATATAATTATCGAGCTCTTGCTGCTGCGGGAGGCGGCCTAAGACATCATGCGCCTGAATGAAATCGACTACAGCTGCGACTGTCTGTCTGGCAATCCCAGCGAGGTCTGTCATAGAGTCGGGTGCTGGGGGCGCAAGCGCTTGCTGCAAGTCCTGCGCGTACTTTTCAGCAGAGGTCAACTCACCAAAGTCCTGGGGTTGAGGCGGTGATCGACTCTTCGTGAGAACCTGCCGTGTCTCATGAGAACGCGTTCCGTTTCCGTTGGCCAAAGAAACGGGGGGGCGTCTATCTATTGGGTCCACATCGGAGTCATCAGAGTAAACGCTGGCGCCCCCAGCAGCACTGTCGCTGCGTCCTCTTCGCATGTTCGATACTTCAGAATCTGAGCGAAGGCGGTTAGAGACGACGGAACCCGCTTCTTGCTTTCGAACACGTTCAAGAGCTGAGGGATTGGAGGAGGGGATACTACGAGAATGGCCATTCGTCCGAGAGGTGTTTGACGCCTCTGGTACCGTCCACTGCACAGTGCCATCCAGCTTGTTAATGTAATAATAAGACATCCCATCGTCAGCCAGCCGTCGCACCCAAGGTTCAGGAGTATTTGAACGTCGAGGTAGACCAAACCCGGCAGAATTGTTATTTGTCTGCCTTGCTTGTCCGAAAGCAGCACTGGACCCTGATCGAGCACGCTGCTGGGCAGCCATTCCACTGAAATCGCTGTCATTCAGGTCCTCTTCGGCTTCCGTTGGCAAATCACGAGAGTGCTGTCCTGTCTGCGTATTGACATAGAATATCTATAAAGTCGGGTGCCGTGAGAATTACGCGATAAATGCTCGAGAATGGGATGGACATTATTTCGGCAAACTGACCTGTCCGTCTGCAGATACCTGCGGCATCCAGAAATCACTAGACTGAGTAGGATTGTCCATGGCAGCAGAGGCGAGCTCGTTTAGCGCGCCTCGCGAGGATTCAAATTCCATTTCTGGGTTCAACCAGTTCCCATCGCCGTCTGTACGCGGACGGGAGCGTGAGGTGCTCGCAGGTATTGCCATTCCGGGAAGTTCAGACGTGCTCTGAGAGACGCCCATGGTAGAGGTGTCTGCGAGCGTAGACTGCTGCGGGGCGTGAGCATATTCCGACGCCGACAGTGCAGCGTCGGCCTCTTCGTCGGAAATGACGACCACGTAATTTGAGGGGAACCACCCGCGCTCGTCACCAAGCAAACCATCCCACCAACCCGTCTCTAATTGCGTCAAGACCTCGATGATGTCGCCCCTGCGAAAAGACAGTGATGCATCGTCTGCAGACTGATAGTCGTAGAGAGCACGGCAAAAGAAGGTCGAGTACGAGTGCTCGTCAGGAGGTGGGCCGTCGTTGACGAGAGTTGAGGTGGTGGAGTGTGACTGGGTCGCGCCGTAGACGGCGGTGGCCATGGGGGGGGGGGGGGGGGGGAGGACAAGGAGTGGATGACTGCTGGTGGTCGTCGGAGGCGAAGCGGGATGATGAGGTTGCAGCGAATCTTACATAATCTTACGCGCGTGGCTACGGACGTTTCTATTTCGGTAAGTACGGCTCAGGCAGACTCTGGAGCTACTAGTAGGCTCTCGAACTTCCCTTCGCCTGCGTACACCTTTTACCGTTTCAAAGTCCTCTGCTTCTCTGCAAACTCTACGATCTTTCGGTCTACGAACATTCCCTTTCGGTCCCGAACCCCGTCCATGTACGCCTTGGCCACGTTCGATCGATCTGCCTTTTCTCCCAGATCCTCTAGCTCCTCCTCCGTAGTAGGCACCCAGAATGGATCCTGATCTAAAAGCTCGTATCTGAGCGAGCTTCAGTTCCTCTTCTTCACATCAGGAGAACAGTTCTACTCACCCACTGAAAACAAGCTGTGGACTTGCTGCCCCTGATGTTCGCTTCCGGATGTCTGCCAATCTGGGGTCAGAGGCAGTCCACGCACACGCCCATCATGTGCACGCACCATCCGCAAATCCAAAGCTTTCCACGACTGGCAACATTGCTTGCACGGTGAAGAACGAGGTCCCCTCCTTCATCTCCTCTGCCACTATCCTCCCACGCCGCTTTGCCACAACGCCGTAAACTTTACCTAGCACGTCCGCTGGAAAATCTGATGTCAGGATCGGGTATTCGGAAAGAAGCAGACAATACAAACTTGATGCCTGTATGTCACATGAATACATGGCCAACATCAGCCGCGGAGACCAGTCCAACAATCCGTTTCTACAGGCGTCCTTCACCGCTGAGATCACTGATCCCGTCACCTGAGATATCCTACTTTGCTCTAGACAGGTCTGGCATCAGCACGAGAACATATATCGCAAGACGTGGTAGACTATACGTACGGCGCTCCTTCTCAACTCCTTCGCGATCGATCTCAACGGCCTGTACGAAGAACGCCATGCCTTCCACGGGTTCGGCGCACAACGGGCCCTGGAAGGTAGCGATTTGAAAGCCTGTTTCGATGTTACCATCGAAATCTTTAGATAGCTGGTCCTTCCGTTGGTCAGTCAAGTCTCCTTCTTTTGTACGATCTAAACGACGTCTCAAGCTATTTAAAGATAAAGCAATCCATTTATCACACGGAGTTGAGTGTGACTCACGAATTGGGAGTACCGTCTTTCCTTGCATCAATCAGCAAACACTCGCCAGCATTGTGAGGTCCTGAGGCCCAGATCGTATCGACAATATTAGCCCACTCCCCTCCAGTCTCTTTACAGATCTCTTCCAGAGTTTGCCAATAATCCTCAGGGCGAACGGTCGGCTTGTGCATCACATCGCCTAACATGCCAGCCTCCTTACCTTCGTCTTCTTCATCGTAAGAGCCATTCGAGTCGTCAGCGGCAGCCCGTTCGTGTTGCAACCTTTTGAGGACGGAAATGTTGTTACGAATGAACGTGGTGATTCTGTTTGGGAGTGGG
Source organism: Heterobasidion occidentale (assembly GCA_039111635.1). NCBI lineage: Eukaryota > Fungi > Basidiomycota > Agaricomycetes > Russulales > Bondarzewiaceae > Heterobasidion > Heterobasidion occidentale. The sequence continues at coordinate 237,871 of JBCAQO010000015.1, read as the reverse complement.
ATCGCGCGAATAGTGAAGTTGACGAGGTTAAGATGGCTTGTCCCTTGCACTGTCCCTCGCAGTGCCCCAGCAGTTTTTGGAGGGCTCATGTCTGCTGAACAGGTGAGAATAATGAATCAAAAAGATGTAATTGGCATACCAGAGCCTTGACTGCGGTTTCGCGGAATGGTACTATAGGTTTAGATGGATGAATTTCGACTTTTGCGAATCGCTCGCGAAGGTCTTTCAAGCAACGCTACAGGAAGTCACATGAAGGGGTTGGTGGTCAGTGAGTGATCAAATGCATTACCTCCAGGTGCAGTTCTCCAGCGGTAAGAATGACATGCTCTCCAGTTTGCTGCTGGAAGGTCTCTACACAAGGGTCGGCCTGACTCAGCAACTTCATGCCGCGTATAAGCTTTGGCATATCAGCAGGGATGGCTGGCTCGAGAGCAACGCGGACGATGGGTGGCGCCTTTGAATATGCGTGAGCATCAGACATGTTTTCATGAAAAAGTGACATACCTGAAGATTCACCCCACCCAAATTGATAGCCCATTGTCCGTCTGTCGGTGCCTGCGCATCCACCCCTGCAGCACACAAGGTCGCAGATCTCCATACCTTACCTTCCAAGCCCTTGATCGCGAAGACGTTTCCTGCACGAACACAGTCCACCGCTACGAGTTCCCGCCCCATCATGGTGTATAACCCTTCGACAGTGGCCTCTATGATGTGTGGTCGGTTGCGAGGGTTTCCCTGTTCTAACGTATTACTATATTTTGGAAGTACGCACGATATCGTGCTTCCAGTACGAATAGTGCCCGAATACAAGCGTGCGAAGCCAAGCAGGGTCTCGTCGGCCTCCTTCAAACCTTCGATAGAGTCCGCTTCATCCTTATCAACAGAATCGGGAGCTGCTGGGATAGAAGTAGGCTCGGGGTTATCTGTGCCGTTCCCAGTTTCTTCTTCATCTTTGAACCGCGCTGCCTTCGCTTCTTTGGCGTGTGCTCGCATCTCTTCCGCTGTGAGCGGGCGCTTCTTCCGTTCTGGGAGCTCTGCTTGTGGTACGGCAAACATCTTACTCACGAATGCGACGATGTGTGAACTTGCCGATGCATCGCAGGTATACATGTCCTTTTCGAGTTTGTTCTTCGGCGCAATGGACGACTCGTAGAGCTCGGGGTAGAGCATTTTGGGTATACGCATGGGCTGAGCAACTGGCGGGGAGGGTACGATATCGATGATGGCTTGGATCACGGAGGTCGAGAGGGACAGCCATTGAGTGAAGATGAGGGAGAGAAGCTGGCGGCTGTCTTTGGACTTGAGATCACGAGGCGGAATTTTCAAGTTGAGCGTCGATACTATTTTTGTGACTTTGTCCGGATTTCTGCGCGTTGGCGTTCAGTGCCCCACTGCGACGAAATGTGATCAGGGACGAACGGGTTGATAGCGACTGCATCGTAGACCGCCCAGATATTCTCAAGCACAAAGTGGACAAACAGCGGCTTCAAGGAGCGTCCTCGAAGATGCTTGTAACTGATGACGCGCTTCGTCTTGGGATCCAGGTAGAAGTCGCCCCACAGCACGCTCCTGAAATTGGCCTCTTTGATCCCTAGCTTTGCTGCAAAGATCTGGGCGAACTTCCCTATGCGGAATCCCCACCCATCGATCGCGGACGCAAATATCACGTTGCCTCTCTCTGGCGCGAAGTAGATATCTTCGTCGTCTTTTTCCTGAAATTCGTCCGCCTCGTTCACGATCGCGTCCGCTTCGTCTGCGTGGCTCTCTTTCTTACTCGCGAGACGCCGCTCGCGCTCTTCACGCCAGCGGAGGTCATCCCCCATGCGCTCCCCGGCGAAGAAGCTACCCATGACGGCGTTCGCCTGTTCGATGAGCTGAGAGAGGTGGTGATACGCCTCGGTCGGAGATTGCTTGAGCTCTGTGACAAGCCGGTCGAGTTTGTTGATCACGAGTATCGGTCTAAGTCTGTCCTGCCATGCTTGTCGCAGTACAGAGATGGTCTGTGACCAGTGATCAAGTCACCAAAGCCGAGCGATCACGGTCATGGCGCTCACCTGAGACGAGACGCCCTCGACGACATCGACAAGCACGAGCGCACCGTCGACCAATCGCGATGCTGTAGACACTTCGCTCGAGAAATCGACATGCCCCGGAGTGTCGATCATATTGATGGCATATGTTTTCGGAGAGCTTCCTGAACAAGTCTGTCACCCCGTTTCAGCGACCAAGCCGACGTAGGGCACGCACCTCCCTCCGCTGTTTTTTCCATGACTTTGAATCTGAGAGAGACGGCGCTGCTCTCCATCGTGATGCCGCGCTCCTGCTCGTCTTCTCTACTGTCCAGATATCTGATTTTCCCGGCCATCCGGGAGGAGATGATGTTATTCGAGGCGAGAAGAGCGTCCATAAGCGTTGTTTTGCCATGATCAACATGGCCTATGGTTGTGACGACGCGGACGTTGGGAGATTCTACCACAGCGTCCATGAGAGACCCGTGAAAGCTTGTATGAAGGCAATGAAGGCAAGAGGCAGACCGTATGAACGATGGACCATGACTAGTAGGAATGCGTCATTCCGAGCGTCGGTGCCGTGCCGATAGTCGGGTTAGGGTTATAATCGAGTTGAAACTCTGTCGAAACAAGTGCTCTTGTCTTTCTCTCGATCGCATCTGACAGCAGCGAGTGTCAAGTGACGCACTGTGAAAGGGTCATATAGCACTAGGAGCACAACAACTTTATTTTTGGTATAAATCGAGAATCACACATTGAACAGCACCTGTCCTACACCATCTGCACTACACACATTGACCATCACCCATCCAGCATTGTATCGTGAAAGTGGTAACAACGACAAAGAAGTAGCTAAATGGGCGGAAAATGACCTGGGGTATTTAATTTGCAAATTAAAAGAATGGCGCCTGGGGCCCCAAGCGCCATTCTTCTTAACAGCTTCGCTCCATCTCGTCTGGACTTCCGTGTTGCTTCAGCCCAGTGAATTTGAAGCAAAGTAGAGATAAGCAGCAGCTCTAAAAGGAAGCAAATTTCTTTGCCCTCATCCAGTGCGTGCTGATGATGTCTAACCACAACAGAAATATCCGCGCGGGGCGGGATTGGCGGCGCCTGTGTGGAAGGCTTGTGAGTGGGTGATGCAGTGCAGGAATGAGGTCAGAATCATGCGAACCTCCCATGAGCATTAAACTTAGCGCTATGGAGCATACGATCCGGCCCCGCCACTCCCCCGCCCCGCACCACACAATAATGATTGATATTAGCAATCCTAACCACACAATAATGATTGCAATCCTAACTGGCAATCCTAACCACACATTCTTCAGCGTGAGACGAATGGACATGTAGCATGATACGCACCAAGGCGTCCCAAGGATTGCCAGCCCTCACATCCGGAATATGAGGGGGCGCGACCTTCCTTCAGTGGACTTGAAGCCCGCGCTGAAGGGACTGGAGAGCACGGAGAGCATCTGCCTGAGCGACGGGGGATTTTAACCCCCTCCGGACATAGCCGTCTCAAACTCCAGGATGGCTGCGCGGTCGGTGACGGTGTGAAGTGCGTCGCGCAGACAGTGTCGCGTGTCTCAATATTCTGCGCGTGCATCACGCGTCCAGACAGAAATCGCCCCAACGTTCGATATCTATAGGCTACGAGGAGTGTAAGACGGGAAGACGGGGAAGCATAGGCTGCGAGGACTGTGCGGCGCGCAGGAAAGCCGTATACGGGTCTGCCCATGGCTCTGCGCCGCGGTTCATGACTGTTTTTATCAAGCGGCGGACAATCCGCAGGTGCTGTGCGCAGCACCGATCGAGGGACTCACGAGCAATCTTGAACTGCAAAAACGCGCCTGTATATGCGAGGATGCAGCACATCGTCACGTACAGATGACCAACACAAAAAATACACCGTCAGTACATGGCCGTGTTCACGCGCAGACGATTCCGATCGTACCACGACCGCGACCGCGCTCGCGGCCGACTCACACACACACGGCTCACACGGCTCACGCAAACACCTCCTGGAGGCTCGCGCGCACGGCGTCATCGAGGCCCTTGCCGATAAACACGAGCTTCCCTACCTCGGCGCCGCTCACGTCGTCCGCGCCGCCGCCGGCGCCCTCCTCGAGCGCCGCGATCTCGTACATGCTGCGCACGCCCTGGAGCACGTAGCACTGCCCCGCGTCCGAGGTGAACATGCCCTTGCACCGGAGCACCTCCAGCGGCGCGCTGGCCGCGCTGGCTGCCTCCGACGCGCCGGTGGACGCGGGCCACGGCAGGCGGTTTTCCCAGAGCACGGTGCGGATCCACTCGTCGAGTCTGGAGTGCTGGGCGGGGGTGAGGACCGGGCAGGTCACCTGCAGACTCGTGATCCCGCGCATCTCGTAGTGCGTGGCGTGCGCGTGCTCGTGATCGTGATCGTGATCGTGGCCGTGCTCGTCGTGGTGGCCGTCACCGTCTTCATGCTCATGGAGCCGCCCAGCGGTGTACCGGTCCTTCTGTAGGAGCGGCCCAGAGGCGTACGCGGCGATGCCGACGATATGCCGCAGGTCGACAGCGCCGCGCACGGTGCGGTGCACGCTCGCGGCGGGGTTGATCCCGCACAGCAGGCGCTCGGTCGCGTCGAGCGACTCTAGCGCCGCGAGGTCGGCCTTGTTGAGCAAAATCACGTCTGCAGCCGCGATCTGCCTGCGCAGGAGGGGTGAGGCGCGAGCGGTGAGCTGCGTGTTGAATCGATCGCGCGGGCGGTGGGGTGAGTGTGTGCAGAGAAAAGGCTGACCGTAGACTCTCGCCGATACCGTTGGACGCGTGGTCTTCTTCCATTTGCTAGGTGGGAATTGGGCGGTGAGATGCGTCAGACGCGTGAAGACTCTATGAAAAGGTGGTGAATGGGCGGTGAGATGCCGACCTGTTGACCAAAGACGGCGTCCACGACGCATACGACCCCGTCGAGCGTAATTTCCGTGCCGAGCCCGCGAGAGAAATCCTCGTTTTGCCAAAACATGGACGCGATGGGGCCTGTAGTTGGAGTCAATTCGAGGGAACGTCGAGGACGATTAGAAGAAAAGACAGACCCGGGTCGGCGAGACCGGTCGTCTCTAGCAAGATGTAGTCGAACGCGCCGCGGCGGCGCATGAGGTTCTCGATTGCGGCAACGCCGCTGTCCTTGATGCTGCAACAGAGACAGCCGTTGGCGAGCTCGAGGAATTCCTCTGTCATCTCGGCCGTGGGGTCCGCATCGGAGGAGACATTGATAGTGCGCGCTGGGCGTGAAAACGAAGCCGGTTAAACACTGTATGCGGAGAAAGTATGAGAGGGGCGTACATTCGATGTCCTGTAGAGCAAGGGGGTCAGAGCGTGTCGCGTCGGGCAAGGCGGAGACGGAGAGAGAGGAGAGCGAACAGCTCACGGCGGTGTCCGCAAACTCGTTCATAATGACGGCTATCCGGTAGCCATGGTTCTCTGAGAGGATGCGTCTAGCGCAAGGACAGCCGTTCAGAAGAAGCAAAGGGGGCGAGTGCGGACAGGGACTGACTTGAGAAGCGTAGACTTGCCTGCGCCGAGGAAGCCCGAGATGATGGTCAACGGAACACGCCGAGAGTCCTTCTGGGGCTCGGGGACCGAAGGTGGTGGATACTGTATGAGGACCCTGTAGAACGCGTCGTCAGAAGAGATGCACATGGGAGGGGGGTGAGGGGGAGGGAGGGGGAGACGAACGGGATGTCGGCGTCAGATATATCGTCTGGGCTGTGGGACATGATGGAGGCGAGCACGCGCAGAGCACGCAATGGTGGGCTGCTGTGGTGTGGATGCGGGCTGGGGACGCGACGTATTACGAGCGCTGGACGCGCTGCAGCCGAGTCGCTCCCTTACTCATCAGCTTCAGTGGCTCACGCTCCCTCCTCCTCCTCCTCCTCCTCCTCCTCCTCCTCCTCGAACAATTCATGGCGTCCATCATACCCACCGGAAAGGACCTCCAGGAGCTCATCTCAGGCCCCGCAGATGTCGAGTGGAAGTACGCCGCGCTCGCCCGTGTCTCCGCACCCCGGCTGAATGAATCGCACAGGTACGACATGCGCCACCAATGCCAGGAGATCCTCCCTGGCCTCCTCCTCGGCCCCTTCGTCGTCTCAAAGTCCCTCGAGAGCCTCCAGAGCCTCCGCATAACACACATGTACGCGCGTCTCCCCCCACCCCCACGCCTCTCTCTTGTGGGCTTGTGTCGCCGTGCGTACCTTAGTGGCCCACTCACGCCCTTATGTCTGCGTTCCCAGAGTCTGCATTCGGGACGCAAAAGAGGCCTTCTCCGTGCGCCCCCGCTTCCCAGAGGCCTTCTCCTACCTCGTCCTCGACGTGCAGGACAGCGAGGAGCAGAACCTCATCCGTCTCTTTCCACAGTATGTCCTCGTCCCCCCTTCTCCCCCCCCCTTTCTTTTCCGCGTGCGCGCGACCCTTTGCCCACACCCCCGCGTTCGTGCACCTCTCAGAGCCCGTGAATTCATCAACGCCGCGCTCGCACAGGGCGGTCGCGTCCTCGTCCACTGCAACGGTAAGCCCGCCTCCCTCCCCTCCCACTTCCTTGCCCAAACCCAATCTCGCCATCGCATCTCATCGCATCGCTACATCTCCCTCCCATCTCCCCCGTCCCACCGCGCCGCGCCTCCCTCTCCCTCTGCCCCGTGCGCCCCCGGCATCTCCCTGGCCGCCTCTGGCCCCGATCGTGGACCGCGGCACGCCCACGCGCAGGCGGCATCAGCCTCTCGCCCGCGTTCTGTGATCATGTACGTGATGCAGCAGTGCCAGATGTCCTGGGAGGACGCGCTGCACATGGTCCAGAACCGCCGGTACTGCATCTCCCCCAACGCCGGGTTCCTCACCCAGATGAAGGTGCGCCCCGTCCCCCGCCCCCCGTCGCGTCACCATCCACGTCGCGCACGCATAAGCGACGCTTTGGATCTGTAAATGAGACCGCCGTTGACGCTTGCTCGCCGCGACGCAGGAGTACGAGAGCATATACAGGGCGGGGCTCGCGGTCTCGATGTACTCGAATGCCCAGCGCGAGGCCCCACGACGAAAGCGAGAGCTCGAAGAGGACGAGGACGAGCGGTGCGCCCCTTCATTTTGCCCCGTTCCATCGGCCGCCCGTTGACGCGTCTGCGACGACCCCACAGAGAAGACAAGCGCATCATCCTGATGGAGAGCGCCGTGATCGCGCCCGATCCGAACGCGATGGACGATTCATGATTCCTCTCACATTCTCTCGGTTCTGGATATACCCTTCGTTCGATCCAGCTGTTGACTCGCTCGCACCCACACCACGCTTCTTCGCCATCCTGTACTCTGACATGATCTAATTGTATCGTAATGTCTGTATATGCTGCACGCCCGAGGATAATAAGATTATTGTGAGGGTAAGAGCCGATCAGAGAGACTTCAGTTTCGCCTTTTCTTTCTCCTGGACGACGCGTTTGGCGTGCACGTCTGTCGAGTACAGGCAACGTGAGATTCAGTTCGGTGCGTCGAAGGGGGAAAGAACAAACCTTTGCGCTTCACCCACGCCTCCACGGAGATCCCGGCAAAGACGATGCCGGCGCCCGCCCACTGGCCGAGCGTGAGCTTGTGGTTGTAGACGACGACGGAGAGGAGCATCGTGAACAGCTTGCGGGTGAGGGTGACCGTCCTGTGTCCCGTCGCGCGTCCCGTCAGCCCCAAAAAGAACAGCGGAGAGGTCAAAGGAGCGCGACGTACACGAGCGTGAGCGACCCAAAGTGCTGCAGCGTCTCGAAGATGAACAGCTGCCCGAGCGCGCCCGTGAGCGCGAACTGGGCGAGCGGCGACACGACGGACGGGTGCGCGCGCACGAACGCGAGCGCGCCGCTGAACTCGGCCGTGCCCGCGGCGGAGGGGTGCAGCACGGGGATGTGTGGGAGCGGGAGCACGGACAGCGCGGCGGTGAGCAGCGTGCAGAAGACGTTGATCCAGAGCATCATCTGCTGTCCGGACACGCGGTGCCGCGCGAAGATCTCGTCCTGCGTGCTGTTCGTCGCGCCGTCGAGCGCGAGGTTCACGAGCAGGTAGGCGATGCCGAGCGCGTTGTGCCGCAGCGCGGGGTGTCCGTCGGCGCCGGTCGCGCTCGCGGCGTGCTTCTTGCTAGAGGAGGAGGAGGAGCCGAAGGCCATGAAGAGGGTGATGCCGGCCGTGACGAGCGCGACGACGAGGTATTTGTGCGGGGCAAAGGCGCGGCGGTAGAGCAGGACGTTCATGAGCATGACGGGGACGAGCTTGCAGGACTTGCCGAGGACCATCGCGGGATAGGATATGTGCGAGAGCGCGGCGAAGCCGAAGGGTGCGGCGGAGGTGATGAAGAGCGCGCATTGGAGGTAACGGAGCAGGAGAGCCCGCGCGGACCAGCGCGTGTCGGGCTTGTGCTTGGCGTGTCCGTTGGGGGCATGGCCGTTGGTCTGGGCGGCGGGGAGTGGAGGTGAGAGGCCCAGGAGGTCCGTCAGTGTTTGGTGAGGCTTGCGACGGACGAAGAGGTAAAAGAGGGCGGAGAGAGCGCTGAGAGCGCTTTGACATGTCCCCATGAACAGTGGAGACTCGAATTTGTCGGCGGAGGTGCCGTCCACGGACTGGAAGGGAACAGACACTGGAGCAGTGACCGAGAGGATAAGCGATGCCATGGATAGGTAGCGAGTGGTATGCACGTACGGCGCTCTTGCGCGATTGCCCATAGCTATGAGGCGGCCTGTGAGTTGTGTGGTGGAGGACCATGGCTGGCAGGCGACGCACCAGGAACATGGAGTACACGCCGAGGACGCAGAGGCCGAGGCTGGGTGGATGGTCAGCGTCCGGGACGAGAGGGAGGGAAGGGCACGCACCGAAGGAAGGACATGGTGGAGACAAGGAGAGTGGCTGCAGCTGCGACGTGGATGCGATGGCGCTGCCTTGGACGTGCTGACGTGTCACCACATCAGCTCTGCCAGCTTGTCTTGTAAAGGCATTCTCCAGGGCGGGTCAAGTGAGGGTGACCTTCCGTGGTGTCTTGTCGCGAGTTGTGTTCTGCTTGGATGGAGAAACACCCGCCCCCTCCTGTGTCGGGCGGTGGTCAGAGCGTGGGCGTTCTGCGGTGCTAGCCGACAAGGCCCCTGCTAAAGCCCGTTCGCAGCTTACGATCTCTCAGGTTGTCTCATGGTGCGACTCCTCGCTGGACGGATCCAGTGGATCGTCCTTCTATGCATCCCATCGGCTGCGATGATGAACAAAGTTCTTCATTCTGTCCGCTAGGATGAGTCTTGGTGCACACGATGCCAACTAGCAAGTTAGCATCGTATGCGGCAGGGAATTTTGGCCTCCAGACCTTCCTCCTAGGCACGAAAGTTGCTTGTCGGGTTCGTGCTATGCCAGCGACTTTCCACCTTTTGCTAATCTGTCGTCGGCCTTCCAGAGAAGAGCCTGTATGCCGCTTAGGCACGCTTGTCGATGTGGATTCGGAATCGATCTCCTCGTGCGTTTTCAGTGTGTTCCTTCCATCACTGCTCTGACTCTCCTTCATGGTTTCTCTACTTGCCATCCAGGCTGACATGCCTGCTGAGGCAAATCGCAAATTAATTACCCCAGGTCATAGTCATGCGGTGGGATTTGCGGCGGTTCAAACACTCCGTCGTTCTCCCTCTGCTCACACCCGTTCACTCTCCCCCGTGATACGTTCCTTGTTGTACTGTCAACCTTATACAATACATCGAATGTCATCTGCTGGTGGATCACATAGTCAAGCCTTCCGGATCCGATGCATTGGTCCTTCGACTGGCTTTATTCTCAGTTAGTCGCTCTGTGACCTTGTGTCGACTTCTCACAATCTCGCCGGAGCAACACGCGGCAGAGCTTCCTGTCGACGTGCGGCTGATGAGAACTGATAGCTGACATGGACAGCGCTAACGGTGTGGGTGTTCCACGGCGATGGCGTTCCACGGCGATGGCCGACAAGCGTCCTACTAAAGCCCTCTCCGAGCGCTCGCGGTCTCTCAGGAGTCCAAATGTGCGACTCCTCGCTGGGCGAGTTCACTGAGCTTGTCCTTCTATTTCCGTCCACGATGGCGCGTTCGCGATCGTAGACGGGGGTCAGGCGTTCTACACCTCCGAACGAGACAAATGATGGTATATCCCTGCCTGATGGGTTCGAGCCAATATACTACATCGACGCTCCTCTCGATACTGATCTGTCGTTGATTTTACAGTTTATCGGTCGGAGGTCACTGCTGAAGGCCCCACTTGTCGCATTGTTGATATCTTACCGATCTTGAGGTGTGTCGATCCTTTGTCTTTTTTGATATATCTCCCTGACTTTCTCGTGGTGTTTCTGTCTAGATTGTGATCTTGTGAGGCCGAAGCGAACCCCAAATCAAGTACCCCAGGTCATCGTCGTGCGATGGAGCTATGGTGTTTCAATCCCAACATCGCCACTCTCGCTGCGCGCACCCGTCCATCCCCTTCCCCGCGATTCGTTCTTTGTTGTACAGCCAATCTTACGATACATAGAATGGCATCTGTCGGTGGAACATGTAGTCAAGTTCGATGGATACAACATCTACTGGTTCTTCAACAGACATCATCCCGAAGTAGTTGCTTCACGCATCAAGTGCCGGTGTGCAGCGCTGTTCATGCAATAGAGCTTCCGGCGAAATACACTCTGCCTGTAAATGCATTGCGTAGAAGCGGAGGCAAAAACATGCAGCAATCGGGGTGACTGAGATGCTATGAACGGCTACTCTTGTTACGACCGTCTATGGTTTCTGGTTGAGTAAGTGTGTCTCCGTTAACAATCAGCGCATACCAGAGGATGATTTCTCCGCAGTCGATGATTTTCACTCTCCCCGAAACGGTCACAGTTGTGGGCAAGCGTGGGCGCTCCACGGCGGTTGCCGTCCATGCCTCTATTAAAACCCTCTCGCGCCTTCGATTGATCTCTCAGGAGTCGCAGACTGCGACTCCTCACTGGAGGATATCCTCCTTTTATACTCTTATATCACGGTCGCCGACAGCGAATTCGCAATCGTAGACAAATGCCATTCTTCAAGTCAGGTATCTCATCTTACGGACCTCCGATCGGTGCATAGATGATTGTTATTCTGTCGCCTGGTGGGTTTGCATTGAAGTATCTACTCTCCTCATGTTACTAATCCGTCGCTGATCGGACAGAGCGACGGTCGGAGGTCCTTGCCGCTGAAGACCTTCACTCGTCTCATTTTGATATCACACCGATCTCAACGTGCGTCGATTGTCGATCCTCGTGTTTGTGGTGCATTTCTCTGACTCTTGTTTGTTGGATCCGTGCCATCCAGAATTCGACCTTGTCAGGTTTCAGCGGCTGCCGCAAATCAATTACCCCAGGTCATTGCTGCGCGACAGGAAAAGCGGTGTTTCAACACCAATATCGTCATCCTTGCTGCGCGCATCACTCCCCCATGATCCGTTCTTTGTTGTATTGTCAATACTATGATACATCGAATGTCATCTCTTGGTGGAATATATGTTCGAGTTCGATGAATACAACACATCTATTGGTTTCTCAACAGACCTCATCCTGAGCTGCATCCGGGCAGACATTCGAAGACCTACGTGCAGCGCTGTTGGAGCAACGGAGCTTCCGGCGGATTTAATGTTGCCTGTCAATGCAACGGCAAGGACACGGCGCGATGGAACTTGAGTCGAGTGAGGTTACGAATGGGTGCTCTTGTTATGACCGACCATCTGATCATGAATCCGCCCAAAATCAGTGCATGCCAGAGGATTTCGTCCTTCAGAGTGAGCGCTCGACGGCGGTTGCCGGCAGGGCCCTATAAAGGCCCTCGCACGCCTTCCGATCTCTCAGCTTGTCGCAATGTGCGACTGCTCGCTGGGCGGTTTCAACGAAATCGTCCTTCTATCCCCGTCCCCGATCGCGGGTTCGCAATCGTCGACACGTTGTCAGTAAATCAGGTATATCTAGGACCTCCGAGCGACTGTACCGACGATTGTTTATCAATCGCCTGATGGGTTAGTACTGTACCATCTAGTTTCCTCCTTATACTGATCTGTCGCTAATTCTCTAGAGCGACGGTAGGAGGTCCGATTGCTGTTTGACCCCACTCGTCCCACTGTTGATATCATAACGATCTCAAGGTACTTCGATCCTTCTATTCTCTTAGTATCTATCTGACCCTCCTTGTTCTCGTTACATCCAGACTGTGATCCTGTGAGGCCGCAGCGCCCGGCAAATTAAATACCCCAGGTCATTGTCGCGCGGTGGGATTGTGGTGTCCCAATGCCAATACCGGCGCCCTCGCCGCCCACACCCGTCCATCCCCTTCCCCATGATTCGTTATTTGTTGTACTGTCAGTCTTACGATACATCGAATGTCATTTGTTGGTGGAACATATTTTCAAAGTTTGTGGCCAGATAGCAAACCCTCGTTTTGTCGATGAGGCGTGTGTGATCTTCTGAGGTCAATGATGAGTGTCGAACATACATCAGATTCATGATGTCGATTTGGCATTGACTTGCAACACTACGGCTATTTCTATGTTGAGGGTCGGCATTAGAGACTAATAATAATTGATAGTGAGAGTTCCCGTTGGTCGGACTAGACCTTACCAGACCCTACCGAATCCCACTGATCGGGAGATTCCGAAATCCAACTCGTACTCTCTTTCTCTAACCGACGACACGACGGCCAACAAAATACAGTACAATTGAAAGGGCGTGCAAGAGTGCCTACGCTCTCAATTCTACACACAAGAGCGCTGGTTTTCTGTCTGTTAACGTCTTGTCTACCCTGTGGTATGCCTGCATGGATGCGAGCTGGCTGCCAAAAAGACCTCTGGTTCGGTTCGATGGGTACTCGGGTTCAGCTCGCGTCAACACCGGCCTTGCGTTCGTTGAGATCGACCGGTTAGGAAGGAGCAAAGGGGCGGTTGTGTCCAAGGATAGCGAGGTGGAGAGAACCACAGGCGAAGTCCATGACAAAATCGTCAAAAGGCAGGCTTTCCCTATATCGTCCAACATCTCGCGTACAGAAACGGAGTAGTGAAACTCCATGCAGAGCAAAATGAGAGAGAGGGGCTCAAGGAAGGAAAAGGGAAAACACGACGGAGTGTCAGTTCCTTATGATGCTTGACGTTCATATGTTGACATGATGAAATTGACCCCAGCGGTGCGAGCTCTTGATTCGCGAGCAAGCAAGGCTTATAGTTTGATACAGACCCTCCAATGTCCTATTTACGAACCGGAAAAATGCAGACCGTTGGGCCGGACGCATCTACAGGTTCTCCGACATACTTCGTCCTCAGCCGCATGTGGGCAGTCGTTCTGCGACCTCTCGTGCGTAAAACACTGCAAAAACCCTGATGAGAGAAACCATAGTGCAGCTCTCCGAGCTTGGTGCAAAGCAAATGCCATTGCAGCTGGTCACGGTGTGCCTGCCTGGCGCGACCGGATCATGCGTGCTCGTACGCGTCAATTGCCGTGAATAAGGGCATCCTAGTCGCGTTAGAGGACAAAAAGACGGGCGAGGTGAGTGGTTCGCATGGTCTGTTGAATCGTCTGTAAAGACGTTTTGTAGGAGACGAAGACATACGGTGGATGACATTAGCCCCGAGCGAGCGTGCCGGTGAGATTGATTGATCGTACCGTCATTTGCGGTTCATCTGTCAACCAAACGATGGAGTCGTTTAGGAGTTCGATGACCGAGTAAGCCACAGAGTGCAGTGCTGCTCCCTCGGCACCCCACTCCACCGATGGGCGCAGGCCAGGCTGAAGCATCTTCTTGAGATATAACATTTCATTTCGCTCTTAATCCTCCTTCCAGAGCGTGGGCGTTCTACGGCGATTGCCCACAGAAAACCTACTTAAGCTCCTCGTGCAGCTCCAAAATCTCTTCGGGCTGTCTTGTCGAGACTCCTCGCTGGATGACTTTATCGTCACTCTATTGAATTCATCCTTCTATATACCCCAGCCTTTATGAGACGCTCCGAACCATATAGGCCCCACGTCTTTGCATTGGGGAACACCGAGATCTCGATGTTGCACTGATCCCCCGGCTCATGTTGATCAGTGTATATTGTTTACCTCTTGGTTTGTGCTCAGTCATCCTCTCCACCTTGCTTTCCTAACTGTTTGCTCACATTTTAGCCCGGATGGGAGGCCTATCAGCTGCCGAATCGCTCACGACACTGTCGTACATATACGGTGTACGTTCATTTTTGTCTGTGTACTCAGCGCTTCTAGTGCATTGTCGACCTTTCTGACTCCCTCTTTCGGTTGCACACGAACTAGTTATATAGTTTGCGAGGATGCAGCAACTTGCAAATCAAATACCCCAGGTCATCGTTCGCGCGATGGGAGTTGTGGAGCGAGAGTGTGCTTCCAAGAGGACTTCCATCCCGCTCATGTCGTCTTCTTCATCCTCGCTGCACACATCCACCCTCTGCCGAATTTCCCCACAAATCGTTCTTGAGAATCGTACTGGCAATCTTACGATGTTATCTGTTGGTGGAACATATGCTTTGGACTGTTGACCGGATCGTGAATGCTAGTCATGATATCGAACTGGCAAGGATCATAGTGGTGCCATGTGTGCATTAGATTCAAAAGGCTGATCAGTGTAGGTGTTGACTGCGGTAGGCTGCCTGCAGTGCTGCTGCAGGCATCGAGTTGAGAGTCGGCGATGATTTCCATAGCCTTGGCCCCCGTACTGAGTAGTGTGGATCACCGATCTTCACCGATCGGGAGACTCCGAAGGAGCATCATACACCAAACACTTCCTCCAACCATGTCGACTCGACGGCGAATCGCGCCCACCGTCGGAAGGGAGGGCATGAATGAGCAGATCCACGAGGGTAAAGCCATTCGGCCTGAGCAAACCGACCGCTCGACGAGCCTCTTGATCAGAGTACGTGTCCGCTCACTGTGAGGAACGGTCTGTCTGCACATCTATCCGGCTCACGGCGACGAGGCGCTCACGTTTGACTATGCCTACGCGCAGATCCGTAGGGGGTTGCTGTTTGCTGCCGTCTCTTTTCTCTTGTGGTACGTCAGCGCTCGATATGGATCCGCGCTGGCTGCCTGGAAGGACGCGGTCCTTGTTCGGTTCGATGGGGACTCGGGCCTGGTGCTTGCTGGCGTCGATGACGGACCTGCTTTTGTTGTACTTGACCTCCCAGGTAGGGGCAAAGGGGCGATCGCGTCCAGGGATATAAAGGTGGGAGTGTGCGTTCCTCGACGCTCGATTATCTATGTTCATGTGCTAACATGGTGTTGACCCTAGCGGGGAGAGCTCTTGATTCGCGAGCAGCCGTTGTTCTTAGTCCCTGACAGAAGTCTGTGTCTTTCCACTTATGGTTCATGAGCTAGGGATTGCCGTAGGCTGACGTCCACAACACACAACACAGTCACTGGTTCTCCGACAGACTTCATTCTGAGCCGCGTTCGGGCGCTCTCGCCCACGCAGTCCCAGTCGTTCCACGACCTCTCATACGTGAACCTCCCCACAAATCTCTCGCCAGAGGAACACGCTAAACAGCTCCCACTCGCTATATTCCAAACGAATGCCGTTGCAGCTGGCCAGGGCGTGGGGCTGTTCCCTCGTATGGCGCGGCTAAATCATGCGTGCTCGCACGCATTCAATTCCGTCTACTCGTGGCGCGATGACGAGGGTGTCTTGGTCGTGTACGCGCTGAAGGATATCAAAAAGGGTGAGGTGAGTGGTACGCCACTTGTGATCAAGAACATATGACGTGAACGCTGCGCCGGCGCGTCGTAGGAGCTGTTGACCACGTATACGAACACGAAGAGACCGAGAGCTGAGAGGAGGTGCGTCACCGGTATATTGGAGAGCTCTGCGTGCACGCGCTAACAGTGGACGGGGGGAGTAGAGAGTTTTTGCAGCACAATTATGATTTCCATTGCGTATGCGCATGTTGTGCGCAGTCCGAAGCGGGGTCGCGGGCCTCGGACAGGCGTCTCGGGACGATGACTGACCTCTACGCGCGCCTTGCGGCGTGGGGAAACGGCGCCATCGACGGGCGCGAGGCCATCGGGCTCGTGCGGCGTATATGGGACGTTGGCGAGGAGGAAGGGTATCACAGCGAGCGCGGGCGGCTCGCGGCGGACGCCATGCTGGTTGCGGCAGCACATTCAGAGTAAGTCCAGTCCTTGATGACGCCCATCTATCGCCGCCGATGACCCTGTGGCGCTACTTTCGAGTTTGCTGACGGTTTCGTGAATTTTTTTTTGCTTTTGGGGGTTGGCGATGCCTTTTATATGGGGCACTATCGTTGTGCGCCTGCTGTGTGTGTGCTCCGCTCAACCCGCATCACGCATCAAATTGTTCCATGTATCGATTGTGTTTTGGAACGCTCTTGCATTTCGACCGCGCTGGTGTGCCGCCCTGATCGCTACTCTGCGACGCTCGGTACGGGGATCGACGACTTACTTGTACGAACGTGGGATTCCGTAATGATCAGTGCAGAGGCAGTCGTGGGGTGGGCTCGGTTGGCCGAAAGATGGAGCACGTACGAGCTGGGTGCAGATAGCGTGCTGGCCAGGGAAGCGCGTCGGGTAACGCTGAGTCCTGGGAGCCACGAGATGTGGGGAGGGCGAGAGCGAATGCGGGTGGGTGGGCCGGAGGGAAGGGCCTAGTCGTCAAGGCTTTTACTTACTCATTAGAACCGACGCCTGGAGGCCGAAAGCCATCGGCGAATGAATGGCTACTTCGGAGATTAGGGAAAGCAAAGTTGGATTGAGTTGTAGGACGATCCGACATCCGAGGAAGATTGTGAGGGCGGTCTTTCGTCACTGGTAAGAGTTGTTGTGAGACTATTGTGAATTCGTACAAACGTTCCTCGTCAAGGGACGTGGTTGTCTATCAGATAAGATGGTGCTATAGGCCGACCATTTGGAATATGGTCAGTTTACTTCCGCGTGTCTCGTTTTACGGTTCTGACAATGAGGGAAGGTGTCTGGGTATGCACGGAGGCGTGGCGCTTAGCCGAACGAATTGAGCGACTATCGAGCATCACTGCAATGCTAAATGTGGCGTCTGTTACCCCTTCAGATGGTGGAGAATGATGGACATCATATCATATATGCATGGATCTATGTACGCGGAGCATCTGCATGCGATGAAAAGCTTGTGAGCTGTGAGCGATGCAGCAGCTGTTGAGAGGTCTCAAAGAGACTCAAAGAGAGCACGGGCGCAAGCTGACGAGACGCAGACGAAGCGAATCCCGGGTTTGAGTCGAGTCGGCAGCGAAGAGAAGAGAGGGGAAGCAGACACCGGAGATGACAAAGCAGCGCGCGATGTGTGCTGACCTAATAAGCGGGATGGGGACCGCCGGAGTCCGATGAGGAGGAATATATATGCATCGCACGATCATCTCCCTCGTCTGTCCGTACATCCTCTCCTCCCTCCGCCCTCCGTCGACCGACCCTCGTCGTCGTCGCCCCTCCTCTCATGGCCATCTCCTCCTCGTCAGACGTCGCCGTCCTCGCGGTCGGCGTCGTCTTAGCCGCCATCTATCTCTTCCGCGACCAGCTCTTCGCACCATCATCAAAGTCGAAAGCGGTCGCCATCCCTTCCAAGGAATCGAACGGCGGTGGAAATCCCCGAGACTTCGTTGCAAAGTTGAAGGCTGGCGTATGTTTTTATTTTCAGCGTCCCCGTCGTACGTGTCTGACTTTCGTTACGTACAGAAAAAGCGCCTGGTCATCTTCTACGGCTCTCAAACCGGCACGGCTGAGGAATACGCCATCCGCATCGCCAAAGAGGCCAAGTCCAAGTTTGGTCTCACTTCCCTCGTCTGCGACCCCGAAGAGTATGACTTTGAAAACCTTGACACGCTTCCGGAAGACTGCGCTGCCATTTTCGTTATGGCTACCTACGGAGAAGGAGAACCCACCGACAATGCCGTACAGCTCATGCAGAACCTAGCTGACGACTCTTTCGAATTCTCCAACGGCGAACATAAACTTGACGATCTCAAATACGTTGTCTTTGGTCTCGGTAACAGGACATACGAGCATTACAATGTCATCGCCAAGCAGGTTGATCAGCACCTTTCGAAAATGGGCGCTACTCGTATCGGCGAACGCGGAGAGGGTGACGACGATAAGAGCATGGAGGAGGACTATCTGGAATGGAAGGATGGCATGTGGGAAGAGTTTGCTCGCGTTATGGGTGTTGAGGAAGGCCAGGGCAGCGACACGGCTGATTTCGCCGTAAACGAACTCGAATCCCACCCTCCGGAGAAGGTCTACCGTGGTAAGTGATCATCATTTACCATTGTTGCCGTGCCAAAGCTTAAATATACCCTAGGCGAATTGTCTGCACGTGCTTTGACCAGGTCGAAAGGCATTCACGATGCCAAGAACCCTTACCCGTCTCCTATCGCTGTATCTCGCGAGTTATTCCAGATCGTCGACGACCGCAACTGCGTGCACATTGAGCTCAACATCGAAGGCTCTGGCATCACATACCAGCACGGTGACCACGTTGGAGTCTGGCCGTCTAATGCTGATGCGGAGGTTGACCGTTTACTTTGTGCTCTTGGACTCTACGAGAAGCGTGACACCGTTATTGGCATCGAGTCCTTGGACCCTGCTCTCGCCAAGGTTCCTTTCCCCGTCCCCACTACTTACGGCACCGTCTTCCGGCACTACCTTGATATCTCCGCCGTTGCTGGCCGTCAGATTCTCGGCGCCCTTTCTAAGTATGCGCCCACCCCGGAGGCCGAGGCATTTTTGAAGAACCTCAACCAGCACAAGGACGAGTACGCTTCCGTAGTCAACGATGGTTGTCTCAAACTTGGCGAACTTCTTCAACTCGCTGCCGGTAACGATATCACGGCTGTCCCCACTCCCGAGAACACAACTGTTTGGAATATTCCTTTCGATATCATCGTATCGTCGATTTCTCGCTTGCAGCCTCGGTACTACTCCATCTCCTCCAGTCCCAAATTGCACCCGACCACCATCCACGTCACTTGCGTCGTTCTCAAATACCAGTCTGCAGGCGAACGCGTACCGCAGAAGTGGGTGTACGGTGTCGGTTCCAACTACCTACTTAACCTCAAGTTCGCGGCCAACGGGGAGTCAGCTCCTCTACTGAGCGACCCCTCTGGCAAGCCTGCTTCGGTCGCCGTGCCCTCGTACGCCATCGAAGGACCTCGCGGTGCTCATCTCGACAACGGTATTTACAAAGCTCCGATCCACGTCCGTCGCTCGACTTTCAGGCTTCCCACAAACCCGAAGAGCCCTATCATCATGATTGGTCCTGGCACTGTGAGTACTTCAGATTGATTGTGGTATGCCCATTGGTTACGGCTCTGATCATTGGTCTTGGGAACTTCAGGGCGTTGCACCTTTCCGCGGTTTCGTTCAGGAGCGTGTGGCCCTCGCCCGTCGCACGATCGAGAAGAACGGTCCTGACGCACTTAACGATTGGGGCCGCATCACGCTTTTCTACGGTTGCCGTCGCTCGACTGAGGACTTCCTGTACAAAGAAGAGTGGCCAGAATACACCAAGGAGCTGCGTGGCAAGTTCGAGCTGCACTGCGCCTTCTCCCGCGAGCCGCCATACAAGCCCGACGGCAGCAAGATCTACGTACAGGACTTGGTCTGGCAGGAGCGCGCACAAATCGCCGATGCCATTCTTAACGGCAAGGGCTATGTGTACATCTGTGGTGACGCGAAGAGCATGAGCAAAGCCGTCGAGGAGGCGCTGGCGCGGATCTTGGGTGAGGCGAAGGGCGGCAGTGCGGAGGTCGAGGGCGCTGCGGAGGTCAAGTTGCTCAAGGAGCGGTCGCGGTTGATGCTGGATGTGTGGAGCTGAGGGACAGGTCTCTCCCTCTGGTTCGGGCGCCGGGCTTGGTTTGAGCTCGGGTTTCGTTTCGTTTTCATGCATTCACTCGGTCGCTGTTTGCTATCATCCTCCATACATCTGTGAATTATCGCATTACGACTGCTAGCCTACCACTTTACCACCTTCGTTTCTTCGGCTGTTTTCTCGTTATGTGTGTAGAAGCGTCGTGGGCGCGCCTGCCAACTGATTAGGCTGGTTACTGGATTAACTACTTACTGGGTTATCCAAGGGGGCGAGGGACGTTGTATATAGGTTTGGATTGGATTCCTCCGCCATGGAGATGTGCAATAGCTAAGAATAATTTATCGGAATAATGTCTTGAAGATCGCGAGTATTGGTTCGGACGAAGTCGGTTTCGAATCTTGCTCTCTTTCTCCACGTCCACCACCGACCTACGGAGCGACCATCTGCTGTAAGGTCAGCCACGGAGACCACGTTCATTCCAGAGTATTCAAATGCTAAGAGCGGTCGTCTCAAGACCATCTGTCTTCCGTATTTCCGCCGCATCGACGTCTCCAAAGTCATGGTATTCTACAGCGCATCCCTCGTCCACTGGTGATACGACTCCATCCGGGGCCGCTAGGCAGGATGTGTCGACGTCTGAACCTTCCTCGCCCCAGTCTATTGTTGCAGACACGGACGCCTCGCCACGACCACCTCCGTTAGACCCCGGTTCCCCTTTAGCCGACCACATCAGTCCGGAAGACCACGTCGCTCGCGCTCGAGAACAACTCCGATATTGGACGGAGCGCAATGCCATCATCGTGCGAAAGCGCACCGACGAGCTCGTTGCGTCACTCGGAACGTCGTTCTCCCAGCTCGGTGGACGAATCAACAAGGTGACAGGGTACGAGGAGATCGAGGCGCTCAAACGACGGGTAGTCGATCAAGGTGTGTTTTCACGGCTGTTTTCATGTTCGCTTTGTTTGCTTTCTCGTCTCTTTCAATATTTTTTCTTTCCTTTTGTATTTCTGCAATGGGTCGAGCTGAGTGACTGACATGCATAGAGGCGCGCATCGCCGCGGCACGCACGGCTGCGCGGGATGCCAAGACAGCGTATGAGGAGGCCGTGCAACAGCGTTCCAACTCGCAACGAGAGGTCAACGACCTGCTCCAGCGCAAGTCATTGTGGAATGACGCGGACGTCGGGCGCTTCACGGTCCTCGTGCGGCAGGACCACTTGTATGAGCAGGAGGAGGCGCGCGCGAAAGCGGAGGTGGGCGCGACCGAGGACGAGGTAGAGCGGGAGTTCAGCGAGCTCATGCGCGCGATCCTCGCGCGGTACCACGAGGAACAGGTCTGGTCAGACAAGATCCGCAGCGTGTCCTCGTATGGGCAGCTCGCGGTGCTCGGCGTCAACGTGTTCGTGTTCGTGCTCGCGATCGTGTTGGTCGAGCCGTGGAAGAGAAAGCGCTTGGCCCAGACATTCGAGCGGAAGGTGGAGGAACTGGAGAGGGCGAATGGGGAGTTAGTGAGGGAGAGCATAAGCGCCTTGGAGGGAAGGCTGGAGGCGCGGGACATGATGCTCGAGAGCCTCGTGTTGGCTGCAGAGGTCAAGGGGAATCCGAGCCGCACTGAACAAGTCGCGGTGGACGAACCACCAGAAGCGGTCGATGAAAAGGCCGGCCCAGCTATAGAGCGGCTCGTCTCTGTGTCGAAGCAACGGGACGTAGCTGCTGTACTGGCCTCCGGTGCTTTCGTCGCGGGCGCACTAGGGTGGCTCGCTCGCGGATGGTTTGGCAGTTAGCCAAGATGATATCTCATTCTCAGATACTCTGCATATATCGACCGGATTTTAAGCTTGATTTAATACCAACTGAGAGACGACATCGGCATTGTATCAAGGAATATTCAAACTACGATATATACGACAATGCACTCTAATGGCGGCGTTAGCTGTGGGTTGGCTTGAGACGCAGGAGACCATATGTACCTATCAAACAAGAATTCTCCCTGAACTTCAGCCATGCTACAGTTGGACCATTTTTCTGTATCCCATTTTGACCATCCCCAGCCGTCCTTGATCTGTATAGGACAAGCACATCAGCCAGTCATCATCTGAGTGCTCATAGTAACAATGCTACCTGTGGCTTTTTGTGCGGTGCTAGGATGACTAGCCAACGACATTTCGTGCTCAGCTCCCACAGCAATGCGAAGAGCTCAGAAGGAGTTTCGATCAGGTGCAATGCGAAAGAGCATATGACCATTTCGACTACATTTGGGAGAATTTCCCGGCGGGAAACTGCACCTTCGCTTTCGGTGGTCGTAGCCTGAGCAGGCGCAGACAGTGGCAGGCGTGATGTCGAGTCAGGCATAACGCCTTGTGCGATATCGGAAAAGGAGAGCGCAGCACAAGGTAAGGATGTGCGTGCCTTGAATGCTTCCGACGTATACTGTGGGCAGCCAGGTCAAATAGCCTGAGTAGTATGATAGTTGCGAATATCTCACAGGGTCAGCAGCCATTACCAATGGCGTTGGGGTATGCGAATATAGCTGTGGGACGAGTAGACGTGATTTGGAACGTGGCAAGGGAACAGCCCTTTGTATGGTTTCGGTTGGAGTGGGCTGGTTATTTGTAGATAGCCCGCTCAACCACCATTCTTGGAGGGCGATGATTACTTCTCCACTTTGAGCGAGGGGGGAATGTAAACGTCCCGCCCGCAGCAAAATGGTTGGGGTTCACCTTCCTAGAGAGCTAGGTGAGCGTGAACATTGACAAAGAGACACTTTGTGAGGGCACACCGCATGCCATGTCAAATATTGTTGGTCCTCTTGTGTCGATATTGGCGTGCTCCTGTTGCCACCAACTTCACTGGGTCAATCGGAATTGCAATTACAAGGTAATGTAAAATTACGTCGTGAACCATGCAAAGAGGCACTGGCGTACGCCCAGGTAGTGTGGATTTCTGTACGTGGCGCCCACCTTTTTATAATACTGTTCGAAATCGTATCAGGACCACGATAGACATCTCAAGGTGAATTCTGCTGTCGGTACCTCGCCAACACCGTGTTCATTGTAATTGTCTCGCATCGAAGTAGACATGTTTCCTGACGATGCGACTCGGTTGCCTCGAGACATCGTATAGATGACGCCAACCTGAGTGCGTTTCTTCAAATTATGCCAGGTTCAGGTAGGAGAAAATCGCAGGTAGTCGGGGTCCGGAATGAGTGGAATATTAGGAATACGGGCCTGACGGGTGCCTGACGGCCCGCCAAGATGCCGAGCTACCCGAGAGTGTTACTGGGCCGCGTCCTGCCGCGTCCTCTCGATTTCGACCCCCATGTGCGTTGTGAGGACAATTCTGTGCAGGGTGAACATCGCAGCTTTCTATATCCAAATCCTCATTTGTTGACGTTAACGGATGAAACAGCCATCTACCCAACAAGATCGAAGATATGACTTCTTTTCTCATTGAGGATCATGTCAATCGTGAAGTAGGACCATCTTGGACGGACGGCCCGGATTGCATCTTCTGTCGAATAATCCGTCAGGATGTGGAAGCTCACCGTTTGTACGAAACTGATAAAGTCATAGCATTCCTGGGTCTGAAAAGCGTCTCTTTTCGTTCATTGGCTTCGAGTTCATCCATGTCATAGATATCCTGCCTCTCCGCCCTGGCCATACCCTCATCGTACCGAAGACTCATTGTGCACGGATATCTGAACTTCCTCCCGAATATGCTGGTGCCTTAGGTGAAGCGGTGGCCCATGTCTCGCGTGCATTGACAGAAGGTTTACTGTTTACTCATAATTCGCGTCATATATTTTGATGCGAATGCAATGCTACAGCTCTGCATAATACAGCTTTGAATGTTGTCTGCAATCAGGAGTATGCGCAGGCTGTCCCGCATGTAAGTCACGTTCGGTCAGCCCGTGGAATGTAAACGCAACTGATTGCTTTTGTCTAGGTTCATTACCATGTTATTCCGGCACCGACTTTTGGTTCGACCGCGACACCTGGTATCAAAAGCAAGCATGTAGACTCAAAGAGGCACCCTCCGACACATAAGGAAATGCATCGAATGGAATTCGAGGCTCGTGAGGAGTTGGACGACGACGATGCTAGAGAGTTGGTCCAAAAGATCACCGCGCGATTGTGAGACATGGTCATACATGGCCTGGTCATCCGTTCGACATATTCATTCACTTCGTGTCTGCATCCTGTTCTCTGTGCTAGATGAGGACTCAAACTTTGCTCAAGCTGAGACAAAGTATGAGTGTCTAGATACTGTTCCGCATTCCCTCGGCCGCATTTTCTTGCATTGATTGCACGTCTCTGGTCAAGTATCATCAACGAGCTGGATCTTGTGTCTTCTTATACTGAGAAGTGAGCCCTATGAGGCGAAATAAATCATTCGCGGAATGCGCATTCAGATTCGATCGCGGGGTTGCAAAGCTGTTGGGATTGGTCATTGGGGCATGCACGACTTATCAGGAACTACGATCACTGTCGCATCAAGCACTTGGCCCAGTACTCAAGCATGCCCACCTCGCTCGATATCCTGGTCGACGAATGGCTTCGGCTGGATCAAGTGAGACACGACTATCCTTTCCCTGAACCCTGATACTGATCATGGCACCGAAATACTCACCCCTTCGCACCTAGAATGCTGACACTAGAAACGAGATTGAACAACTCCGAAACAATGGAAACACAGGGGAGCTGGAGAAAAGGATGAGGTAACATGGCGCTGGATTCTCACTTTTTTCGATCAAGATTTCAATATCTTTCAAATCAGAAATCGAATTGAATTTGGGACGGCAGGTGAGTATAACATCTTCATGTATCCGGCTGTCGTCCCACAACTTCTCTGGTAGGTCTTAGAGGCCGAATGGAAGCTGGCTGGGCTCGTATGAATGATCTCATAGTAATACAATCCTCTCAGGTCTGCAGACGATCGATAACTCTGAGATACCAGAAATCTGACTCAATGTACTTCGTAGGGTCTTTGCGCGTATGTTCTGAAGCATGTAGACAATGCGATGGAGCGCGGTGTGGTCATTGGGCATGATCATCGACATCACTCAGCTCGATGGGCAAGGTTGACTGGTTTGGCGTTTATTGCACAGGGTGTCAAAGTTCATCTGCTTCGAGGCCTGGTTCATACACCCATGTGCGAGTGATCGTGCTCATCAAATAGCCTGCTCTCACTTAGATGCGTAATTTCTCTTAGGGTTCCCTTTGGCGTCAAAAGGCTACGCGCGGCATGCGGCGTGATGATCACAGGTGATATCGTCGCTCATGTGCAAATATATCTACTGAAATTACTTCTGATAGCCAGCCATAATCCAAAGGTGCGTGAAGGATCGCTGTACAGTATGGGCCAAATTCATCTAAACTGTCCTGCAGGACGACAACGGGTATAAAGTGCGTTTACGTGCTAGTGTTCATTATTGAATAGGCGGTACAGAGAAGATGTATTGAATAACAAACTCACGCAGGTCTACTGGGAAAATGCGGTACAGGTGAGACTCGTATGGGTCTACAAGTCAACGTACCTTTCTGACCTTTCTGAACACTCAGATAATCGGGCCGCACGATAAAGGGATCGCTGACTCTATCAAAGACAACCTTGAACCGAAGAGCTGGGATCTGGACGATATCACGTCTTCCCCACTTTATCAAAATCCCACCGATAATTTGGCACAAGATTATTTCGCTAGCATAGGCAAATTGTGTGTTTCTGCGTGAGTGGGTATTAGTCAATGCTCAGACATGTCTCGATATTGAACAACCACAGCCCTCTCAATTCCCTGACCGGTGTCAGATTTGTCAACACTTCTATGCACGGCGTCAGTCACCCATTCGTGGCCAAGGCTTTTGAGATATTCGGGCTCCCTCCTTTGATTCCAGTAAAGGAACAGCAGGTCCCTGACCCAGAATTCCCAACAGTAAGGTTTCCAAATCCGGAGGAAAAAGGTGTGTTACGTGCAGTACTGAGTCGACACATGCCGTTGCTCAGAACGCTCTGTTCCTACCACAGGCGCAATGGTACGTTCTTGATGCGTCTTGCAATCATCTCTCGTCATTATTGCCATAGGACCTTGCAATCCAAACAGCAGACAAAGTGGGGGCAGCGTATGTTTTAGCGCAGGACCCGGATTCCGACAGATTCTCCGCGTCTGAAAAGAGGTTGGTTCAAATGCACGTCATTGTGCATACAAGTGACTGAACCTTCCGTGGTGCTTTGAAGGTCGGATGGTAGTTGGACTATATTCACAGGCGATCAATTAGGGACTTTATTCGCTGGGCGAGTATTGGAGTTGTATAAGGCTTCTGGAAAGCCTATGGGTAAGCCATCCAGAGATTGAGTTGCCGTTGTAATTGACGTGTTCGACACAGAACAGCTTGCTATGGTTGCTTCCACAGTAAGCTCTAAGCTGATAGAGACTATGGCACACATCGAAGGATTCAGATTTGTGGAGTGCTTGACCGGTGGGCAAAAAATTGCAATATATGAACTCTAGAGATGATTTACTGACCTAAATGATGATGTGTAGGATTCAAGTATATCGGAAACACTGCATTGAACTTGGTGAAAGACGGTTACGAGGTGCCGTTTGGTTACGAGGAAGCCATTGGATATATGTTTGGCTGTGAGGTCCGAGACAAAGACGGGGTTGCAGCAACAGTCAGTCCACATTGTCTACACGTTCTGATCCTGGACATCAATTCTCGTGAACAGGCCGTTTTTGCGGAACTTGTAGCCTCACTGCATCGACAGGGAAAAACAGCGTCTGAATATCTCCAGGAGCTTTATGAAAGGTGAGAGTTTTGCGATTAAGCTCCATTTTTTGTGTGGTTAACCTGGATGATAAGATACGGCTATTTTGTAGTACGGATCAGCTTTCATCATCTCGGATTTTGATTTGACTTGCTCTCAGACAAGCAACAGTTATTTCATCTGCGATGATGCCCATATCATTGATCGTATCTTCACTCGCATCCGCAACTATGACGGAGAAGTGAGTCCATATTCACGACTGCTAGTCGCAATCTTATCCCATTGAGAATTTCAGGCCACACAGAACCATCCGGCTTATCCTCAGACCATTGCCGGGCTTAGCGTCACTGGTGTTTGTGACTTGACTATCGGCTACGATAGTTCCAAACCACCAGAATACAAGCCTAAGCTTCCACTGTCGTCTGGGCACATGATTCAATTCAGGGCACAATCTCAGGATGGCATTAAAATTGTGTTGACGACAAGGTAAGAGGCATTGCCGCACGCCTATATCAACAAGTTTTGACACATTCAACAGGACTAGCGGCACGGAACCCAAGGTATGTCAACTTCTGACTCCGTTCCCTTTACAACATTTGATGCTCATGACTACGTGGACACACCCAGATCAAGTATTATCTAGAGGGTAGTGGAAAGGACTTGTCGACGGTGAAACGAGTGCTACATGACGTGGTGCAAGAGCTTGGAGAGGAATGGCTTCAGGCAAGCCGTAACAAGCTCGGACGACCACAACAACATCAATTCTGATGGATAAATGCAATAAAGTTGTAATATGAATACATCAGGCAATTAAAACGCTCAATGATGCATGTTGAGTCGGCTGATGCACATGTGCGTGCTAATCTAATCGCGCCTTGCGCCTTGCTTCAAGAGCTTTTGACCGTTTCCATGTCTCAATAGTGAGCTCCTTCTCGAGCAATGTCAGTCCCAATAACCTGTTGTCCGACGCAGGTGAATTGATCAAGGTCTCAAAGAACTGAGAGTGACTTACCTGGCCGTCGTGATGCTCAACTTCAAATGGTCGGATGATATCGATTTGTCAGACTTCCTCTCTTCAACAAAGTCTTGTTGGATGTGCTATGTTTATGAATGAGGATGAGCTGGGATGCCTCAATGCTTTGGACGTACCTCGGACGTTTGCTGCCCAACTTCGATTTTGCCGAACCTCGCGTCGAGTATGAGGCGTCGGAACGAGGCCAACTTTTCCGAGGAAGGTAAGATGACCTGATCATGGGGCTTATAGAGGTTTGGAGAGCCAGAAGGCCTCAGAGGGACCGTCACGTCTGTCTGCACCGATTTGTCAGATTGGAAAAGGGTATAGAGGAATTAGATGAACCTTCAGGAATGCACTCTTCTTCCCTTCGCTGAGCACAATGAATTGAATGTCAGTCGGGAAGGAAAATTGACTGAAGGGAAATTTGTAGGATATGGTCTGGGACTCCATAACGTCTTGGATAGCCATGACATTCATAACTCCTGCGAAGACGATGTCGCTCATTTGTTGAGAAATGATATGCTTGGAACGCACCTTTCTCCACGAGTTGACCCTCTCGCACATTGGTCTCAGTTATCAAGAGCGTTGTGCCGCTGGAAAGTTGGAGAACTCCAGACGAGAGGTCTTCTTCTGAACTTTCTGGAACGAAGGGGGTCGTGTTGAGAAGCTCTAAGGAGAGTGGGAGGGTTACGAAAGTCGGAAGGAGAAGGGAAAGGACATGAGAGATCGTCGGGGTCGGGGGCTCAAGTGAAGGGGATGAAGGCGGTGGGAAGTGTGATAAAGTGAGAGAAGGCGGGTTCAGGGAGCGGATACGAGATTGTCTATCAATCATAAGACATTGCATTAAGCTGAGAGTAGCCAGTGATAGATGAAACAAGTAAGACGAACACACGAGCAATGGAGGCGAGCAAGACCCATTCGGCAGCGTCTTGATCACCTCCAAGAGCTTCCTCCGAAATCCATGAGACGAGCTCTTTTTGTAGTGCTTCCGTCGAAGTCGTTTTGAATTCGGGTCCAGGGAGGACATCCAGCTTCTGTGGTCTGGTGAACAAAACATGCAACGTGGGCACGTGTAAAATGACATCGGTCTCGGCGTGCAAACTGGATTTTCATGAGCACATAATGCGAAAATTAGCAAGGGCTAGCATTACGGCTCATGAGTGAGGATGCCGACGAAGTCGAGGACATCGTTCATTTTCGGCGGATTATTTCCGAGATTTTCATAAATCTGGAACATTGGGAGGATGATTATGTGAAGGAGGAGCTGGATATTCTGGTTATGGGTACCTTAATTTGGACACCAATATGCGACTCTTGGATGGGAGGGTACTTGTGCGGCCGCTGAGGTACATGGAGAATTGTATCTGGAGAGTTGGGATCTCAGAAGGCAGGGAGTAGTCAACTACTGTTGAACAGACCTTCGGTTTTCGTTCGTATGCTTCCATCTACACATTCCCGAACCCATCGGCTCTCTCCAGGAACGCTCACAGCCCAGACGACCGAACAGTCTCTTAAATTCGAGTAATCGATCTGGACTTCATCATCACCTTCTGTTTGAGCAATGCCCCATCCGCCGCACTTTCCAGAGGGTGATTTCGATAGATACATCTCAGGGGAGGGAGAAGTGTCTTGAACCATCGCTCGAAATCGGACGAGAGAACGGTCGTGGTGGCTCTCGGGGGAATGTTGCACATCAAGTGGAGGAATCTACATGGATCCGTCAGTGAAACAAAATGGAGTGTTATCATAGTTACTACTTCGCGGAACGCATCGTCGGATTTGAAGACATCTGAAAAATGTTTGGTCACGACGGTTGGAAAGTCAATGCTTGACGATTGGCCACCGCGTCCCTGAGTTTTATAGAGTTCAAGTAAAGCATCTGTAGGTGATGAAAGCGCTTCTACGAGGTGAGAAGAGACCATGATATACGTAGGTAAGCGAATGTTGAGGAGAAAATGACAATCTGGAGGGGAATTCCATCGAACGCGCCACGCGCCAATTTCCTGCGCCACCAACGCGTCCAGTCGCGTCGGGTGAAGCGCTGACTGAACTTCCTCCTGGTACAACTTCCCCGACTCAAGCTACGCCACGCCAGCTTCAATTGTCTTCTAAAAATTACACTCTCTTATTATACAATCGCAACGGCATCGAAATATGGAATTGGAAGGAGAATCCACAATTTCTCCGCCGCTTGAACCTGCAGGGAACGTGCCGACAGACAGCACGCCCACAGAGCAGAATCAGCCTCAGGAGAAGAAGAAAACAAAGGCGCATCCTCAGGAAGTTAGAGAGGGTGGAAAATCCTTGCTCCCATTAGCACGCGTGCAGAGGATCATGAAGGCAGACAAGGTGAAGTAGGCTGATTCTTCAGATCTCGAGACCATGCCTACTCATCTGCGCTTATCGTAATAGGAACTTCCAATGGTGGCAAAGGAAGCTGCATTCCTAATTTCAATGGCAACAGAGGAATTCATCAAGAGGCTCGCGGAGGCGAGTCAGAAGACATCACTGGATCGGGATAGAAAAAGCAAGGTCATACAGCAGAGAGATATCGGTACGCGTCAATGATCATGGTTGGGTTTCTCGTCACTCATTTCGCGCGAAAAGCTTCTGTTGTACGGAGGGTAGACGAGTACCTGTTCCTAGAGGGTGAGAATGACCGTGCAACAATTGGCCTGACTTGACATTGATAGGCTTCGCCTGTGAAGAGATAATTCCATGGCCGGATTCAACCAATCCTCCCGCACAACGAAAGCCCAAGGCCTTGGAAACCCAGGTTGACGGCAAAGGGGTTCAGAGACTGGACCAATATCTGACGACAAAGGACTCGAGCACCAGTGAGGAACAGGGAGGTGGAGGAGAGGATGTGGTCATGAACGAAGATGGAACCATGCAGATCATTGGTGCTGAGGACGATTCATAGCATTGGTTGTAGCTGGCTGCCGAGGGCCGGGCCGAGATGATCGGAACGCGTAATGATTCCGGATGATCGTGGCCCTCGACACAGACCCACCACAACTGCTATGAAGGTCGTCACCACATTCCATCCGTCGTCTTCGGTAGTCAGTTCCCTGAAATGTCATCTCACTCCTGACACGTCTCTCGAGCACCTTGTTGTCGCAAAGATCAACAGAATAGATGTCTTCTCTACTCGGCCGGAGGGTCTTAAACACGAATGTGGTGTAGATATATGGGGCCGTATCTCGGCTCTCAAAGCTGTCGCATCCACGGTATGGAACGACGTTAAGTGTCGCAGGTTATGCTTTGACACCACGGTCGTTTCTAGGACTCTCGAGACAATCTCTTACTGCTAACAGACCATCCAGATCCCAAGTTAATCTTACTTACCAGCAGAACCTCGAAGACAGGAGGGCTTCTACTCGAGTTAGCGCAAACCATCGAGCTCTATGAACGAAATGCGCGCCCAGCCGAGTTTCTGCAAGACGTAGTTGTGAATGAATCTGGTCGAGTTGCCATTGCCAGTTGTTACGCAGGCAAGCTGAGGGCGATCGTTCTTAAAGGCGATCGAGTGGATGTGGACTTTGATGTTGCGTGCGTGTCCACATCATCATTCTTTATGAACCCATCTGACGATTTCAAAAATGCATAGAGTACCGGAGTTCAGTGTACTCTCTCTTGCCTTCATATCGTCCCGATCCGGTATACACGCTCTGGCAATCTTGCACCTGGATTACAATCAACAAGTGCAGCTTCTTTCGCGAGACCTAGATGTCAGCGCATTTGAGTTATCCCCTACTCCATCTCTCTTGCTCCCCCCTACTCCTCTCCCGACTGCAGCATATCCTTTCACAGACAGCCCACCCATCCTCATCAACGTTCCCTCTATAGAGTCTGTGAGCTTCGATGACGACGATGACTCCGTGTTCTCAGGGGGTGTGCTGGTAGTTGGGGGACGGAAGATCCAATTGTTTCCGTTTGCGTCCAAAGACTGGCAGGACAAATATAGGGGTAAGCAAAGGAGATTGGAAAGTAAGAAGAAGAGCAAGGACGAGAGGCTATCATCATTGGCCAAAGAGAAAGAGAAAGACAGAGAGACCAAGAAGCGGAAGGCTAAGGCCAATGTCGATTGGCCATGGAGTGAGGTAACAGCGTGAGCTCCTTACCTTGTTTCCTAAAATCTATTCACTTCATATCAACATTTTCAGATGGTGTCCTGTCTCTGAGACCGGCACTAGTTACATCATCGGGGACGCATATGGCCAGTTGGCCTTGCTCTCACTCGACCGTTTTCAGGATCAGGGGCTCATTCTTCTTCCACTCGGTCAAGTGCGTATCTTCTGCAGTTGCTCCAGATATTATTACAACGATTTTATGTCAGCAGGTTTCTCCACCGACAACGCTCACGTACCTGTCATCACAAATATTCTATCTGGGTTCTCACTTTGGAGACTCGCAACTCATCAGAGTCCACTCATCGCCATTTTCGGCACTCAAACTACCCACTTTACTTATCGCCCCTAGCGTTGTAACCGTCTCTCCTGATTTTCTTACATCAAATGATAAGGGCAAGGGGAAGGCCGGTGTCGACTCAAGGAAGGACATCGGCCGAGTTGTTCGGTCCCAGGGCAATTTCTTGGAGGTCATGAATAAGTGGAAGAACATTGCCCCTATCATGGATGCAGTACTGGCAGATACAGACGGGAGCGGACATGTGAGTCTCGTTTGTTAACACAGATTCTCACTGATGCTATTTTATATTTAGTCTAATATAGTGACATGTTCCGGCGGCAAGAATGCTGGGAGCTTGCGAGTCATACGGAACGGTGCAGACTTCCATGAACAGGCCCATATCGAGGGATTCCATGATGTGACAGGGCTATGGTCGATTCGGCCCACCTTCAAGGATTCGTGAGTTCTCACGTTCTTCAACGCTCTTACGAATTATGCATAATTTTGTGCCTCCAGTCAGGACTCCCATATCATTGTCTCGGATGGGCAACAATCCTCTGTTTTCCGCCTGAACAACGCAGAGACGGTCACACGAATCGATCCATTAGTTGCTGGTTTCATCACGAAGTCTCCCACTCTAGCTGTGAACAATCTGGCCAGACGCACAAAGAAACTGGGTACCACCTCTTCGACGTACGAAGACTCACCGCTCGTCGTTCAAGTCACCCCCAAACGGGTAGTGTTGGTGGAATACGATGCAATTCTGGACGTGCATCGAGTAGTGAGCGAGTGGGCTCCAAGTGAGCAGGGAGTAACGTGGTCCGGGAGAGAGATCGTACTTGCCTCTGTCAACAGCAGCCAGATCGTTTTGGCATTGAAAGGAGGCCGAGTAGCTGTGTTGAATTTGAACGAGGAAGGGGGATTGAATCTCGCCGGGTAGGTGGTCGCCCTCAACCATGAATGGTGTCATAGGCATTGATCATATCCCATGTAGGGATCGCGATCTGGATGGTGAAATAGCAGCAATATCTTGTAGCCCAATCAATCATTCGGATCCATTCTCGCGATACGTTATTGTGGGATTCTGGGCACCTCACCGTGTGGAGATCCTATCTCTTATCAGCAAAAACGACCACTTAGGGCGTGTATGCGATCCCGTCCATGTTCCATCGCTTCCCCGCTCTCTTCTATTACTTGGTTTCGTTCCGCCGCACGCACCGACCAGCTCCGAATATCTTTCGCATCTGTTGATCGGATTGGGAGATGGGACGTTGGTATCATATTCGTATCAAGACCAACAACTCCGCGACAAGAAAACTATGTCATTAGGTCATTTGCCGGTCTCTCTAGTCAGGAGTCAGGTAGATGGACGCTCTACTGTGCTTGCTTTGGGAACGACAGCTGCTATGTTGTTTTGGGGCAAAGAGCGTCTGCAACGATCGCCTATCCTGTTAAAAGTGCGTGCAATACCTGCTTGGGCCGTCGTCGAATTTGTCGCCTGATGAAACTTCCCAGGATGCATCTGCCGCATCTGTGGTGAACACTGCGTGGTGGCAATCGTGTCTTGTGGCCGCAACCTCGTCCGGTCTGGTGATTGGACGCGTTCGCGACTTAGACAAGATGCACATTCGCTCAGTGAGTACATATCTATGACAGAACGTATGAAATTGTAAACAACATTCTTCAGATCCCTTTGGGCTTGGACAACCCTCGAAGGTTGGCATATTCTCCTACTCTGAAGACCTTTGGAGTAGGGTGTGTGCGCATAGGGCCTGGACGCGTTGGCGATGCGGAAATGATGACCAGCTCTTTCAAAGTGCTCGACGATACGACGTTCCAGGGTATGCATTCTTTCCATTATCCATGCTATCCTATTCATAGAAGCTTTAAGTTTTGTGCCAATTTACTTGCGAGATGCATCATGAAGTCACAGCTATCCAGAATGTCATTGTGAAAGACGGGGATTCCCACTGGTGCCTAGGGACAGCAAATTTTGACCCTGCCGAAAAGGAACCTTCACAAGGCCGATTGTACGTTTTTTCAATGAATGACAGGAGTTCGGCACACATTGCTCTCGAAACTGTGGCCTCAATCGATGTCCCCGGCTGTATCTATCAGCTGTCATCGATCGATGGCTTTATTGTGGCTGCAGTGAATTCTTCGGTATGTTTTAAATACATCAGTCGATTCATCTTCTCAATTGCACTCCATTCTCAGGTCGTAATCTATAGACTAGAGGCTGGTGACAATCCGTCTTTGACAAAAGTCTGCGAGTGGAACCATAATTACCTAGTCATGAGCCTCGCAACTCATGGCTCTCGCTTGATCGTCGGAGACGCCATTAGCTCTGTCTCTATATTATCTTGCCAGGACGAGACTTTGACAACAGTCGCAAGGGATTATGGTCCTTTATGGCCAGTTGCGGTCGAAGCATGGGGGGAAGAGGGCGTCGTGGGTGCAAATGTAAGTAATAACCATAAATGCGGTTCAGCGTTGACCGTATTGCATCACAGAGCGACTGCAACCTTTTTACTTTCAGCATTCAACGTTCAGAACAAAGAACGGTTTTGTATCGAGATGGGCACTATCATTTCGACGACCTTGTGAATAAAATTGTGCTGGGTAAGTGTAGCGCCTTCATCTACTTTTCCTGATCTTGCTCTGATATCTGTTTCACAGGTTCTATACATTCGTCGGATACAGCTGAAGATGCTATCGAATCTAAAGCCTTGATTTTCACGGCATCGGGGCGGATAGGTGTCCTTCTTGACATGGGCGAGGAGCTTTCCTTGCAGATGAGTTCTGTTCAGCGGAATCTGAGCAAGGTCATTACCGATGTCGCGGGGGCTCGTCATACAAGGTAAGTGCATCATCTTGAGGGCCTTCGGGCACTCAGCTCATTGTTCTCTTACAGGTGGAGGACGCCAGCTGGAGGTCGGGAGAGGACAGACGCTGACGAGGCCGCCTACGGTTTCCTTGATGGTGATTTCCTAGAGCAGTTCATGAATTACCCCGAGACATCACGGGAGATGGAACAGATCATGTCGGGTGAGAACGAGGCAGAAAAGCTGACGCAGAAGTACGCGCATATACGACGAATTTTGGAGACCCTTCAGGGCATGCACTAGCAGATAGCAAGCATATTCTCAGGTTGTAGCGATTCGAGATGTACCTCATAACAGATGCCATTATGTATGTGATCAACATTGAATTGTATGCGTAGAGACGAGAAATCATAATAAGTCGTAACAGCTACATGTAGCGCAGCAAACAAAAGTCCATCTCACTGGTCAACTTGGTAATGTTACCGTCTAATTGACTAGGGAGGTGATAAACAACTGGGCGGAGTCCTTGAAGGACTGGGCGACGGTGGTGCCGAAAATCATGGTATCTTCACCGGAGTGTTCCGTTCTAGGAGGCGCAAAATAGAATCCAGAGGCGAGTACGAGATAACTGCGAAATGCAGAGTAAGGGTGAAACCCCGCAACTTGAGACGACAGAACACCGCACGTACCTGAGAATGAGGATACTGCCACGATGATAGTTGGCTTTCGCTTCAATATACGTATAAGTCAAGAGGAAAATAGACAAGATGATGACAATGACATCCCAACGAGGGAAGATCAACCTACGGATATCATTGTGAGCGAACCAACCACTAAAAAAAAACCGATGGACACGCACGTGAAGGTATTGACAACCTTTCCTACGTCTGCTGGATCATACCAAGCCGAGAAAGCGACCATCGCAGGAATTTGGAGAAGACAAACTTGCAGTGCATACGCGGACCCAATTTCCATACTGCACGAGACGATGCATTAGTGAAGGATTGGACTCAAGGACGTGGAAGCATACCTTAATGCAATGTTGCCATTCATAGCGAACGACATCGCATTCATGAACTCTGTAGTGTTTGGAACCAAGGCGAACAAGGTGACTCCGAGGAATTTCTCGTCGATGCCCGAACCCTCCAACACAACATCGACCACATCAACGAGTAGCTCTACAATCATAGATGGTCAGCTACGGGCTTTGTACAACACTGAATGCCGAACGAACCTGCGATGATAGCGTAGAGGGCAGTGCAGGATAGCAAGACGCTGGCACTCGTCATTCGACTCCACGAGGGTCCATCATGTCCGCCGTGTCCACCTGGAGACTCTTCCGCATCTGCTTCACCGATCACACCACTGCGCACCCTCGGAACATGAGTATGGTGCCTAAGTGCACTGACGGTAGCGACAGCGACAGCACGCGTAAAGTCGTCTGCAGTCATGGTTTCCGGAAGCTGCGTCTGTCGCAAACCAGAATCTTTGATGGCATGGTCGACGCTCTCAAGGATCGGCGCATACCCACTCGAAGGCTGGATGATGGGGGGAGGGGCATAAGAGATGCGCCTCTGAGATGTCGATGGCACCGCGGGACCCTGGGTTGCATCCGAGAATTGGCTGGTTCCAGGAAGAGGTCGTAGCTGATCGTTCGAGCGAGGCACGGGAGTCTCGCTTCTTGACGGTGGAACACTCTCTTCGGTCATCGCCATGCTTGACTTGTGACGCAGGATGCTCTCGCCTCGTCGAGAAGTGCCAGGTTGGAACTGAACCTGTTGGGGAACCAGCTTCTGATACAGGGACAGGCGGCTCGTGTCCTGAGGATGGAGAAGTTGTTGGGGATTCTGCCAGATCTGAGAAGCATGTGTACGCAAGGAGAACCAAAGACCTAAAATGTATGACTGCAAAACAAGGTTAGGTCAGGTCGGACCTGGAGGGGGCACCGGATGTACTGACGAATAGAAGAATCGCGGCGCAGAAATACATCAAGGTCTTCACTGTAGATTGATAGAACGGGTCATCCACTGGGTCTGGATGCTTGTATGCACAGTGTTTACAAGTCCACGGCGCATCTAGGGAAGAAAGGTGATCAGGGCAGCCGTCACAGATCAATTGGAACTGCGGCACAAGACAGAACGTGGCAGAACGTGAGCAATCAATAGACGACCTGAGACGGTGAAAACTCACATTCCCGTATGTTTGATAGAACAACGTTGGGGTCAGCGTGCCTATGATGGCCATGATGAGCATAGTGCTCGTGACGCCCGCACTCTTCGCATTAAACTTCTGCTCTTTCCGCTTGAGCGCTCCACTGCACATACTGACACCAGGCATGAGCAGAACACCGGCCAACAGACTGCCCACGATGGAACCTTCGACGAGACGGCCCTTGCCCTGCGTCAAGGCGATGGCATAGAGGAGAATCTCGATGATCGAACCAAAGGTCGCGTTGATGACGGCACCCATACCGATGGAGGATTGGGCTGAGATAGAGGCAACGGCCATACCAATGAAGTAGGAAAGAGGTATGACACTTAGGAGACTGAGTATGAAGATCAACGGACGGGATGCCAACAGCGCAAGGAGAGCTGGGACATGGTGCCCCGCATGTTCACGGTGTTCAGCCAGCGGTAGCAGAACGAACCCGTCAAAAATGACAAAAAAGACGATGGGAAGGAGGTTAATGAACATGATGTTCACGCCGCCGACTGTGTACTTGTAAAACTGCCACCCAGCTGCTCGATAGATGCAAAGCAGCACTGTTGAATCTGGAGACCCGGACGGGGCAACTTGGCCTGCAGAGAGGCGAGGGTGATTGACTGTGACATGTTCTTCCGGTATATCTGCGACGCCGTCGACATCTGTCGCCGAAGGCTCGGCGGAGAGGACTACAGATGACGGAGCGGAGCAGAACCGAATACTGGTGGGGTGCTGGAAGAGATGCTTGATGAGCGCCCAATTAAGCTTGGCCATCGGAATCGTAAGCACAAGTCCCCAACAGACGACGCAGACGAACAGCATCAACGGGGCGATCAGCGAGATGAAGAAAAGCCAGAAGGCTATTTGACCGAGCCAATCGTGTACACTACTGCTGGATTTCGAGAAACCTGTGGTTCTGATAGCACCGTACGACTTGTGGGACCCCACAACGACTGTGCCAGCCTTTGAATTCCGCAGAAGGGCAGTGGATTCTCCAGAGATGGGATCGTCATGCCATGAAACCGATGCTGTATGCTCATGGATCGAGGGGGGAACATGACTCGGTCGAGAAGTCAGGACAGGGTCGCCATCTCTGTGAGGGGAAGAGGCGCGGACAGTCTCACCATCCGACCCTGAGTGTATATGAACAGTGGTCTCGCTGACAGGCGTCTCTTCGTCAAGATGGACACGGTCCACGACGGAGAGATCACCCTCGACATACTTCCCGAATGGCCAGCCGAGGTACCAGCCCAGCCCGAAGATGAGCGAGGAGTATCGCCGTCCACCGAAGGGGAGGACATAGAGGACAGCTGATACAATGAAGCAGACTACGGCTAGCCACCAGCCGAAGCAGAGGGTCCATAAAATGTTTCCGGGAAGGAGGTGACGTTCCGCCTGCGCAGAGGGGATGGAATGAAGGGCTTGGTCGGCGTAACGAGTGACGGAGCGGGACTTTTTGTACAAGGCTGGTTTCCAGATGGGGAGACCGAACGGATGCTCGACGTTGATGAGCGACTGCCGCTCTTTGAGCGTGATGGGATCGTCTTCCTGCTCGGTAGCTTCGCCCTCGCTATCGTGGTTCTCCGGAACGTCGTCGACGGCGACCGCTTTGCCCCTGCTAGCGGCTACGCTGTGCTCCTCCTCGTCATCCTCCTCGTCATCGTCGCCATCGAACTCGTCATCCTCACTCAGGAGACCACCATCGTCGCGCAGAGACCGGCCGTGCGCGCGCGAACTGCCCACACTGGTGCTCCTGGCGGGCGGGCGCCTAGGAGAGCTGGTAGATAAGCTCCTGTTCACACCCGGATGACGCCGTGGAGCAGGCGAGATCGGTCTCTGGTATTGGGAGGAGTACGATGTGCCCAAGTTGTGGTGCTGGGGTGTGTCCGCGGCGGACCACTGCGAACCGTGACTAATGCTGCGGTGGAGGGGCAGTCGGGAGCCGTAGACGGTCTGTGCAGTCGCGAGGTGGGACTGGGTGGGACTAGAGGGGGCTTGCTCGTTGTCAGGTTGCTGGCTGGCCATCGCCCTGCACGGCAGCGGCAGAATGAGGAGAGAGCAGGACGGGGAGGGGAACTGGAGGGGATGGGTGGCGGTGGACTGTGCAAGAGGAGGCTTCGCTCACGCCACAGCCGGGCATACCAGCCCCTCCACCATGTCCCACAACCCCCGTCCTCTCATCGGCTCAGTCTTCGAGCGCAATCAGCTCTCAACACCCGCAGCACCCTCGCCTTCAAAGACCACCACCACCGGATTCCCCGCCGTGCAGCACCGCTCGAAGAGCGCGTTTGCGAGGAACCGGGAGAAGAATATCGCTGGTGGGAAGGCCTCTGCGCGCCTCAAAGAGCCGCCATTGGTATCGACTGCATCTACATTGACAACTGTCCCGGCGCATGCGCAGTCTCTCAATGGCACAGACGCCTCAGATGACGACTGGCTCCGCCAGGTCGGTGAGGAGAACGCGCGCAAGGTCGCATCCATGACCGACGCTGAGCGCGAGGCCGAAAAGCGCGAGATCGAAGAGAAGTTCGGAAGCGGTATCGGCGAGATCTTGAGGAGGGCAAAGGAGGCGCGAGAGGCGCGAGAGAGGGATATGGAGAGGGACGTGGGCTCGAAGCATGTAAGGACGGTCGGGACGTCGAAAGGTCCGTATGATTTTCCTTCTCTTAGGATATTTTTTCTCATCATTGACTGCTCTCGAAGAAACGGGCGTATTTCCTAAAGGTCCGCATTGACCCTCTCGCTCACACCGCTCACTAAAAAGAGCTATGGTTTCTATAGAATCTTCGCACTCACGCCCACATCCGCCGCCGTCTCCCTCCCCTCCCCCCATTCTCTCCACAGCCAGCACCCGCCCATCCAGCCGCGCCGGTCTGAACCGCAAGCTCCGCTTCGCAGATATAACCCCGAACGACGTGCACGTCTACGAGTCCGCTCCACCCTCCCCGCGCCGCAAGCCCCTGCTCGCGCTCCCACCCCCGACGCCCGAAGACCGCAATGTCGTCATGTCTCTCGGTCAGTGGACGGGGCGTATGCCTCCGAAGCCGAAGGAAGACTTAGACCTCGCTGTTGCCCCCGAGTCGGACATCGTGGTCGATACAGAACATGAGCGTGAACTTGAGCCTGAAGAAGGTACCCCGGAAGACATCCGCCGGCGTTTCTTTCCCTCTGCCCCCGCGCACGACCCCAACCTCGCATGGATTGAGTCTCTGTCTCTCCCCTCTCGGTCCTCCTCCAACACCCTCGGCCCCCCTACCACTATTAGCGCTATCCCCTCTGCCCACTCCCCTACAGATCTTCGCTTCGACCTTACCGGTACTCCAATCTCACCCTCTCTCTCCGCAGCGTTGCCCACGCACCTCGGACTACACCACCACGCCGAGGGTACGCACGCGGGATACACACTCGATGACGTATTTCTCCTCACGCGCTCGAGCGTCGCTGGCCAACGTACAGCGATGGTCGGCGTGTTAATGGGAGTCGTCAAGGGGTTGGGGAAGATGAAGCGGCAAGGCGTGCGGAACAGCGATCCTCAAGAGGGGAGCGGGGGCTTGGACGTACTGCGCGGCAAAGCGGAGGATGTGCGTGCGCGGGCGGTGGCGGCGGGTGTCGCGGCGATGAGTGAGCAGGGGAGCGAGGGCGCGCGCGCCATCGAGCTGTTGTGGGAGTGCGTCGTCGGGTGGGATGGACCCGTGTTCGCGTCCGTCGACGGCGTCGAGCTGCGCGACGAGCCGCCCGCCGCCAACGGTCTTCCGACCGAAGCCCCGCCCGACGAGCCCGAGACTCAAAATTCGAAGAACGCTGACGCGCTCGCGTCCCTTCCCGTCGATTTTGTCCTCCAAAACGCCGCTCGCGCGTTCGGCACCGCGGCGCTCCCGCGCACATCCCTCCTCCAGCTCCTTTCGATCCTGCATCGACTGGCGCGCCATTCGAACGCCCTCGCAGATGCGGTTGTCGCCGCGCCATCATTGATCTCCAACCTCCTCCGCACACTCGTGCTCACGAGCACTACATCCTCCTCTTCCGCGCACGACGAGCACGACGCCGACGCCAGAGGCTATCGATTTACTCACGACGCTCGTCCTTGCTTCGCGCGCCAACGCACGCGCGCTTGTGGGCCCTGCGGACGCGCTGCTGCGGTTCGTCGTCGCGCCCATCCCGGCGGACACAGATTCCGCCTTGGGGTCGGAGTCGACGTACCCGTACCCGTACTCCAGCACACTCGCGTTGGAGCTGATGGGCGCGACGTTGAGGCTGTATGCGGCAATGGCGGCGTATGGGGTGTATTCGAGCGTCGCTACGACGGCCGCGGAGCCGCTTGCGCGCATAGGAAAATACGTGTCGTCGTCGCTGACGCCTGCAGTACGAAGGTCGGGCGGGGTGGCGGGGGCGAGATTGAGAGTGGCTTATCTGCAGGCTGTGGAGGCCTGGACGGTGTGCGCGGTCGATCCGCATCGGACGACGCCGGAGCATGAGATTCTGTGGAGTCAAGTCGTTGGGTGGGGGTGGGCGGAGGAGGCGATCGAGATGCGGGGGCGCTTGGGAGGGGATAAGCAGGAGGCCGAGGAGGTTTGGACGGCGCTGTGGCGCGTCCAGGCGGCGTGGTTGGAGGGCGCGCGGGTGAACGGGGTGAGAGGCGGGGAGGGGGAAAGAGCGGTTGTCGTGGACGCGTTCAAGGATGGGTTCGAGAGTGGGAAGGAGAAGGCGGTATTGGCAAGGGCAATTGACGGCCTGCAGGACATCTTGGACACGCTGGACACGTCAGCACCAGCAACAACGCTGACGGAACAGGAGGAAGAGGAAAGGATGGCGCGGCTTCGCGCTATGGCTCAGCACGCGAACACGATCGTGGCCGCGCTTCGTCTCTGGCTCGCCTGTCTGCCCCCGCTTTCCTCTACGCCGCTCCCTTCGCCACCACTCCAACTCCCTTTCCGCCGTCTCTCGACCCTTGCATCCACTGTCGTAGCCCACCCCCTCCTCGCATCCATATACACCCAGCACACCCAAACTACCTGCAAGTCTTCTGCCGCCCGCTCGCTGCGCTTCTCGCGAGCTTCGTCCGCATGTCCCGCCGGATGCCGACCACTCCCGACGCGCTGTGGCTCGCTCAGGCGTCGGCGGTTCTCGTTAGATTGATGCCGGGCGACGAGGACGTTGCGCGGTCCATTATTGGGGGTGTTGTCAAGGTGGTGACAGAGGACTTCATGCGTGGAAGCGGGCGCGCGACGCCGGGTGTTGTATGGGAGCGGGGTGGGATGAGCACCATCGAGCCGTTCTTGACGTTTGGGCTGCGTCCTTTTGAAGAAGTGCATGCTCACGGACACGCCGATGCCGACGCCGATGCCGAGGCAGAGGTTGAGAGTGGTGGCGGCAAAACGGGACGTGGGCACGTAGGCCCGGTCGTCCCGACCCCGCGCTCGATCCAGCTCGCGACAACACAGCGCCTTCCGCCTGCATGGGCTATCCGGCGCCGTACGCACAGCTCCGCGCCAAGCTCTACGTCCACCTCCTCCGGCCTCCCTCTTGCGCGCGACTGGCCTCTCGCGGCGCTCGATCACGTCCTGCGCTCGGGTACGTCGCCTGCATGGCACGCGCTCCCTGACGCGTGGAACGCCAGCGAGGTCGAAGTCGTGCGTGCTTCTTTGCTGCTCGCGGGCGTCGTGCGGGACGCATTGGGCGCGCATGGGCTCGGAGGCGCAGGGCTCTCGATGAGCCGCGCGGAGGTTGTGTTTGGATGCATGAAGGTGTTCATGCTGGAGCATGGGCAGACCCAAGCGGCAGCAGCGGACGAAGGAAAGGTAGATGGCGACGGCGAGGTTTTCCGGGATCTGGCGGTGGGGGCCTTGATGGAGGACCTGCTGGCGCCGTGCACGCTGCACGCCTCCCCAGATGGGCTCTCCGTCTCTCCCTCCGGCACATTCGACGCGAGCGATGACCTCGAGGCCGCCTCCGCGCGGTTCCTCGGGCCCGGGACGCCATTCTATCAGTTCTACACCGATTTCGTCGCGTTGTACGACTCCATCTCGTTCGCGCATCCGCTCTTCGCCGCCCTGCTCCTGCCGCCACTCATGCGGCGCTACCCCACGGACTATCGCAAGGCGCTGCTGGGCGACGCCGCGCATGTGCTCGGGACAGTGCGCACGCCCGTCGAGAGGGCGGTCGGGGCACGGGTCGGGGAGTATTTATGGCCGGCGGAGGAGAGCACGGAGGTGGTTGGAGCGTATTTGGGCGTGCTAGTAGGGGGGCGGCAGGCGCAAGGCCTGGGGGGTAGGGGTCGCGCGGAGGGCTTTGTGCGGTGGCTGGCCGTGCACCATGTCGCGGCGAACATCTGGCCGGATCTGCATGTGGACGGAGATGCGAACTCAGTCGTGGGTGCAGATGCCGGACACGGGTGCGAGCGCGCAAGGAAGCTGTTGGAGGCGGTGGTGGGGCAGGGCGCGCCGGACGTGGTACAGGAGGTGGTGATGTACTGGCAGAGGCGAGGGGGCAGTGCCGTCATGGCGCCGGAGTGCTTCGCGTTGCCGGAAGAGTGGCGGGTCGCGCGCGCAGAATGGGTAGCGCGGTGGGGCACGGAGCGGACGCGCGAGCGGCTCGCGGGGCTGTTGGCACCATAAGTGTCTGCTCAATCCTGCCGGGATGATATGGTGTGTGATCTATTGTAGCATTCTCGGGTATTTTCTGTTTGCGATACATGTTTTCTTACCTTGTTTGTATCCATAAGTGCTGCTTAATTGATGTAGA
Source organism: Heterobasidion occidentale (assembly GCA_039111635.1). Lineage (NCBI taxonomy): Eukaryota > Fungi > Basidiomycota > Agaricomycetes > Russulales > Bondarzewiaceae > Heterobasidion > Heterobasidion occidentale. The sequence continues at coordinate 194,053 of JBCAQO010000015.1, read as the reverse complement.
GTTAGCGCATTGGCTTCAATGGCAGATGATAAGACCTTTGCCCATGAGTCTGATTGGATGTGTGTTGGGTAGAAGTCCTCCCTGAAATATGTGTGCCAAAAGTGGTTGTATGTACAGAGAACACACCAATTCCACACATGAGCATCTGATTACATGCGATCTTTTTATCTTCTTTATTCTACCTACGGTCTCGCGCGCGCCGCCCAGGCGGTGTACAGTCGATGCGGCCGTAACAACGCGCCGTGATCATTCAAAGACCGAACGGTCCACGATCACTTCTTCTGCCTCTGACTTTGATCTCCGGTTCGCACTCATCCGGTTGTGGCACCGCAGTGGCACCGCTTTCCCCATCCCGATCCTTCTGTGCCAGGCGGCTCTCGGTAATGAGCTCTTTCACAACGTTTTCCGAGGACGAAGGAGACCACACATCTCACGCCGTCTCCGAAAACGACAATGACGAACCTGATGCCAGCCAGGGCTTCAATCCCGGCACCTCGCGCACAGCACACTCTGCCTTCACCGCACAGACCGCCTTCGACGCTTACTTTCTGCATGCATCGAAAGCGTCCAGAACCTCCTCGAGCGTATTCTCCCAGATCGTCGAGCCTCTCACTGCGGACGAATATGCCGCTACCATCGCGCTGACGCCCTATCCGTCTCCCGTTCCCGACTTTTCGGCTTCCTTGCACTCCCTCCATCGCCGCCATTTCGCTCGCTTCCTGCTTCAACTGGAGGAAGGCTTCAGCTTGGCGTTCTATGGGCTAGGTTCTAAGCGAAACGTGTTCAACGCGTTTGCAACCCAAACGTGCCGGAGAAAAGGCTACGCCATCGTTGTGAACGGCTATCAGCCCTCCTTCAATATCAAGGACATGATCTCCTCCATCGAACAAGTGCCAGGAATCGCCTCTCTGCCTCTCAGCTCTCAAAATTTAGAGAGCCAGGCGCACCGCATCCGCAATTTCTTCAGTACCAGCTCCCGCCCCCTGTTTCTCATCATTCACAGCTTCGATGCCCCAGCCTTCCGCACACCCAAGGCGCGTGCATGCCTATCGCTCCTCCTCTCTTGTCCCCGCATCCGTCTCGCGGTATCCGTGGACCATCTTAACTTCCCTCTCCTCTGGTCTTCATCTGAAGCGCTCACCAGGAAGCAGTCTTCGCTCCAGAGCGGGAGCCGCGGGCACGCGTGGCTCTGGCATGATCTTACCACCCTTGCACCATACGACACTGAGCTCTCCTTCGCCGACCGCTCGTCCATCCGCGGCGCGACGTTCTCCTCGATGTCTGCGCGCCTCCAATTCGCTCCGTCAGGGGACCGTGGTGCCGATGGGGCAGTCATGACGGAGACGGCCGCGCAGCACATCCTCGCGTCCGTCACACAGAAGGCGCAGAAGCTCTTCGCCCTGATTGCAAAGCACCAACTCGAAGCCATGGATGATGCTGGCAACGCCGTCGCTGCTCATGCGGAGGAGCTGGCGATGGCCTACGATCGCGTGTTCAATATGGCTCGAGATAATTTCGTAGCCACGAATGATACGGCGCTCCGATCCCTCCTTGGGGAGTTCAAAGACCATGGCCTAGTTGTCATCGCTGGGGCCAGTACGTTGGGCTCGTCGGAGACCCTGTGGATACCATTGCGAAAAGAGCGCCTTGCACGATTATTAGAGTGGCTCAAAACCCATTAAATTTGTCCATTGTTACACCAAGCACCAATGCGATATATTCGAAGTACGTCAACAAAACAAGAAATCACACTCTCCAGGCTGCTTAGTAGATGTACGGGATGATGCGGTAGGGAACAAGCTTCATGTACTTGTGCCAGTCTTTTCCGTACCTATCAAGAGCCAAACATCAGAGTCGCGGTCACAGAGGCTGAGCGCAGAAAAATTACTGACTTTTTCTCACAGTTTTCGTCATCACGTCGCTGTCGGTGGATCAGGAGGACAGCAAAGTAAACAACGTAGAAGTAGGTGACGGGTGTCTCGAAGCCAGTGGGCAAGGACCATGCCAACGCCATCAACAGGTCACCCCTGCGCAGCTCACGTCAGAAAAATAACTTGATCGGAAAATGGGAGGGGCGTACATATAATTTGGGTGGCGAGAGGCTCCCCACCAACCGGAAGTCAAAAGCTTCGTGCCACGCTCGGTGGGCATGTACGTGAGATCTGCGTGAGTTTAAACATACACCACATAGCGAAAGATGACGGTAAAACTGACTCTTGGGGTTCCGTCCGTTGCGGAATTCATTTTTCTCGTTGTTCGCACTTCGAAAGACCCAGTAGCCGAGGAAATTGACAGCTAAAATGGCAGCACTCCAGGCATACCCAAGATCTTTCGGATGGAAAGCAAGGTAGCGTGCCTGGAGGGAGTAGACAAAGGGAACCCAAACCAGGTCACCCACAGAGAGCATGAAGCCAAACCCATCGGAGATGATATCCATGGTCGTAAGAATCGCGGGCTGAAGGAAAGTCAGGTGAGTGGAAATCAATGCGATCAGGGCTGCCATACCTCGTTGTACAAAGCATCCATGATATACAACGACTGGAAGAAGAGTACGAGACCCATCGAGTCGGTGATACGCCCTCCAAGACGAGTTGCCTGCTCGCAGGCCATGCTGATATCAATCAATAACCACAAGATCATTCCTGGCCTCAGTTCGTTGAAAGACTTGATATCCAAACCGAGTACGGTCGGGTTCAGCTCGCGACCGATATAGAACTAAGGTGGAGGATCCGTCAACGTCATGCATATGGAGACAGACGACGGACGCACATCATAGATGGGGTTCCCGGAATTGCCACCGAGAGCAAGTAGCTTTCCTTGGCGGAATGAAAGAGCATACCAGAGCAGGCCTTGGAGAACGGAGTTGAGCAAGGCGGCTGTCACAAATCCTACCCAATGTTCGTAGAAGAAGGTGAAAGACTGGACTCCGAAACGCATGATGTATCCTGTGGCGAGGCCGAGAGCGAGAAGGGACGTAGAGAATGCTACGGCAGAGTTATGGATATACATGGCAGAGGAACGGCGACACATTCACACACCATTTATCTTGTAACTCTGATATTTTCCATTGCGAAGCTGAGATCCCTGAACCCAGTCGCCTGGGAGAATAGCCCATGCCACAATACAAAACGCGTACCAAGACGAATAGATTGCAAGAGCTTTGGTATCCAACAGGCTCTTCCACCAGTCTGTATCAAAGATGGCCTGTTGAACAGTGGGAATCAAGGTAGAGAGGGGAGTGGGGGGGCAACCGCCAGAAACCTCGTTGCAAGAGAAGTAGAGGGCATAGGTCATGATGGGAACGCCGACGGTGACGGCGAGGGCCCCGGGAGGCCCGAGAAACTCGTAGGATTTGGTGCGAGGGTTGAGGTCTGTCATGACGGTCGGAAGCAAGACGTGTCGGACGAGTGCCAGGACGAGAAAGTCGGAAGTCGCGCCATGAGGATGGGTCACGTGCATGAGGCACGTGCGGGCCATTCGCGTCGGATGGGATGAGCAGCCCGCTGTCGTCGACGCTCACGTCCTTCGTTTGTTCCGCTCATTGCATTCCTGTGCGCTTTCGCTTCGTTCGGCTTGATCGAGGGAGGCACTCGGGCATCACCGATGCAACGATGGGATTCTTTTCGTCCCGACGTCCGGAGCATGAGAAGTATGTCTCGGAGGAGAAGCCAGCGGCGGTGAATGTTGTTCGGTCTCGCTTTGTGAGTGCATGTTTGTCGGCGGCGGTCCCGCGCTGACGCCTGCGCGCCAGTATGGAAAGAACAAGCAGAGACCGCGCGAGACACCACAGACAGCGCACACAATGCCTCGCGCACAGCAGCCACACCCTCCCTCTCCCTTCTCGTCCTCGTCCTCGCCCTCGTCTCGTCCCCGTCCCCACCCCCCACCACCCTCCTCTCGCGCATCCACAGATGTCCTCACGTATGCCCGTTTCTCCCCTTGCTTCCTCCAGTCCATTGATACATCCATTTTCTCAGTGTCATGCTAGCTCAACGCCTCAACGAATTAGCCACCGCCAATGCCGAAGGCTTGCTCGAGTCAGTCTCCATCCTCCCATCCCACTAGATCTTCCCTCACACAGTCTTCTACAGTGACGACGAATATCGTCTCCTCGCGTCCAGAGTCTCTTCGGAGCGACTCTCTGCTAATGCCCCCCCTCCCCAACGGAGACACCTGTCGTGCCCATCGCTGGGCCTAGTCGTGTCGACCGCGCACAGTCAAAGTACGTCCCACCTTTTATCGTACTCACCACACCCTCAGATCTGGAAACTGTCCTTTGTCCCCTTAGCCCACACCTCTTCCACACAACGCACCACCCCATCCCGGCCGCCTTCGATCCAATCGAAGAGATCCATCTCGTCCAATCTCTCTAGTATGCTACGACGAGCCACTAGCAGACGCTCCTCCTCCACTTCCGCGACCGCGATCAAAGCGACACGAATAGCATGTTCTCCGTTGGCTCCATGTCTTCCGGCTTGATCCAGCGTCGGCTCTTTACCCGCCCTCTTCACAAGCAAACAAGCGAATTATCCCTCCGGACGGACAGTTCTCCGTTTGACAGCGCTTCCATATCTTCTCACGTTAAATGCTGCTCGCCGGAATCGCGACGGAACCCACTACCCCTTCCTCTCCCAGTCTCTCTCGCACAACCACGCGGAGTGCCAGACGACTGCCAAAGGCTGCTCCGCCTTCTTCTTTCCACGGGCGCATCGTTGGCCTTGACCCTCCGAACGTCGTTTCGTTAAGCGGGCTTGACATCACTACTGATTCCGAGCAGTGAAGACGGCTAGAGATATTCGACACGAGATCGAGTCTGTCGAAGCAGAGCAGAAGATTGTTAGACGCGTTCAACGGCCTGGAACTGAGCACTTTGACTCGGCGACAGCATCGACCAAGCCCTCTGACACCTAACGCTTCTTCGTCACATCTCGCTGTCCCAGGTACCCACCCGTCCGATCTCCAGGATCCTCTGGATTCCTCGTGGACCCTGATACCCGACCGCAGATCACGGTTCAGGAAGGACAGCGATAGCACCTCGGTGCGATCCAGTGGATCCAACGGCACTAGCTTGTCCGATTATCGCTCGCCCACGCGTTCACGGCCAAAGGGCGGCTCCCCCTCGTTGCGCAGCCCGTCTCCCTCGGTCGAAAATCCTCTTTTGCGTCCATCTCCTCGCGCGGACGGAGTGCATCGACCTCGGTGCCCGCCCTCCCTTCGTCGTCGACGTCCGTGATAGGGCGACTTGGTAGTGCTAGCTCATCGAGCCTTAACCTGTCACGGAGCGCGTCGCACTTGCCATTGGCGACTGTTGCAGAGGGCGATGGCCGAGAGTCGGTGGACGGCCATCGAGCTTGGCCAGGACTGCCTACCCCAGCAGGACACGCTAAGTCCGCTTCAGTGACGCCGAGGTTGGCAACGAGCGCCGCAGGGGATGATGCAGAGCTTGCGGCTCTGGAGGTTGAGATGGCGGACATTCGTAGACGGCGGACAGAAGTGGTTGGGCGCTACGAGGAGCGGTTGGAATATCTGCGGGCCAAGCTCAAGGGCGCGGAGCTGCATGAGAAGCTGCTCCGGCAGTAGATGCTCATATACCTCTTTCTACGAAGGAATGTAACTTAGGTATACCCATCGCTACTTAATAACTGTTCTAAGAACATTGGTAATATGGAGTCTTCACGTATGCTGCGAGTGAGTTGACCGGCAGCTACCGGCAAGCACCGCCTATTTTATCGAAAGACTGCTGAGGCACTTACAACATGAACTAAGGTAGGCCTCGCCCATACTCGACAACATCACATGGGGTGACTCGGCAGTGACATATGGTATCTAACTGAGACTTATCCAACAAAACAAAGAGGGGTGTGGCTGTGGGGTGATATGATTCCTGGCACCTTTAGGTCCCAGGTTTTGTTGACAATAATTCCCAGTGAGAATCCTGGCTAGTCAGAGCTAGCATGCTTGTCCATTGGCATGAGATATAGAGCCTGCTGGAAGCATCAGGAAATACACAAGTTGTCTTTTTGTCTTATATGGCTCGATAAGTGAGATAAGACAGTATAAGACACAAAAAATGATAAGGAAGCTGTCTTGTGGACAACAGGTCTATACTATGCTTAGACCAGAGTTGAACAGTGGACCAGAGTTGAACAATCAATATAACTTCCTCCCTATTGTTGCGGCAGCCCTGAAAATATTCATGTATGTTACTGTGTATGTATAGATTAGCCATATTTTTTTGACTTCTAAAACAAGCACATGGGGCAGAAAAGGGAAATCATGTGGAATATTGACTCTCTATTGTGACAAGGAGCCCAGATCCAACCGATCTTGCATTCTAAACCTCATTTAAGAAAAGGAGCAGGGAATGTATATGAATGAAAATAACGTGAAAAAATCCAAGGGTGATCAGTAGGAAGTTCATGCCTCAAATAAAATATCAGTGCAAGAGGATGTGCAGAGTGACTTTGGCCTCGGAAAGGTGACTTTTTTTGAAGCTCCGACATGTTCTGTTGGTGGACCTCATGCAGGAGTGCCGAGGCAGGCTCTCGTTTGTGCTCGGACTGACTTTGTAGACTCCCTGCAACTTATGACATCCTCAGGCAAGAAAAAGAGAGACAAGGAAAGGGAGATCTGTGAGTTTACTGTTGAAACCGCTTGTCAATCTCTCCGGGATGGTATACACTTGAGCTGTAATCAGGCTGCCATTGCTTTTGGAATCTCAGTTTCCACTTTGTGGCGTCATTATCTAAAGAAGTCATCTGCTCCAAAAAATGCTCATGAAAGAGAGCAGTTACTGAACAATGCTCAAGAAAAAGTCTTAGCTGAATGGATTCAATATCTAGGGTCTACTGGTCATGTAGTCTCAAAGCAGACAATCTGGCCAAAAGTTCAGGCTCTTTGCGGGACTTTGCCGTCTTTCAGGCAGATCCGTCGCTTTCTGGACCAAATCCAGAGCTTGTGCTTGGGCGTCCTTCCGGCCTTGACCCAAAATGTGCACGCGCATTTAATCCCACCACTGTTGAACACCACTTCGAGCTTTTAGAGAATTTCATACAGAAGCATGACATACCCTGGGAAAATGTCTATAACATGGATGAAAAAGGTATTTAGCTCGGAGGTGGACAAAAAGGGAACAAATGGAAAATGTTTTATGGTCGAGAGCAAAGGGCTCGCATAAAGATTCAGAATGACAGTCTTGAACTTGTAACTGTCATTGAACGCATTTGTGCCGACGGCACATACACCTTGCCTGGATTTATATTTCTAGGAAAAGATATGTTTCTGGGGTGGGGTGAACAGGATAAAAATATTATGTATGTCTTCTTGGTTTTTCTTGTGAATTTTGGCCTGCTTATCCTTCTACTAGAATTGGTACATCGGTGTTATGACTTGACTGATTGGGGCCCTTTGGGGCTGGTCTATCCGATGGTTCAAGCATCACATGCTAGGCGGCTCCACTATGGAGCATACATCAAGGTATTCGGCATGTCTTTAGGAGCCGACTGGACCGATGGTTCTTCAAGACATTGGTAGGGGATATATAGGCATCTGGAAAACCACCCCTTTGTATTAGCTCTGGATTATATCTAATAGTGTCTAAAAGTATCTAAAAGTGTTAATAGCATCTAAAAGTGTCTAATTTCCTAATTGGGAGCAACACATTATGAGCATTGGATTGGTTTCTAATTTCATAATATTAGCACTAATTCCATACCAAGAAGTCTTTAATTAGCAGTAGGAAATAGTAAGTACTACTGCTCTATCAGTGAGAAGGTAAAGATGTGGCACATTCTATACTATTTTAGCACATTACTCTCCTTTATATATGCCTACACTATTATCTTGTAGCTCTTTTGCTGACTTTCCAGCTGCCTTTAAAAGGGACATAGAAAGAGAGAAATGTGCATTGATGCCCCTAGCCACTTTGTTGGCAGCTTGGCAGCTGCTACAAGAGGCTGTGAAGACCTTGGTACCTTGGCCTTGCACATAAGATTATTAAAGTTGTCATTGTTAGCTAATGCCTGCTACTGGTCATTATAGGACACAACATGTGGGTTGGGCTTAGGGATATGCTACATGCAGCCTTGCAGACCTTGTCTATTAGTACAGTGGTCAATACTGTCTTATGCAGCACACAATCATCATCACTATTGATATTACAATTTTTGGCACTATTTATATTGTTTATTGCCTTGTTATACAGAAGATGCTCAAACTTGGTGTTTTCCTTTAGCTATTGGGCTGTGGAAAAGACAGTCATGTTGGTATGTGGTGCCAGAATGATATATTTGCCTGCCATATAGAAAATATGTGCACTAAGCATATTACGATCACCTTCAACAATCTTGTGCTTATTTATATATAGGCATGCCATACATATACCCTTGTCCCCACCCTCTACCTCACTAGTGGCTATTTGGAAAACCCTCTCTCTTATTGGATCTTAATTATCAATAATCATTAATGATACTAATTTGAGCTAATTATGGCTAATTATTCATAATTATGTTTTTGATCAAATTTGCAAATTAAGGTAGCATTGTCTATACTAGTAGAGTCCCATTGAATATTACACTCAATTATAGTTTTATACATTCTAAATCCAAATTGTGTAAGTGCCATAATTTGTTTTTACCCTATATAAAGTGTATTATTTATTTTCCATTGGTTTATTATCTTCTTAGCTGGTGTTTAAACTAAATCCTGAAAGACCTGACTTTTTGGGTATTTATTGACCTATTTATTTATAAGAGAGAGGAAAGATAAACATTGAATAAAATTTGAGATGTTGAGGTTGCCTATATTATGTCTACTTATTTAGATTACCAAGTTTATATATTAGACTTTGTGGCTTAGTGGCTTAGAGCATCTGTCCCGGGTGCTTGTATACATGAGGTTGTTGGTTTAACTCTGGCAAAAGGCAAGTTTGTTAGAAGGTATCTTCTATGTTTAGGTATTCAACTAGTGTTCTAATAAACATGATTCTATAAGAAGGCTATAAAAACTGTGATACTTGATTTATTATTATTTTTCCGAAATTTCAAGCTATAATCAATCCTAATAATTCCTAATTTAGGAAAATTCTGTCTAATTAGAACAGGTTTAGGAGGGGGTAAGCGAATAATCTCTAATCCTAATCATTCTTAATTATGCATAAATAGAACTAATTAGAGCATAATACAAGAGAGTGATTTCCCAGATGGGAGGATCATGGGTATAGCAGATTGATAAGATAGGCATTCACATGCCATGGGCTTAGGGCTTATGGGTAAGCACCTTGTTGCACCTGGATGAAATGGTGCGACTGGAGAAGTACAAGAGTAGGCACCAGCTGATAGAGACATCAACCACAGCTCTCCTGGGATGGATACCCAGAGAAGCATACGGACTTCTTACCCTATACCCTATACAGTATATAAGGCCCATAGAATAGGCTAAGGATTTTCAGTCTATTCTCTTTGTTTCCACACAGTCACCACACTATGTACTTCGTTCTTAGGTATCCCTATATACCTACCCTCGTTGAAACAATCATTATTCCCTCCTGTACCATCGCCTGATACAGTCGAGACTCCGTCCACCACTTAGTCCATCGTGCGACCTAGGGAAGAACCTGTTACTCTTGGGTTACTGAACAAGCAGTTCATAATACTAGAATAGACTCACTTTTACCCCTACCTTGCACCACTCTCTGCTTGCTGCCACACTCTCTCTCACAGCCCTCATCGGTGGCATAGACCCCCACCGAAGAGAGTTACTTCACACACTCTGGAGCAAGACCTAGGCCTAGGATTCCCACTAGGCACTAGACAAACCAACAACCAACTTTGACAGAACAATCGTCCTATCCATCAAAGAGGAAACCACTGGTATTACTCTGACACCAATCGGCTAGCTCCCCCAAACTTTGATAACTGCTCGTATTGAGAAGGACAATACTTCTTCATAAGAAAAGATGAAACAGAAGCTGAGTGGGCTTGGGACGAGATAACAGAAGACTGGGTAGAGCCACCCTAGTACAGAAATCCCGAACTGGAAATCCCGGATACATCAAAAGAAGAAGAAGAAACATCAGAGTCCGAATCCTCGGATATCCAAACACCGATCAATACCTGAAATATTAAAGATAACACCATTATGTCAACAAATGTTACAGCTCCCCCTGCAACCGCATCGTCCGGAAGGGGCAAGCTTAAACTCCCCGATAATTTCGAGGGAGACAGAACACAATCACAGAAATTCATTATGAATTGCCTCCTCCTTTTTACAGCAAAATCAGACTGGTACAAGACAGAAGAGGACAAAGTTTCCCTTGCCCTCTCATGCATGAGATATAGGACAGCCAGCGTATGGGCAGAAAGCTTCCTGAAGAAGACAGTCGGGGCAACTCCATCCAAAACCCTTAGGACTTGGACCGACTTCTATGACAAGTTTAAACTTCAGTTCAAGGAAACAAACCTTACGGACAAGGCCCGAAGCGCTCTCATGTCTTTCTCTCAAGGGAAGATGATGGTGGATGAACACTCCAATCAATTCATCCTTATAGCCGCTGACACCAACATCACCAACAAGGAACAAGCTCCTTACTTCCAGAGAGGGCTTGATCCGAGGGTCATGGACAAGATCTATGACAAAGAAACACTGCCGAAGGACACAATCCAGGACTGGGTCAATACTGCCTGTGAAATAGATGGACACTTGAGAGCCCAAAGTGCTCAAAAGGCAATCCTTGCCAACTCCACCTCATTCCAAAGCAACATCCTCAACCGCTTTCACCTCCAACCCGCTTGCCATTATAATTTTACCAATGCTCCTTGCAGAATGAACAACCAGGTAGTCGACATGGACATTGACGCTTCTTGGAAGAGAGATGCCGCTCACCAGAAGCGCACCCATGATGGCAAGCCCCCTACCCGTTGTTTTAACTGTGAGAAAGAAGAACATTGGGCAGATAACTGTCCCTCTCCTCGTAGAGGCCTTCCCCCTTCTTGAGGAAATCGGCGCAGGCTGATGGGTGGAAGAGGTAGAAGAACTCGCACTGCAGACATGGAGGATGAAGACGATCAAGAATCTCCGTTGGGAGATGATGTGGGACTTCATCGAGGATTGGAGGAGGGGAGTTCTCATGGCCACTATCGTCGGGTATCACAACCTGGTAATTTGGTGGAATGTGAGGACTCTCCCGCAAGGAGCAGGGGATCAGGCCAGAGCAATGGAGAGCGCTACGTACCGCCTAATGGATAACGAGGCAACAGACTTGTCCGTGATACTAATGGCATCCGAGCGCTCTTCAGAGAAGTAGGGGAGGCCAAGGCCAAACAAATGTTGGTGGACCTAGCAGAAGATTTTTCCTGACCTCTCCTTCACCAGCCGAAGAGAGGGGGTCGAGGAAACCCGAGTATGCTTCCCTGTCATGTATTCGAATCGGAGCAATGAACAGCCACATCATCACTCCCATCCAACTTGACGTGCAGTTAACAACTCAAGGAAGAAGCGCTGGAGCCAGAGCCACCATTGATTCAGCCTGCGAAGGGATTTTGGTAAACGAGAAATGGGTACAAAAACATGGTCTTCCAACCTACCCCTTGAACCGCCCTATCCGTGTTTGCAATGTCGATGACACCATCAACAAGGCAGGCCTCATTCAACGAGGCCTAGACGCGAATCTCACCATCATGGATAGACGGGGGAGAACCCACACTGAATGTGTCCAGATGTTTATCACCAATCTAGGGAAAAATGACATGCTCCTAGGAACAGATTGGTTGAAATACCATGACCCCTTCATCGGGTGGAGGCACCGTGAGGTACACTTTGATTAATGCCCCAGAGATTGCCGACAACCATATGGGTTTACCAAGGCAAGGGAAGAGCCTACCAAGAAGGCGTGGCTAGCGAAACTACGCGGTGACAAGATTCCTCAGCAGATGAAGCCGCATCTTGTCTCTGAACCGGTAGGACCTTTGTGGACTTGGACTAAAGAACAGTGGAGCCAAGTACCCGTGAAGGAATGGAAATCTCAGTTCCTCTCCTTATTGGAGCACAAATCATGACAAGCCAAGGCTCGGGAATGGCTCAAGGAGCAAGTAACCGAAAGGAAGGAACACTGGCAGGCTCAGCAAGAGACAGCCCAGAGTGAAGCTTCAGGAAAAGTTGCCGAAAAGGTGCAAACACCGTTTGACTCCTCTGCAATGGATAGCGGAAGGGAACCCATCATTAGAAAGGTAGCTCCTGAACCCTCGGGGTTCGCAAGTTTTGACGAAGACCTAGAGGAGGAAATCGACACCACCGACTTAAAGAATCAGGTGCCGTCAGAATATCATTCCTACCTCGACATTTTCAGCCAAAGGTGATCACAGAGACTCCCCCAACACACAATATGGGATCATGCAATAAATCTCAAGCCATCCTTCAAACCCAGGCTCCGAGGATATTTCCCTTGAGCCCGGAGAAACATGACGAGCTAGGAAAATTCATCAAGGAGCATCATTCCAGGGGAACAATATGTCGATCAACAGCACATAGCGTGGCCTCCTTCTTCTTTATAAACAAGAAGGATGGAAAGCTCTGCCCAGTACAAGATTATCGCCACCTCAACAAACACACCATTCGAGACATCTGCCCCCTACCATTAATCCAAGAACTACTAGATATCATTCGAGGGGCAACGGTATTCTCGAAGCTCAACGTTCGGTGGGGATATAACAACGTACACATCAAGGAAGGGGATGAATCCAAGGCAGCCTTCGTAACGCCCTTGGGGCTCTTTGAACCTACAGTAATGTTCTTTGGGCTCTGCAATTCCCTAGGAACTTTCCAGGCCATGATGAACATGATCTTTCAAGAGCTCATCCTGGCCCGGAAAATCATGGTATACATGGACGACATCCTCATCTTCACAAAAACCACAGTAGAACACATTGTGATTGTTCAACGAGTCCTCCAAATCTTACGCGACAACAATCTTTACCTCAAACCAGAGAAATGCAAGTTCCACAAGGAAAAGCTAAACTACTTGGGGTACATGATTTCAAAAGACTATGTTGCTATGGAGGATTCGAAGATTGAGGCCATCCAAGAATGGCCCATCCCTCGCACAGTCCACGATATCCTCTTTCTTAGGCCTAGGGAACTTTTACCAGCGATTCATTGACAAGTTTTCCTTAATCTCTCGGCCCCTGCATGACCTTACCAAGAAAGACACGAGATGGGACTGGACTACGGAGTGCCAACAGGTGTTTGACCGACTGAAGAAAGCCTTCATCAGTCAACCCGTCCTGTTATACCCTGACCCAATGCGCCCCTACCGGCTCGTTACTGACGCTTCCCTCGCGGCATACGGTGCAGTCCTCTTACAGGAAGGACCTGATAACGACTGGCACCCTGTTGCATACCTCTCAGGATCGTTCTCACCGGCTGAACGAAATTACGACGTACATGATCGCGAACTCCTCGCCATTATCAAGGCGCTGGAACACTGGAAACATTACCTCGAAGGCGCTCGACACCCCTTTGAGGTCTGGACGGACCATAAGAATCTGGAACACTTTCAGACCGTGCGCGACCTATCAAGGTGGCAAGCGCGCTGGAGTCTGTTTTTGTCTCGATTTGACTTCCAGCTCAGCTACAAGGCTGGAACTACTAATCATGCCGATGCTCTGTCCAGGCGTCCAGACCTTAGTGAGGGGGTGGAATCTGATAACAAAGCACAGACTCTACTCCCATCCAAACTTTTCACCGAGTCTAGTGAAACCCTGGTAGAACCAAGTGAAGGCATACACGTCAAAGCAATGGAACTTGTATCCTTGGACATCCTCTCCCTTATTTGACATTTGTGTTCAGAACACGATTTGCTAGTCAATGTCACCCTCAAAAAATTACTGGAAAAAGGACCAAAGGCGATGAAGGGTGACCTAGGAAAGTGGACACATGAAGATGACATCACAAGACGTGATGGCTACATATGTGTTCCAAAGGACAACCTCCTCCGACAAATGATTGTCAGGACGCACCATGACACTATGACTACAGGACACCTAGGTCAAGCAAAGACCTTGGAATTGGTACAGCGCCATTATTGGTGGTCAAGCATGACCAAATTTGTACATCAATATGTGGATGGATGCGCAGTCTGTCAGTCCACCAAGAACCTGCCCCACAGGACCCATCCACCGATCCAACCATTGGAAACCACAAATGTTCCTTGGTGTTTTATCTCTACCGACTTCGTAACAGACCTCCTGGAAAGCAGAGGCTACAACTCAATAAACGTGGTGGTTGACCAGGGCCTGTCCAAAGGGATAGTCATAACTCCGTGCAAGAAGACAATTACGGCCGAAGAGACCACAACGCTTTTCTAGGACAATGTGTTCAAACAATACAGTCTACCAACCAAGGTGGTGTCCAACAGAGGCCCCCAATTTGTGGCAAAGTTCACGTGAGAACTATGGAAAGGAATGGGAATCACCCCTGCCCTCAGCACAGTGTATCATCCCCAGACAGACGGAGAAACGGAACGGGTTAATCAGGAGATCGAATAGTTCCTGCGGGTGTTTTGCAACTGCCATCAAGATAACTGGGTAGACTTGATTCCCTTCGCAGAATTCTCCCACAATACCCAAAGACATTCCACCACTGGGAAATCGCCGTTTGAGGTCCTTTACAGATTCAATCCACCATATTCGGTCGACTCAGCTCTGGAGACCGAGGTGCCCACAGTGACCAAATGTTTGCAGCTAATCAAGGAAGTCCAAGAAGATGCGGCTGCAAGTTTACAAATAGCAGCGCAGCACGCCAAGGACCGGGACCTGCACAGAAAACTTCCGCAGTGGGAAGTAGGAACCCAAGTTTGGTTAGAAGGAACCCACATTTGGATGACTCATCCGAAATTCAAGCTGGCACCTAGGCACTATGGCCCCTTTTCAGTGACCGAAAGAATCAGTCCTCTGGCTTATCGGCTGAAGATACCTGAAACGTGGAAGATACACCCAGTATTTCATGCCTCCGTACTCACGGAATATCATGAGACAGAGACCCATGGAAGGAACTTTCCCATACCTGCCTCAGAAATCTTGAATGAAGAAGAGCACTATGAGGTGGAGGCCATTCTAGATTCAAGACGCCAGGGACGAGGGACCAAATACCTCGTCAAGTGGGTCAGATACTCCAAAGCTGATAACACCTGGGAACCCTTTGCTCTCCTCAAAGATACGGCCAATAAGGCGCTTTGTGAATTTCACGAAAGCTATCCAGACAAGCCCTGACCTGCGGCGATTAGGCTTTAGAAAGGTATAAAAGAAGAGACATCTTGTCCCTTTTGAAGCAACGATCCTCCCACTAGTACATGTTCGACCACTCCTCTCTTGATTACTCCCCTGGACACACTATGCTCATCAATGAAGGAACTACCTCTTCCCCATCAAGAAACCCCTCACCAGACATCATTCTGGCTGTGGCCAACTCCAACACTGGATGCCCTAGTGTTAAGACCTGGTCTTCGCACATGATGTGCCAGGAGGCTCCTGAGTCACTGAGGGACATGCCAAATCCAAGTGTGTCCGATAAAAGCACCAGCGGCTAACTGCGTGCGTAATTTGGAATGCACGAGGGATTCGTGATGGTATCGCGTCTCCAGGAATGCACAAAGGTTTTCCCACAGGTGTGAGGGTATGACCTGATGCGGACCCGGATGGCAGTAGATATGCTGCCCACTAAAGTCGAGATAGAATACTGCTAGTCCTGTGTAGAACTCAGCTAGTATTGAGATGACGACTGAGTGGTTGAGGATGATGATAGAGAGAAGTGCAAGGCAAGTTAAACCAATGCTCAAGCAGATGTTCTATTGACAATCAAAGGTCTGGCCTATTGGCAAAGACTATGATGTAGTAGAGGTATGGCTAGTACCAAAGGTCAAGAGTAAGAACAGGTGGGGGAGTAACAAAGGTGAACAAGCTGGCGAGACAGGTCTCTGGCTCGTTCTATATATACGTGATCCGCTTTAGGGCAAGATCTACAGAAGGTCTGTGCTTAAGGCACCGAGGCAAATGCAAGTAAATGATCAACGATCGGAGTGATGTAATCTATGATGCAATCAATGATGTCAGTATTGTAACTGATTGTTAATTCAGGAACAAAAGATAAGATAAGATAACTCAATGTCCGTTGGTAAAGTCAAGGGGTCGGTCACCGGGTATAGGTTATATCTGTTGGTCATAGACCGCGTGTCATATGATCAGGTGATCATATATCATGTGTTATGAGCCGGCTCTTAACACCTAGCCAAAGCAGTCACCCAACAACTCCAGAGGGAGTTTCCATACCAATCTCCGCCCACCTCGCCACGCTCGCCATCGAAGATCGAATGGATCTATGAGCCTCACCCCAGTCTGAGAGAGCTCATGACGAGCACGATGAGGGATGCCAAGAAGAAGGAAGACCTGCTCTGTCAATGCCTCCGCAACTGACGACAACGTTGGCTCAAGGAGACACAAGGCAGGAAACGAGAGGCGGAAGAGGACCAAGAAAACCTGCGGACCTGGCATCACCTACAGTTGCTGAAGCAAGTGTACAAGAACCAGCAGCGACTAGTGCACCGGCTGCCAGGACCAGAGGATCCCCTACCAGTGGTAGAAATCTGCACCCCCAAGAGCTGGAAGGATTAGGAGATGTGTCACTCCAACGCACCACCATCTCGGTGGTAATTCAGATGGCCACAGTGTTAGCCTTGCAAAGGCTTGCTAACTTCTTCGCAGGGCAACCAGGGAGCGAGAGCAACAATGTACCCTGACGCCTTGCTGACGCGAGCGACCAGGTCAGGCTTTTGGCCTATGCAGATGATCATCGAGCCGCCTCCTGGTATGCCTGAGGAAATAATGGGGCTTATGCCTTACTCATCCACCCCGAAAAGTTCTCTTCCTTCATCAATCTGGAGCTCCTACCTGCCCTCATTTCAGACACCAACACAGTACACTCCTCCCACACCTGTTACGTTCGGATTGACACATTCCGTGTCTAATCATGGAACGACGAAGCCAGTGGAATGATACCATCTACAAGTAGCCGAGACGCAACCATCCAAACAGAATACGTCTGGACCACAGTTCAGCGACAGGCACGAAGGGATTGGGAGGTCCTTCCTCCCACGTCGACAGGACAATCCACCAGGCAGGACGCCGGAGGCAGCAATGAGGAGCATCCTCCAAGGTACAGGAGGAACGAGAGACGAGGAAGCTAGAGGATGAGGGCGACCCCCCAGCCCAGGCACGTCAGTCCTAGAAGAACTCGACCAAGAGATTCGCCAACTCCAAACCGTCCTCAAGATAGTCGACCTGAAGGAATGCATACTCGCGTTAGTAGAAGAGCTCAAGTCCGCCAGTGCCCAACTCAGTGAACTACTGCCTGGACTCGAGCAGAGCTAGACGCTTGGGACGAGGTCAAAGATGGGAATTATGACGATATCAACCCCTACTACAGGCCAGATGAAGGGTACGGGGATTACAGAGATATTGGTGGAGGATATTAGACAAGGGAGTTGAGGAACCCCTTGTCTTTAGCGGTGAAGGAGAGGAAAGGACCCTCTGCACCACAGGTACCGGTTTTATGCACAGGACACTGGAATGAACGTCCTGCATGACGTTAAACTGTGAAAAGATAAGAAGGCAGGGGAAGTACCTAACCAATTGCATTTCAACCCTCCGGTCTTGGATAGGACAAGCATTTAACACTCTCATTGTTAAAAGGTATTCTGACAAGCGAATCGGGCGTCCCGCTTGGATCCCCAGTTTCACAGGACCCTTTCCGCATTAGGAGGTCCTCAATTCAACATAACCTTGGTACTGATATGCCAGCTTTTCGATCTTGTGGCGAGACCGAAATGCTACGAATGATGCAAGAATCCTGGTGGGAAAATTGTGTTGCATATTCACCGTTGGAGAGCGGTGGACCATACCTCGCTGTCAAGGTCTGACAAGTGTCTTGGATGTCCCACTTTGGATCTCCAGTTTTACAGGGTCGTTTTCACATTAGGGGGCCCTATCAAGATGCAGGTACATAGTGGCCGCACTCCACTAGTAACCAAAACAGACAAATTACATCCGCAACGATGTAAAATTACGAAAGGCTTGGTCCGCAATGACAATAAACTAGTTACCGTCCGGAACAACGTTAAAACTACCAAGGACCCTCGGAGCATGGTTGTATTCTGGCAGACGGTGGAAGGGAGGGCCTCCACCATTGCAGAACCCTGCAGACTAGGTTAAGGCGCTTCCATATTCCATACGCCCTACAGTAAAAGAATATGGGGTCGACACGGTTCAATTCCGTGCGAGGGGTTTGGGGACATGGAGCGGGTTGTCAGTCATCCGACGAGACCACAACTACTCCATGGTGCGCCCATTCTACCCTTGAAGTCCGAAGCAAGGATTCCGCTTCAAGGGCCAGTCAAGGGGCAACTGGGATTGTGCCTCATGTTTGCTATGTCCTCCATGATGTTAAACTGGGATTACTCTTTCCTTACAGGGTTATGAGCAGCATCCAAACATGAGATATGTTTTGGCATTGCTGTGTCCGCAAAGACATTAAACTACCACTCCTTTCAGCATAGGAGATGTAGGCGGTGACTTCAAAAAAGTCACTACCTAGTCCGCAATGACGTTAAACTATTGTCCCTCTGTTCTAGGGATCGTATTGGAGCTGAAATTACTGCTTTCAGCTGCAATAGTCCGAAATGACCTTAAACTACCCTCGCCCCAGAGGATTAAATCTGTCGAGGCTCAGGAGGTTCAAGCCAAGCGATAGCGAATGTCCGCAACGACTATAAACTACGGCCATCCTTCATAACGATAAACTGAGCTGCCCTTTGTCTACAGGGCCATGTGAGTTGTGTCAAAATAGGCTCTCAAGTCTATTCTCGCAACTCTATAAGTTATCCGGTTTGATATAGTATAAACCGTCACCATCTTGCCTCAATGGGAACCCTGTCAAGAAGGAGGAACTGGTCTACGGCCCTATGCGCATCACCGATGAATGTTCCGGCGCGCAGAAACGCCTGCTGTCTTGTTTACAGGTACTCCTACGTTGGGAGATGGATAGGTCCGCAACGACCTTGGCATAAACTAGCAGGGCAGTCCGCAACGACTTCTGTATAAACTAGCCTCAGTCCGCAACGACTTAAGGATAAACTAGCGGACGTCCGCAAAGACGCAAAACTACGGACGTCCGGCACGACGTTAAACTACCAGGACATACCTTACGCTGACCCCGCAATAATTACCGTCAAGGTGGATACCATGGTCTATTCAAGAAACCATGGGGTTTAAAGTCTATTCTTCAAAATTCTTACCTCGTGTTCAATATGCGGAGTGCGGCTACATGCTCGCTCCCATGTGACAAACAAACTCTGGATGAACACTCAATTTCTAACCAGGATGGGCCACTGTATGGGGCTGACAGAGTTAGGGATCTTCAAAGGGGTCTTGCCGGACTCAAAACAAGTCAAGAAAAGTCTATTTTTGATAGGTTGGTGGGCCTAAGCCTTAGTAAAGCGATCAACCCACACACCTGGAGTCCCCCTTGATACCAGAGATCAAGAAGATGAAGATCTATCCTGGAAAAACTGAAGCATGGCCTTTGGCATTCTGAAGAAGAATGACACACACCCATCCACAGATGCGTTTCTATTTCATCACATAATCACTCGCACGTGACACCTTTTTGCATTGTCGCCAGACGGAACTGGCTTATCAAAGGTACCAAGAGAGGCCTGGTTCAAGCAGCTGCCTATTGACTCTAGGAG
Organism: Heterobasidion occidentale; assembly: GCA_039111635.1. Taxonomy (NCBI): domain Eukaryota; kingdom Fungi; phylum Basidiomycota; class Agaricomycetes; order Russulales; family Bondarzewiaceae; genus Heterobasidion; species Heterobasidion occidentale. Next base: position 174,261 of record JBCAQO010000015.1, on the reverse strand, counting down.
CATACTCACAACAAAACCATACTGGTGAAGGAAGAACATCGGGGGGTGACGCAATATTGTGGTGATATTGCTAGGAACCTGAATCAAACAGCTCAACAGAGATGGAAAACTCCTAGATGTTGTAAACGACGTAAGTCAGTCTTTGCCCCAGAAAATGAAGTCATATTGGGAAGACACATCCCGATCTATTAGGAAGACACATTCCGATCTATTTGGATGACCAGAAAGCAATTGTACGTGGAGTGATGATGAAGCTCGCAATGGCGAGTAGTCCCCTTAGGAGTTGGGACCTAGAAAGAGGGTAATGTTATGACTTGACCAATCAGGGCCCTTTAGGGCCGGTCTATCCGATGGTTCAAGCATCACATGCTAGGCGGCTCCACTACGGAGCGTACATCAAGGTATTCGGCATGTCCTTAGGAGCTAACTGGACCGATGGTTCTTCAAGACATTGGTAGAGGTTATATGACAGGGTCATGGGGAATAGCGGATTGATAAGATAGGCATTCACATGCTATGGGCTTAGGGTTCATAGGTAAGCACCTCGTCGTACCAGGATGGATTGGTGCGACTGGAGAAGTACAAGAGTAGGCACCGGCTGAGAGAGATGGCGCACACAGCTCTCCTGGGATGGATACCCGGAGAAGCATACAGACTCTTACCCTATACCCTATACAGTATATAAGGCCCATAGAATAGGCTGAGGATCTTCAGTCTATTCTCCTTTGTTCGCTACTGTCTTCCTACAGTAGAATCTTCGTTCTTACGCAGTCACCACACTGTGTAGCTTAGAACCAATCATTATTCCCTCCTGTATCCTTGCCTGGTACAGTCGAGACTTTGTCCACCACTCAGTCCATCGTGCAACCTAGGGAAGAACCTGTTACTCTTGGGTTACTGAACGAGCAGTTCATAACAGCATGCTGTGAAGGATCTTGCCATTGCATGCAATTGGCATCAACATCATGCTACCTGTTAGAAGTATTTGAGCCCAAGGATGACACTCACTGCCACATGCAAATAAATGGAAGCATATGCTCCCTCACAGAGCTCAATCCTAAGACATTTTTGATTTTTCGTAACATCTACATCCTTGAATTAATAATTACAATGATCTTGTTTTGTTCTTGCTTGGCTGCAACATGAATATCAAGTCCATTGGCTCTGGAGAGGCTGCCAAAGCCCTCACCTACTATATAACGGACTTTATCACAAAGTCCTCACTTTCTACACATCTTGCCCTTTCCTTGCTATGTTATGCCATCAAAATGAATCAACAAAAGTTCCCCCCCTCTATGAATCCCTTGGTACTCGCTATGCATAAAAGCTTAATTACAAAGGTCATAAATGCTATGATAGTTTGTCAGGAGATGTCCACCCAACAAGTTATGAGCTATAACCTGTTGGTGATTGAGGCAAGGCACACTCACCTATACTAGTCACAGCTTTCACGTCTTGAATTGGGGAGAACTTAATTAGTTCTTCAAAAGAACTGCTGGTTCACAAGAGCTTCCCATTGATTCTGTGTCAAAAATAGCATCAAATGATTGCTGTTTCTACCCCACAATGCCTACCCAGTGGCAATATTGAATCTCATTGATATTTCCAATGAGGATGTATGTTAGGTTGGAGACCTATCACATGCACCGATGTATGCATCTGGAAAATCATCCTCTTATATTATGCTCTAATTAGTTCTATTTATGCCTTATTAAGAATAATTAGGATTAGAGACTTTTATCTTACCCCTCTCTAATCCTGTTCTAATTAGATATGATTTTTCTAAATTAGGAATTATTAACATTGATTATAACTTAAAATTTTGGAAAAATAAGAATAAATCAGGCATTAGAGTTCTCTTAGAATTCTTATAGAGTCATGTTTATTAGAGTACTAATTAAATAGTTAAACCATATAGTATACCTTATAACAAACTTGCCTAGTGCCAGAATTGAACCAACAACCTCATGTATATAAGCACCCAGGACAAATGCTCTAAGCCACTAAGCCACAGAGTCTAACATATTACCTTGGTAATCTCAATAAGTAGATCTAATATAAACAATGTCAACATTTTTGATGTTATTCAGCACTTATCTTTCCTCTATCTTATAAATAAACAGGTCTATAAATACCCAAAAAATCAGGTCTTTCATGTTTCAAATTAAGCATCAGCTAAAAAAACAATAAACCAATGGAAAATAAGGAATACACTTTATATAAGATAGAAATCAAATTTGTGCTGCACAGTTTGTGTCTGCTGCATCAGCTTGCAGAGTTGCTGTGTGGCTGTCAGGCTGCCTCTATGAATGCACAGGAGATAGTGCAGACACGTGTGCAGGAATGACCTGCTGCAAAAGCAGTTGAACGACCTCATGTAGCAGGTGGAGCTACTGAAATAAAGTTGGGTAAGGCACAGCATGTCTGTCTCGCTAGGTGGCAGGCTTGAGCAGGATGATGAGGTGCTCCATGCATGAAACATTGAGCTGGACAGATACACACACACTTGAGTGAAACTAGAACAAGGCCATACAGAAGGCACACAATGTAATTTGGAAACTGCAAAGGCAGCTGGAAAGTCAGTGAAAAAGCTATAAGGTAATGGTGCTAGGTGCTAAAGCAGCATAGCATGTGCCATATCAGTACCTTCTCACTGATAGATCAGTAGTGCCTGCTATTTCCTGCTGCTAATTAAAGGCTTCTTGGTACAAAATTAGTACTAATAACATGAAATTAGAAACTGTCTTTTGAGCCACTGAAAGAGATACTTCCTGATTTGGAAATTCCATCCAATGCTTACAATGGGTTGCTCCCAATTAGGAAATTAGACACTTTTAGATGCTATTAACACTTTTAGACACTTTAGATACTATCAGATATAATCCAGAGCTAATACAAGGGGGTGGTTTTCCAGATGAGACCATGTAAGAGTTTCTCAGATCTGACAGAGATTGTGAAGTGTGAGCTAGGAAGATAGCCAAACACTAGGAGCAGTGCAGAGATCAAGTGTATTATAGGTGAATGAGCTGAGCTTCTTAGAAGCTCCTCTTGCCTATTTATACAAAGAAGCTATCTAGGGCAGGATCTAAATCTGGTCTGTGCACTTCTAAGATATAGAAGTGAGTGAGTAAATAATGGAGATCCATAAGCAATAATGTGTCATTGATCTGCAATGTAACTAAGTATAGTATTTGATCACTAATGTCTAGCCACATCTTAATTGATCAGGAACCAGGAACAGGGACAGGAACTAGAAGTAAGTGTTCATGCCTTAGCATGTCAATAGTAACCAGTCGTCGAGCAGGGTCTAAGTCTGGATGACAAGCATAGCACTTAACTGACCTCCCTGACCATGTACGAAGCACGTGTTAGGATGTGGCCCTAACAATGTAGATGATTCCAACAGCCCTGAGCTTTCTGTTGACATAGGCAATGTAGATGACGTGCAAGATATAAACGGCATAGCACATATGGTAGACATAGCCAATGTTCATCTGGAAAAAACACTCCTCCAAACATGCTCAAATTCTTTATAATTTTGTAGAATTGCTACCAATTATTATTATGTATTTTAGCTTTCCCCCATATTATTTATAGCTTATAAAAGAATTAGCTTTAATGATGCATAATTAGAGCTAACTATACATAATATTTACTCATTTTTTCCGGAAACTAATATTCAACCAAGTACTATGATTACTTGCTAGTACTATAGTTATCTATAACTTGTAAATAGAGTTTAGCTATAAAAATCATTAGTTGATATCTAAACCTGAAATTCCACTTTATAACAAACTTGCCCTTGGCCAAAGTTGAACCTACAACCTCATGTTTGTAAGCACTTTGGAGAGATACTCTAATCCACTTAGCCACAAGGTCTAACTTACTTAGCTTGGTATTTTAATTATATAGACTATCTCAACACATCTGATTCTATTACACATTTATTTCTCATTTGTTTTATTCGTAAAAAAGTTGATAAATACACAAAAAATATGGCTTTCAGGATATGAGCTTAAATACCAAATCCTACTACAAAACTAATGACAAATAGGAAACTTACTCTATATTAGGAAAAAATATTTATAGCACTCACTCAATTAAAGATCGGGATATATAAAATAACAATTAGGTTTGTACTTTCATAAGACTCTAGGAATATAGACAGTGTTACCTTGATTTGCAGATTTGATCATAATCATAGTTAAAATAATTAGATATAATATATCATAATTAGCACAAACTTACATTGTTGATAATTATATATAATTATAAATTAATAAGAGTGAGGGTTTTCCAGATGTTGACAATGTTGATATGATCTCTCCTTTGGATGATGATGGTCAAAACATTACTGTCACTATTGAAGCAGGGAAACTTACTTGCACAAGTCTACTTATGCACTACACGCTACGCAGTTCTCATCCATCTTTTAAGTCACTGTCTGTATAGGACCATGTCACCTATGTACAACAACTATCGTGGTTGTAAGAGGAAAGGCATCTACTTGGTCATGGACAGAGCTCATGCTCTTAAAATTGTCCTACAGCAGACAGAGTGGAATATGTGTCTACTGAGCACCCTTTATATAACATGCACCTGAGCTGCCGCCATGTTTTACCATTTGTCTCTGCCATCCTTGGCCCCACTCTTCCCTGCGCTGATTGCTCTTCCAAAAAAACTGAGCAGTGATGTTGTACAATGCTTATCTTGTTCAAGCTGTGGTATACCATTGAGGACCTTAAGTCAGACAATATTAATTAGTTGGAAGCATATCATTTACACCAGTTTCCTGTGCACTTAATGGCCATCATTCAAAACATCAACATTGAGCACAAATGCCAAGATGCACGTGACACTTACCAGGCTACGCATACTTGGGGCAGACAAGCACCCTTGTTAGATGACCACAATACTTGGGCCAGGTTCCCTTCAACAGGAGACAATTCTCTAGTATTGGCATTGATGTCTGATCCCAACATTCACAATATGCTTGCAATGGGGGCTTTGGATGTTGACAATGAGCTGTACTTGGGACCCTTGCATGTTAAAAAGCCCAATGATGTACTGCACATTGAGAAGTGCCTCAATATCTTGAGAAACACTAGGGTGATTGACACCACTTTGTATCTGAACACAGACCTAGACAATTCCTCAAATTATACAATTGACCTAGCTAATTACGAGGAAAGGAATGCCATATTTTGCACCAACAATTTGATAGATCAGCGCAGATTGATGACCTTGTTAAAGCAAAGCAACAAACCTGTGCTAGGAGATGTTCCCCCTCCTTATGACAATTGTGCCTTTTTGCCTGTTGTTTCACTATCCACATCTATTTCTATACTTTCAAATGTTGTTCCTGGAAGTCTAGAGGACTTGCAGGCAATGTATTTGCTGAAGAGTAGACAAGACCTTGTGTAGAAGATAGTTGACAAGGTCATTGTCAATATAAAATTAGCAGGGAACAAAGAACAGGAACAGGCAGTTCAACTGGTCACTGAACACTTTATCAGAAACATGACTCTTCAGCTGGGACCATGTAGTGCTCTCAATAAAGATCAGCTACTTACATGCATTACTGGTGTAGGAGATACTGGCAAGAGTCACATCATCAAGGGTATTGTTAAATTTTTTTATTGTTGCAGCATACAGAATAGACTAATGCTTAGTGCACCAATAAGGATTGCTGCTAAGCTAATCAATGGATTCACCATACACTGTTTGACATTCATGGTCCATAATGCTAAGTGGCTGAGAGAACAGGAATTAATAGACCTATGGCGAGGAGTGGATTACCTGGTCATAGATGAAGTGTCTATGGTCTTAGTGGAGTTGCTTGGTCAAATTTTAAAGAGACTCACCATCACTAAAAACAATCCTTATTGCCCTTTTGTAGAGGTGAATATTCCCTTTTTTGGTAATTTTGGCCAATTGAGACTAGTTAGGGTGTTCCCATTGTTTTCTAACGAGCTAGTGCACAAGATAACACCCAATACGGGCACATCAGAGGATGGTCAAATCACTTTGCACGGTGCTTCCCTTTGGCAACAAGTTGACAAAGTGATCAACCTGCGCAAGAATATGCAACAGGCGGATGATCCTGCTTATGCTGATCTTGTTGAACATGTATGTTTGGATCAGGCTACTTCCATGGCTAGTGGTTCAACACCCTCTAACCTTAGAGTTTTATCTAACCAGTTCCTAAATGCCCTTTAGGGCACACATCCTGAAAAGTTGGCAAGATTTTGTAACTGCCTTATCATTGTTGCTGAGAAAAAGCTCCACAATGTGATTAATCACTGTTGCATGATCAGTAGAGTGGCAAGTGTGGGTTAATGCATTCAGTACATGGATGCTCAAGATTGTCAATATAGACAAGACTTATCTGAAGAGGTCTAGCACATAACACACTTGCTTAGCATAAGTATTGTTACGAACTGCTCGTTCAGTAACCCAAGAGTAACAGGTTCTTCCCTAGGTCGCACAATGGACTGAGTGGTGAACGGAGTCTCGACTGTATCAGGCGTTGATACAGGAGGGAATGATGATTGGCTCTAAGAATCCTGTATGTGTAGATACAGGGGGAACGAAGAGGTTCGTATTCGTAGATACGAATGAACGAAGAGAATAGACTGAAGATCCTCAGCCTATTCTATGGGCCTTATATACTATATAGGGTATAGGGTAAGAGTCCGTGTGCTTCTCCAGGTTTCCATCCTAGGAGAGCTGTGGCCGCCGTCTCTCTCAGCCGGCGCCTACTCTTGTACTTCTCCAGTCGCACTGATCCATCATGGTGCGACGAGGTGCTTACCCGTAAGCCCTAAGCCCATGGCATGTGAATACGCCTCTCATTACTGTGTGAACTTCTGTGAGCCTCATGTCCCTCCAATATAGCCTTTACCGATGTCTTGAAGAACCATCGGTTTTGTCGGCTCCTAAGGACATGCCGAATACCTTGGTGTACACTCCGTAGTGGAGCCGCCTAGCATGTGATGCTTGAACCATCGGATAGACCGGCCGCGAAGGGCCCCGATCGGTCAAGTCATAACATTACCCCCTTTCTAGGTCCCAACTCCTGAGGGGACTACTCGCTTGAGCAGAAACGAGCTTCATCGTCATTCCACGGACAATTGCTTTGTGGTCGTCAAAATAGATTGGGATGCGTCTTCCCAATATTGCTTCGTTTTCTGGGGCGAGGACCGACCTACGTCGTTTACAACGCCTAGGAGTTTTCCTTCTCCGTTGAGCTGTTTGATTTGAAGTTCGGGGCATAGCCACAATACCCTGTCCCTTCTCCCGGTGTTCTTCCTTCACCGCACATTTTGTGTGAGTACACTCCTAGAGTCAATAGGCAGCTACTCGACCAGGGCTCCCTGGTAGGTTTGATGAGCCAGTGTCATCTGGCGACGATGCAGAAAGGTGTTGTGCGAATGATTATAGGATGAAAATAGAAACTCGTCTGTGGATGGGTGTGTGTCGTTCTTCTTCCAAAGTGCCGAAGGCCATGTCTCAGTGTTTCCAGGGTAGATCTTCATCTCCTTGATCTCCGGTATCGAGGGGGACTCCAGGTGTGTGGTTGATCGCTTTACAAAGGCTTAGGCCCACCAACCTATCAAGAACGAACATTTTTCTTGACTTGTCTTGAGTCCGGCAAGACCCCTTTGAAGATCCCTAACTCTGTCAGCCCCATACGGTGGCCTTGTCAGGTTAGAGATTGAGTGTTCGTCCAGAGTTTGTTTTTCACTAAGGGTATTGGACACGAGGTAAGGACTTTGAAGAATAGACTTTGAACCCCATAGTCTCTTGAATAGACCATGGTATCCACCTTGACGGTAATTATGCGGGGTCAGCGTAAGGTATGTCCTGGTAGTTTTAACGTCGTGCCGGACGTCCGTAGTTTTGCGTCTTTGCGGACGTCCGCTAGTTTATCCTTAAGTCGTTGCGGACTGCCCTGCTAGTTTATGCCAAGGTCGTTGCGGACCTATCCATCTCCCAACGTAGGAGTACCTGTAAACAAGACAGCAGGTGTTTCTGCGCGCCGGAACATTCATCGGTGATGCGCATAGGGCCGTAGACCAGTTCCTCCTTCTTGACAGGGTTCCCATTGAGGCAAGATGGTGACGGTTTATACTATATCAAACCGGATAACTTATAGAGTCGTGAGAATAGACGTGAAGGCCTATTTTGACACGACTCACATGGCCCTGTAGACAGAAGGGCAGCTCAGTTTATCGTCATGAAGGACGGCAACTAGTTTATAGTCATTGCGGACGTCCGCTATCGCCTGGCTTGAACCTCCCGAGCCTCGATAGATTTAATCCTCCGGGGTGAGGGTAGTTTAAGGTCATTTCGGACTATTGCAGCTGGAAGCGGTAATTCCAGCTCCAATACGATCCCTAGGACGAGGGATAATAGTTTATCGTCATTGCGGACTAGATCAACATCGTGGCGTCAACAACGATGTCGATCAATATCTCCTTTGCCGAAAGGAGTGGTAGTTTAACGTCTTTGCGGACGCAGCAATGCCCAAACATATCTCATGTTTGGACACTGCTCATGACCCTGTAATGAAAGGGTAATCCCAGTTTAACGCCATGGAGGGCGTCCGTAGTTTATCGTCGTCGCGGACACGCGTAGTTTTACATCGTTGCGGATGATTGCAACACGAGGCACGGTCCCAGTTGCCTCTTGACTGGCCCTTGAAGCGGAATCCTTGCTTCGGACTTCAAGGGTAGAGTGGGCGCGCCATGGAGTAGTCGTGACCTTGTCGGAAGGCTGGCAACCCGCTCCTTGTCCCCAAACCCCTCGCACGGAATTGAACCGCGTCAACCCCATATTCTTTTACTGTAGGGCGTATGGAATATGGAAGCGCCTCGACCTAGTCGGCAGGGTTCTGCAACGGTGGAGGCCCTCACTTCCACCGTCTGCCAGAATACAACCACGCTCCGAGGGTCTTGGTAGCTTTAGCGTCGTTCCGGACGGTAACTAGTTTATCGTCATTGCGGACCAAGCCTTTCGTAGTTTTACATCGTTGCGGATGTATTTTCTCCGTTTTGGATACTAATGGAGTGCGGCCATCAGTTCCTGCATCGCAGATAGGGCCCCCTAATGCGGAAACGACCCTGTAAAACCGGAGATCCAAAGTGGGACGTCCAAGACACCTGTCAGACCTTGACAGCGAGGTTGGTCCACCGTTCCCCAACGGTGGGTATGCAACACGATTTCCCACCAAATTCATGCATCATTCATGTACCAGTTATGTTGTGAATCCTAAGGGCCTCCTAATGTGGAAAGGGCCCTGTAAAACTGGGATCCAAGCGGGACGCCCGATTCGCTTGTCAGAATACCTCTTGACAACGAGAGTGTTGAATGCTTGTCCTTCATCTTGAGACCGGAGGGCTGCAATGCGAAATGGTCAGGTACTTCCCCTGCCTTCTTATCTTTTCACAGTTTAACGTCATGCAGGACGTTCGTTCCGGCGTCCTGTGCGTGAAACCGGTACCTGTGGTGCGGAGGGTCCTTTCCTCTCCGTCACCTTGTCTAATATCCTCCACCAATGTCTCCGTAGTCTCCGTACCCCTCGTCTGGTCTGTAGTAGGGGTCGGTGTCGTCGTAATTATCGCCTTCGACCTCGTCCCAGGCGTCTAGTTCCGCTCGAGTCCAGGAAGTAGTCCGCTGAGTCGGGCGCTGGCGGACTGGAGTTCTTCTACCAATGTGTGGATGCGCTCCTTCAACTCGATTATCTCGAGGACGGTTTGGAGCCGCCGGGATCTCTTGGTCGAGTTCTTCTAGGACGTTGCTTCACCTGGGTTGAAGGGTTGCCCTTGTTCTCTGGCTTCTCCGGTCCCTCATTCCTCCTGTACCTTGGAGTATGCTCCTCATTGCTGCCTCCTGCGTCCTGCCCGGTGGATTGTCCTGCCGATATGGGAGGAAGGGCCTCTCGGTCCCTTCGTGCCTGTCATGGACCGTAGCCAGACGTATTCGGTCTGGGTGGATGCGTCTCGACTACTTGTAGCCGGTATCACTCTGCTAGCTTCGCTCCATGGTTGGACGCGGAATGGGTCAGTCCGAACGGGATGGGCGTGGGAGGAGTGTCTTGTGTCGGTGCGCGAGATGAGGGCGGGTAGGAGCTCCAGATTGATGAAGGAGGAGAACTCGTCCGGATGAATGAGTAGGGCGTAAGCCCCATTATTTCCTCGGGCGTACCAGGAGGCGGCCCTATGATCATCTGCATAGGCCAGAAGCCTGACCTGGTCGCTCGCGTCAGCGAGGCGTCGGGGTATGTCGTCGCTCTCGCTTCCTGGTTGCCCTGCGAAGAAGTTAGCGAGCCTTTGTAAGGCTAGCGCTGTGGCCATCTGAATTACCGCGGAGATGGTGGTGCGCTGGAGCAGCGCGTCTCCTAGTCCTTCCAACTCTCCGGGGTGCAGATCTCGACTACTGGTAGGGGGCCCTCTGGTCCTGGCAGCTGATGTACCAGCCGCTGCTGGTTCTTGTACACCTGCCTCAACAGTTGTAGGCGATGCCAGGTCCGAAGGGTTTCCTGGTCTTCTTCCGCCTCTCGTTTCCTGCCTTGCGTCTCCTTGAGCCAACGCTGACGTCGGTCGCGGAGGCGTTGACGGAGCATGCCTTCCTTCTGCTTGACGTCCTTCATCGTGCTCGTCATGAGCTCTCTCAAACCGTGGTGAGGCTCGGGAACCCGTTCGATCTTCGACGGTGAGCGCGGTTTGGTGGACACTGATTTGTACGGGAACTCCTTCTGGAGTCGTTGGGCGGCTGCTTCGGCTAGGGCGTCCAGTGTCGGGGTTGGCCACGGCCAGAATGATGTCTGGTGAGGGGTTTCTTGAAGGGGAGGAGGTAGTCCCATCATCGATGAGCATGGCACGTCCAGGGGAGTAATCAAGGGAGGAGTGGTCGGACATGTACTGGGGAGGATTCTTGCTTTGAAAGAGGGGGGGTGTCTCCCTTTTTATATCTTTCTAAAGCCTAATCGCCGCCGGTCGGGGCTTGTCTGGGTAGCTTTCGTGGAATTCACGAAGCGCCTCGTCGGCCGTATCTTTGAGGAGGGCAAAGGGTTCCCAAGTGTTATCGGCCTCGGAGTATCCGACCCACTTGACAAGGTACTTGGTCCCTCGTCCCTGGCGTCTTGAATCTAGAATGGCCTCCACTTCGTAGTGCTCTTCTTCATTCAGGATCTCTGGGGCAGGTCTGGGGAAGTTCCTTCCGTGGGCCTCTGTCTCGTGATATTCCGTGAGTATGGAGGCATGAAACACCGGGTGTATCTTCCATGTTTCGGGTATTTCCAACCGATAAGCCAGAGGACCGATTCTTTCAGTCACTGAAAAGGGGCCATAGCGTCTAGGTGCCAGCTTGAATTTCGGATGAGTCGTCCGAATATGGGTTCCTTCTAACCAAACTTGGGTTCCTACTTCCCATTGCGGAAGTTTCCTGTGTAGGTCCCGGTCCTTGGCGTGCTGCGCTGCTATTTGTAGACTTGTGGCCGCATCTTCTTGGACTTCTTTGATTAGCCGCAAACGTTCAGTTACTGCGGGCACCTTGGTCTCCAGAGCTGAGTCGACCGAATATGGTGGATTGAACCCATAAAGGACTTCAAACGGCGACTTCCCAGTGGCGGAGTGTCTTCGGGTATTGTGGGAGAATTCTGCGAAGGGGGTCAAGTCTACCCAGTTATCTTGATGGTAGTTGCAGAAAACTCGCAGGAATTGCTCGATCTCTTGGTTTACCCGTTCTGTTTCTCCGTCCGTTTGGGGGTGGTAAGCCGTGCTGAGGGCAGGGGTAATTCCCATTCCTTTCCATAGTTCCCTTGTGAACTTTGCCGCAAATTGAGGACCTCTGTCGGACACCACCTTGGTTGGTAGACCATATCGTTTGAACACATTGTCCTGGAAGAGCGTCGTGGTTTCTTCGGCCGTGATTGTCTTCTTGCACGGGTTATGACTATTCCTTTTGACAGACCCTGATCGACTACCACGTTGATCGAGTCGTAGCCTCTGCTTTCCGGGAGGTCTGTCACGAAGTCGGTGGAGATAAAGCGCCAAGGGACGTTTGTGGTTTCCAGCGGTTGGATTGGTGGATGGGTCCTATGGGGAAGGTTCTTGGTAGATTGGCAGACTGCACATCCATCCACATATGCGTGTACAAATTTGGTCATGCTTGACCACCAATAATGGCGCTGTACCAATTCCAAGGTCTTTGCTCGGCCCGGGTGTCCTGTAGCCATAGTGTCATGGTGCGTTTTGACAATCATTCGTCGAAGGAGGTCGTCCTTTGGGACGCATATGTAACCGTCGCGTCTTGTGATGCCCTCTTCATGTGTCCATTTTCCTAGGTCGCCCTTCATTGCGTTTGGACCTTTTTCCAGCAGTTTCTTGAGGGCGACATCAACCAGCAAATCGTGTTCCGAGCGCGAGTGTCGAATAAGGGAGAGAATGTCCGAGGATACGAGTTCTGTTGCTTTGACGTGTATGCCTTCGCTTGGTTCTACTAGAGTTTCGCTGGACTTGGTGAAAAATCTGGACAGGAGTAGAGTCTGTGCCTTGTTATCAGATTCCACCCCCTCACTAAGGTCTGGACGCCTGGACAGAGCATCGGCATGATTAGTAGTTCCAGCCTTGTAACTGAGCTGGAAGTCAAATCGGGACAAAAACAGACTCCAGCGCGCTTGTCGCCTTGACAGGTCGCGCGCCGTCTTAAAGTGTTCTAGGTTTTTATGGTCCGTCCAGACCTCAAAGGGATGTCGAGCGCCTTCGAGGTAGTGTTTCCAGTGTTCCAGTGCTTTGATGATGGCGAGGAGTTTGCGATCATGCACGTCGTAATTTCGTTCGGCCGGTGAGAACAATCCTGAGAGGTATGCAACAGGGTGCCAGTCACTATCAGGTCCTTCCTGTAAGAGGACTGCACCATATGCTGCGAGGGAAGCGTCGGTAACAAGCCGGTAAGGACGCATCGGGTCAGGGTACAACAGGACGGGTCGGCTGGTGAAGGTTTCTTTCAGTCGATCAAACGCCTGTTGGCACTCCTTGGTCCAGTCCCATTTCACATCCTTCTTCGTGAGGTCATGCAGGGGCCGAGCGATCAAAGAGAATTTATCAATGAATCGTCGGTAGAAGTTCCCTAAGCCTAAGAAAGAGCGGATGTCGCGAACTGTGCGTGGGATGGGCCATAGCTTCAATCTTCGAGTCTTCCATAGCGACGTGGTCTTTTGAGATCGTGTACCCAAGGTAGTTCAGCTTTTCCTTGTGGAACTCGCACTTCTCTGGTTTGAGGTAAAGATCGTTGTCGCGTAGGATTTGGAGGACTCGCCGAAGAATCACAATGTGTTCCGCTGTGGTCTTCGTGAAGATGAGGATGTCGTCCATATATACCGCTATTTTCCGGGCCAGATGAGTTCTTGGAAGATCATGTTCATCATGGCTTGGAAGGTTCCGGGGGAATTACAGAGCCCAAAGAACATCACTGTAGGTTCGAAGAGTCCCAAGGGTGTGACGAAGGCCGCCTTGGACTCGTCTCCTTTCTTGATGCGCACGTTGTTATATCCCCACCGAACATCGAGCTTTGAGAACACCGTTGCGCCTTTAATGATATCCAATAGTTCTTGGATTAATGGCAGGGGGGTGACGTCTCGAATAGTGTGTTCGTTAAGGTGACGATAGTCTTGTACCGGACGGAGCTTCCCATCTTTCTTGCTTACGAAAAAGAAAGAGGCCGCGCTATGTGCTGTTGACCGACGTATTGTTCCTCTGGAAAGGTGCTCTTTGACGAACTTCCCTAACTCGTCATGCTTTTCCGGGCTCAGGGGAAATATCCGCGGGGCCTGGGGTACAAAAGACGGTTTGAGGTTTATCGCGTGGTCCCATATTGTATGTTGGGGGAGCCTCTGCGATCGTCGCTCGCTGAAGATGTCGAGGTAAGAATGATATTCTGTCGGCACCCGACCTTTCAAGTCGGTGGTGTCGATTTCTTCCTCCAGGTCTTCGTCAAAGCTTGCGAACCCCGAGGGTTCTGGAGCTACCTTCCTAATGACGGGTTCTCCTGCGCTATCCATTGCGGAGGAGTCAGACGGTGTTTGCGCTTCTTCAGCGACTTTCCCTGAAGCTTCGCCCTGGGCTGCCTTTTGCTGAGCTTGCCGGTGTTCCTTCCTTTCGGTTATTTGCTCCTCGAGCCATTTCCGAGCTTTGCGTTGTCGGGATTTGTGCTCGAGTAACTCCATGAACCGAGTTTTCCATTCCTTCGCAGGTACTTGGCTCCATTGCTCTTTAGTCCAAGTCCACGAAGGTCCTACCGGTTCTGAGACAAGATGCGGTTTCGTCCGCTGGGGAATCTTGTCACCGCGTAGTTTCGCTAGCCATGCCTTCCTGGTAGGCTCTTCCCTTGCCTTGGTAAACCCATATGGTTGTTGGCAATCTCTGGGGCATCGATCAAAGTGTACTTCACGGCGCCTCCACCCGATGGAGGGGTCGTGGTATTTCAACCAATCTGTTCCTAGGAGCATGTCGTCTTTCCCTAGATTGGTGATGAACATCTGGACGCGCTCGGTGTGAGTTCTTCCCCGTCTATCCTTGACGGTGAGATTCGCGTCCAGGCCTCGTCGAATGAGGCCTGCCTTGTTGATGGTGTCATCGACGTTGCGAACGCGGATGGGGCGGTTTAAAGGATAAGTGGGAAGATTGTGCTTCTGTACCCACCCCTCGTTTACCAAAATCCCTTCGCATGCTGAGTCGATGGCGGCTCTGGCTCCAGCGCTTCTTCCTCGAGTTGTTAATCGCACGTCAAGTCGAATGGGGGTAATAATGTGACTGTTCATTGCTCCGATTCGAATATATGACGGGGAATCATACTCGAGTTTCCTCGACCCTCTCTCTTCGGCTGGTGAAGGAGAGGTCAGGAAAAATCCTCTGCCAGATCCACCAACATCTTCTTTGCCTCCGCCTTCCCTACTTCTTGGAAGAGTGCTCGGACGCCATTAGTATCACCGACGGGTCCGTTTCCTCGTCGTCCGTTAGGCGGTACGTAGCGCTCTCCATTGCTCTGGCGTGATCCTCCCCTTCTCGCGGAAGGGTCCTCACGTTCCACCGAATTACCAGGTTGTGATACCCGACGGTGGTGGCCATGAGAACTCCCCTCCTCCAGTCCTCGATGTAGTCGCGCATCGTCTCCCACCGGGGGTTCTTGCTCGTCTTCATCCTCCATGTCTGCAGCGCGAGTTCGTCTACCTCCTCCGCCCACCGACTTGCGCGAATTTCCTCGAGACGGGGGAACGCCTCTACGAGGGGAACGACAATCAGCTATCCCGTGCCCTGGTTTTCCGCAATTGTAGCAGGAAAAGGGAGCGGGTCTCTTGCCATCGTATACACGCTTGTTTCGATCGGCGTTTCTTTTGCGAGAGGCATCAATATCCATGTCAACCACCTGGTTGTTCATTCTGCGAGGAGCGGTGGTAGAGTTATAACGACGAGCGGGTTGGAGGTGGAAACGATTGAGGAAGTCGCTTCGGAATGAGGTGGAGTTGGCGAGGATCGCCTTTTGAGCACTTCGGGCTCTTAGGCGTCCATCTATTTCACAGGCAGTGTTGACCCAATCTTGGATCGTGTCCTTCGGCGGAGTTTCCTTGTCATAGATTTTGTCCATGACCCTCGGGTCAAGCCCTCTCTGAAAATAAGGAACCTGTTCTTTATCGGTGATGTCGGCGTCGGCGGCGATAAGGATGAATTGATTTGAATATTCATCCACCGTCATCTTCCCCTGAGAGAAAGACATGAGGGCGCTTCGGGCCTTGTCCGTGAGGTTCGTTTCCTTGAACTGGAGTTTAAACCTGACAAGGAAGTCGTCCCAGGTTCCTACGGTCTTGGGCGGAGTCGCCCCTACTGTCTTCTTTAGGAAGCTCTCTGCCCATACGCCGGCCGTCCCGTATCTCATGCAGGAGAGAGCGAGGGAAACTTTATCTGTGTCCGTCTTGTATCGGTCCGATTCTGTCGTGAAAAGGAGGAGGCAATTCATGATGAATTTCTGTGATTGTGTTCGGTCCCCTTCGAAGTTATCAGGGAGTTTGAGCTTGCCCCTTCCCGAGGAGACGGGGGGGTCTGTAGGATTTGACATAATGTTTCGGGTGTTGATCGGTGTTTGAATATCCGAGGATTCGGACTCGGATGTTCCTTCTTCTTCCTCCGATGTGTCCGGGATTTCCGGTTCGGGGTTCCTGTACTGGGGTGGTTCTACCCAGTCTTCTGCTATTTCGTCCCAAGCCCACTCAGCTTCTGTTCCGTCTTCTCTTGTGAAGAAGTATCGTCCTTCTCGGTACGAGCAGTTATCAAAGTTTGGGGGTGCTGGCCGATTGGTGTCGGAGTAATACCAGCGGTTTTCTCTTTGATGGATAGGACGATTGTTCTGTCGAAGTTGGTTATGGGTTCGTCTAGTGCCTGGTGGAAATCCTAGGCCTAGGTCTTGCTCCAGGGTGTGTGAAGTAACTCTCTTCGGTGGGGGTCTATGCCACCGATGAGGGTTGTGAGAAAGAGTGTGGCAGCAAGCAGAGTGTGGTGCAAGGTAGGGGCAAAAGCGAGTCTATTCTAGTGTTACGAACTGCTCGTTCAGTAACCCAAGAGTAACAGGTTCTTCCCTAGGTCGCACAATGGACTGAGTGGTGAACGGAGTCTCGACTGTATCAGGCGTTGATACAGGAGGAAATGATGATTGGCTCTAAGAATCCTGTATGTGTAGATACAGGGGGAACGAAGAGGTTCGTATTCGTAGATACGAATGAACGAAGAGAATAGACTGAAGATCCTCAGCCTATTCTATGGGCCTTATATACTATATAGGGTATAGGGTAAGAGTCCGTGTGCTTCTCCAGGTTTCCATCCTAGGAGAGCTGTGGCCGCCGTCTCTCTCAGCCGGCGCCTACTCTTGTACTTCTCCAGTCGCACTGATCCATCATGGTGCGACGAGGTGCTTACCCGTAAGCCCTAAGCCCATGGCATGTGAATACGCCTCTCATTACTGTGTGAACTTCTGTGAGCCTCATGTCCCTCCAATATAGCCTTTACCGATGTCTTGAAGAACCATCGGTTTTGTCGGCTCCTAAGGACATGCCGAATACCTTGGTGTACACTCCGTAGTGGAGCCGCCTAGCATGTGATGCTTGAACCATCGGATAGACCGGCCGCGAAGGGCCCCGATCGGTCAAGTCATAACAAGTATTACAGAGAACATGCTTAGTGTGTTGCTTATGTACATTGAGATGCCAGTGATGGTGACAGAGAATGTTGATATGGCTTATAAGATTGTGAATAGAACAGAAAGTGTAGTTAGACACATCAACTACATTGTCAGTCTAGGGGGACATAAGCATGCTCAATGTGCCTATGTTAAAGTCAACGGCTATGGTTTGAATTGTTCTGGGTAAGGCTCCAATCTTTTATTTTACTTACTGTTTATAAACTGTTTTTCTTGTTTACTTTTACTTTTTACTTATTCCATGTCCAGTACAAGATAAGTAGTTAGTATGTAAAAGGTTTTATACCGTTTACATCTCAAAAGAGAAATATAGTTCAAGCCTTTATAATTTTGCCCAAATTTACACAAAACCACAGCTTGAACAGGAATATAGCCATTTATAGCCAACAGTTCTGCCCTCAATTTTATCCAGCTAGGGTCATTATCTACCTAAAAAAATCCTCAAACCCATCCCTCCTTTGATATACACTCATATTCAACTCCTTGGCACATTCTATACCCTCCTGCTATGTCAGACACCCTTGCCCAGGTCAAAGCTCTTGTGTCACAGATTGCCGACCTAACCAAGTGCTTGCTGTCTTTGATTCCCGAAGCAATATGAGATGATCATATTCATACTGTAATAACCATTATTGATGGAGATTCCATGTGGGAAACTTTCAATTGGTGATTTGATATCCTGTTTGATGAGAATGCTTGTAATAAAAAAGGTCAACTGCATCACATTTGGCTAGGGAAGCTGAGGATGAAAAAAATAAGTGCATACCTCATGACAATCCAGGGAGAAAGCCGGCTGTCCATTTTTCATGTCCCATGATTCTCAAGCTAGAGCGGATAAGCTAGGAGTTAGAGATATTATGGTTAGATTTTCAAATTTAACATTCAAGATTCTCAACTCACATTTTTGTGCAGTAGAACAATAGGAGACTCTAGGGATGCAGGTGTGGAGGACACGGTAGTGCGCGAAGCAAACGTGCTAGCAACACTATGCTTGGGTGATGAGCCTGGACCAGATAACAGATGTGACATCACCAGAGGTGTTGGCAATGTCACTGGGTCGTCTGACTTGACGTGCGCTGCTCAAACAACATTAGTAGGCCAACCACCAACTCTCCTTGGTCGAGGCCACCTGCATACATACCTTCATGGCCAGCTAAGTGAGCCTGTCTTTCCCATTCTCCTGGCACCTGTGACCTCACCTACTCTATCCTTTAGCAGCTATACTTCTTAAAGATGAGAGAACTGACAAAACTTACCGGCCCCCGGCTCGACCACAACAGGTGTCCATCTTGACCGTCAATTCCTTCCAGCTTGATCAAGATGGCTTGGAGATCCTGTCAGATGGAGAGAGGGTAGAGTCAAAAAAGGTGAGTATTCTGGTCATATGGACACATGAAACAGCTGGCTTACCTTACAAACAACAACACAAGTTGCAAGGCGCCACCGACAGCTTCTTGGTAACTAACACAGATGCTGGAGATAGTGAGGATGGATTGTCAAGGGGACAGGGGAAGTGAAAGCGAGGGTGTGCGCTCGGGAAAAAGACTAAACAATTGAAGGTGAGTAACTGTTACGAACTGCTCGTTCAGTAACCCAAGAGTAACAGGTTCTTCCCTAGGTCGCACAGTGGACTGAGTGGTGGGCGAAGTCTTCGACTGTATCAGGCAATGATACAGGAGGGAATAATGATTGGCTCTAAGTTACACAGTGTGAGGACTGTGTAGAAACGAAGAGAATAGACTGAAGATCCTCAGCCTATTCTATGGGCCTTATATACTATATAGGGTATAGGGTAAGAGTCCGTGTGCTTCTCCAGGTTTCCATCCTAGGAGAGCTGTGGCCGCCGTCTTTCTCTGCCGGCGCCTACTCTTGTGCTTCTCCAGTCGCACTGATCCATCATGGTGCAACGAGGTGCTTACCCGTAAGCCCTAAGCCCATGGCATGTGAATGCCTCTCATATTACTGTGTGAACCCAGTGAGCCTCATGTCCCTCTCATATAGCCTCTACCGATGTCTTGAAGAACCATCGGTCTTGTCGGCTCCTAAGGACATGCCGAATACCTTGATGTATGCTCTGTAGTGGAGCCGCCTAGCATGTGATGCTTGATCCATCGGTTAGACACGGCCGTGAAGGGCCCCGATCGGTCAAGTCATAACATTACCCCCTTTCTAGGTCCCAACTCCTGAGGGGACTACTCGCTTGAGCTTCATCGTCATTCCACGTACAATTGCTTTCTGGTCGTCAAATAGATTGGGATGCGTCTTCCCAATATCACTTCGTTTTCTGGGGTGAAGACCAACCTACGTCGTTTACAACGCCTAGGAGTTTTCCTTCTCCGTTGAGCTGTTTGATTTGAAGTTCGGGGTACAACCACAATACCCTGTCCCTTCTCCCGGTGTTCTTCCTTCACCGCACGTTTTGTGTGAGTACACTCCTAGAGTCAATAGGCAGCTACTCGACCAGGGCTCCCTGGTAGGTTTGATGAGCCAGTGTCATCTGGCGACGATGCAGAAAGGTGTCGTGCAAATGATTATAGGATGAAATAGAAACTCGTCTGTGGATGGGTGTGTCGTTCTTCTTCCAAAGTGCCGAAGGCCATGCTTCAGTGTTTCCAGGATAGATCTTCATCTCCTTGATCTCCGGTATCGAGGGGGACTCCAGGTGTGTGGGTTGATCACTTTACTAAGGCTTAGGCCCACCAACCTATCGAGGGTGAACAGTCCTCAACTTGTTTTGAGTCCGGCAAGACCCCTTTGAAGATCCCTAACTCTGTCAGCCCCATACGGTGGCCCGTCCTGGTTAGAGATTGAGTGTTCGTCCAGAGTTTGTTTTTCACAAGGGAGCGAGCATGTAGCAGCGCTCCACGTATTGAACACGAGGTAAGGACTTTGAAGAATAGACTTTGAACCCCATGGTCTTCTTGAATAGACCATGGTATCCACTTTGATGGTAATTATGCGGGGTCAGCGTAAGGTACGTCCTGGTAGTTTAACGTCGTGCCGGACGTCCGCTAGTTTATCCTTAAGTCGTTGCGGACTGAGGCTAGTTTATACATAAGTCGTTGCGGACTGCCCTGCTAGTTTATGCCAAGGTCGTTGCGGACCTATCCATCTCCCAACGTAGGAGTACCTGTAAACAAGACAGTAGGTGTTTCTGCGCGCCGGAACATTCATCGGTGATGCGCATAGGGCCGTAGACCCGTTCCTCCTTCTTGACAGGGTTCCCATTGAGGCAAGATGGTGACGGTTTATACTATATCAAACCGGATAACTTATAGAGTCGCGAGAATAGACGTGAAGGCCTATTTTGACACGACTCACATGGCCCTGTAGACAGAAGGGCAGCTCAGTTTATCGTCATGAAGGACGGCAACTAGTTTATAGTCATTGCGGACGTCCGCTATCGCCTGGCTTGAACCTCCCGAGCCTCGATAGATTTAATCCTCCGGGGTGAGGGTAGTTTAAGGTCATTTCGGACTATTGCAGCTGGAAGCGGTAATTCCAGCTCCAATACGATCCCTAGGACGAGGGATAATAGTTTATCGTCATTGCGGACTAGATCAACATCGTGGCGTCAACAACGATGTCGATCAATATCTCCTTTGCCGAAAGGAGTGGTAGTTTAACGTCTTTGCGGACGCAGCAATGCCCAAACATATCTCATGTTTGGACACTGCTCATGACCCTGTAATGAAAGGGTAATCCCAGTTTAACGCCATGGAGGGCGTCCGTAGTTTATCGTCGTTGCGGACATGCGTAGTTTTACATCGTTGCGGATGATAAAACACGAGGCACGATCCCAGTTGCCTCTTGACTGGCCCTTGAAGCGGAATCCTTGCTTCGGACTTCAAGGGTAGAATGGGCGCGCCATGGAGTAGTTGTGGCCTTGTCGGAAGACTGACAACCCGCTCCATGTCCCCAAACCCCTCGCACGGAATTGAACCGTGTCGACCCCATATTCTTTTACTGTAGGGCGTATGGAATATGGAAGCGCCTCAACCTAGTCGGCAGGGTTCTGCAACGGTGGAGGTCCTCACTTCCACCGTCTGCCAGAATACAACCACGCTCCGAGGGTCTTGGTAGCTTTAGCGTCATTCCGGACGGCAACTAGTTTATTGTCATTGCGGACCAAGCCTTTCGTAGTTTTACATCGTTGCGGATGTATTTTCTCCGTTTTGGGTTACTAATGGAGTGCGGCCATTAGTTCCTGCATCGCAGATAGGGTCCCCTAATGCGGAAACGACCCTGTAAAACCGGAGATCCAAAGTGGGACGTCCAAGACACCTGTCAGACCTTGACAGCGAGGTTGGTCCACCGTTCCCCAACGGTGGGTATGCAACACGATTTCCCACCAATATTCATGCATCATTCATGTACCAGTTATGTTGTGAATCCTAAGGGCCTCCTAATGCGGAAAGGGCCCTGTAAAACTGGGGATCCAAGCGGGACGCCCGATTCGCTTGTCAGAATACCTCTTGACAACGAGAGTGTTGAATGCTTGTCCTTCATCTTGCGACCGGAGGGCTGCAACGCGAAATGGTTAGGTACTTCCCCTGCCTTCTTATCTTTTCACAGTTTAACGTCATGCAGGACGTTCGTTCCGGCGTCCTGTGCGTGAAACCGGTACCTGTGGTGCGGAGGGTCCTTTCCTCTCCGGCACCTTGTTGAAGGTCAGGGGTTCCTCAACTCCCTTTCCTAATATCCTCCACCAATGTCTCCGTAGTCTCCGTACCCCTCGTCTGGTCTGTAGTAGGGGTCGGTGTCGTCGTAATTATCGCCTTCGACCTCGTCCCAGGCGTCTAGTTCCGCTCGAGTCCAGGAAGTAGTCCGCTGAGTCGGGCGCTGGCGGACTGGAGTTCTTCTACCAATGTGTGGATGCGCTCCTTCAACTCGATTATCTCGAGGACGGTTTGGAGCCGGCGAATCTCTTGGTCGAGTTCTTCTAGGACTGCTTCGCCTGGGTTGAAGGGTTGCCCTTGTTCTCTGGCTTCCTCGTCCCTCATTCCTCCTGTACCTTGGAGGATGCTCCTCATTGCTGCCTCCTGCGTCCTGCCCGGTGGATTGTCCTGCCGATATGGGAGGAAGGGTCTCTCGATCCCTTCGTGCCTGTCGTTGGACTGTAGCCCAGACATATTCTGTCTGGGTGGATGCGTCTCGACTATGTGTAGCCGGTACTGCTCTGCTAGCTTCGCTCCATGGTTGGACGCGGAATGGGTCAATCCGAACGGGATGGGCGTGGGAGGAGTGTCTTGCGTCGGTGCGCGGTATGAGGGCCGGTAAGAGTTCCAAATTGACGAAGGAGGAGAACTCGTCCGGATGAATGAGTAAGGCGTAAGCCCCATTATTTCCTCGGGCATACCAGGAGGCTGCTCGATGATCATCTGCATAGGCCAGAAGCCTGACCTGGTCGCTTGCGTCAGCGAGGCGTCGGGGTATGTCGTCGCTCTCGCTCCCTGGCTGCCCGCGGAGATGGTGGTGCGCTGGAGTAGTGCGTCTCCTAACCCTTCCAACTCTCCGGGGTGCAGATCTCGACTATTGGTAGGGGGCCCTCTGGTCCTGGCAGCTGATGTACCAGCCGTTGCTGGTTCTTGTACACCTGCCTCAACAATTGTAGGCGATGCCAGGTCCGAAGGGTTTCCTGGTCTTCTTCCGCCTCTCGTTTCCTGTCTTGCGTCTCCTTGAGCCAACGCTGACGTCGGTCGCGGAGGCGTTGACGGAGCCTGCCTTCCTTCTGCTTGACATCCTTCATCGTGCTCGTCATGAGCTCTCTCAAACCGTGGTGAGGCTCGGGAACCCGTTCGATCTTCGACGGTGAGCGCGGTTTGGTGGACAATGATTTGTACGGGAACTCCTTCCGGAGTCGTTGGGCGGCTGCTTCGGCTAGGGCGTCCAGTGTCGGGGTTGGCCACGGCCAGAATGATGTCTGGTGAGGGGTTTCTTGAAGGGGAGGAGGTAGTCCCGTCATCGATGAGCATGGCACGTCCAGGGGAGTAATCAAGGGAGGAGTGGTCGGACATGCGCTGGGGGAGGATTCCTGCTTTGAAAGAGGGAGAGGTGTCTCCCTTTTTATATCTTTCTAAAGCCTAATCGCCGCCGGTCGGGGCTTGTCTGGGTAGCTTTCGTGAAACTCACGAAGCGCCTCATCGGCCGTATCTTTGAGGAGGGCAAAGGGTTCCCAAGTATTATCGGCCTCGGAGTATCCGACCCACTTGACAAGATATTTGGTTCCTCGTCCCTGGCGTCTTGAATCTAGAATAGCCTCCACTTCGTAGTGTTCTTCTTCATTCAAGATCTCCGGGGCTGGTCTGGGGAAGTTCCTTCCGTGGGCCTCTGTCTCATGATATTCTGTGAGTATGGAGGCATGAAATACCGGGTGTATCTTCCATGTTTCGGGTATTTTCAACCGATAAGCTAGGGGGCCGATTCTTTCGGTCACTGAAAAGGGGCCATAGCGTCGAGGTGCCAACTTGAATTTCGGGTGAGTCGTCGCGAATGTGGGTTCCTTCTAACCAAACTTGGGTTCCTACTTCCCACTGTGGGAGTTTCCTGTGCAGGTCCCGGTCCTTGGCGTGCTGCGCTGCTATTTGTAGACTTGCAGCCGCATCTTCTTGGACTTCCTTGATTAGCTGCAAACGTTCAGTCACTGCGGGCACCTTGGTCTCCAGAGCTGAGTCGACCGAATATGGTGGGTTGAACCCATAAAGGACTTCAAACGGCGACTTCCCAGTGGCGGAGTGTCTTCGGGTATTGTGGGAGAATTCTGCGAAGGGGGTCAAGTCTACCCAGTTATCTTGATGGTAGTTGCAGAAAACTCGCAGGAATTGCTCGATCTCTTGGTTTACCCGTTCTGTTTCTCCGTCCGTTTGGGGGTGGTAAGCCGTGCTGAGGGCAGGGGTAATTCCCATTCCTTTCCATAGTTCCCTTGTGAACTTTGCCGCAAATTGAGGACCTCTGTCGGACACCACCTTGGTTGGTAGACCATATCGTTTGAACACATTGTCCTGGAAGAGCGTCGTGGTTTCTTCGGCCGTGATTGTCTTCTTGCACGGGGTTATGACTATTCCTTTTGACAGACCCTGATCGACTACCACGTTGATCGAGTCGTAGCCTCTGCTTTCCGGGAGGTCTGTCACGAAGTCGGTGGAGATAAAGCGCCAAGGGACGTTTGTGGTTTCCAGCGGTTGGATTGGTGGATGGGTCCTATGGGGAAGGTTCTTGGTAGATTGGCAGACTGCACATCCATCCACATATGCGTGTACAAATTTGGTCATGCTTGACCACCAATAATGGCGCTGTACCAATTCCAAGGTCTTTGCTCGGCCCGGGTGTCCTGTAGCCATAGTGTCATGGTGCGTTTTGACAATCATTCGTCGAAGGAGGTCGTCCTTTGGGACGCATATGTAACCGTCGCGTCTTGTGATGCCCTCTTCATGTGTCCATTTTCCTAGGTCGCCCTTCATTGCGTTTGGTCCTTTTTCCAGCAATTTCTTGAGAGCGACATCAACTAGCAAATCGTGTTCCGAGCGCGAGTGTCGAATAAGGGAGAGGATGTCCGAGGATACGAGTTCCGTTGCTTTGACGTGTATGCCTTCGTTTGGTTCTACTAGAGTTTCGCTGGACTCGGTGAAAAGTCTGGATGGGAGTAGAGTCTGTGCCTTGTTATCAGATTCCACCCCCTCACTAAGGTCTGGACGCCTGGACAGAGCATCGGCGTGATTGGTAGTGCCAGCTTTGTAGCTGAGCCGGAAGTCAAATCGGGACAAAAACAGGCTCCAGCGCGCTTGTCGTCTTGACAGGTCGCGCGCGGTCTGAAAGTGTTCTAGGTTCTTATGGTCTGTCCAGACCTCAAAAGGGTGTCTAGCGCCTTCGAGGTAATGTTTCCAGTGCTCCATTGCCTTGATAATGGCAAGGAGTTCGCGATCATGTACGTCGTAATTCCGTTCGGCCGGTGAGAATGATCCCAAGAGGTATGCCACCGGGTGCCAGTCGTCATCAGGTCCTTCCTGTAAGAGGACTGCACCGTATGCCGCGAGGGAAGCGTCGGTAACGAGCCGGTAGGGACGCATCGGGTCAGGGTATAGCAGAACAGGTTGACTGATGAATGCTTTCTTCAGTCGATCAAACGCCTGTTGGCATTCCGTGGTCCAGTCCCATCTCGTATCTTTCTTTGTGAGGTCGTGTAGGGGCCGAGCGATCAAGGAGAACTTGTCAATGAATCGTCGGTAGAAGTTTCCTAAGCCTAAGAAAGAGCGGATGTCGCGGACCGTGCGTGGGATGGGCCATTCCTGGATAGCTTCAACCTTCGAGTCTTCCATAGCGACGTGGTCTTTTGAAATCGTGTACCCAAGGTAATTTAGCTTCTCCTTGTGGAATTCGCATTTCTCTGGTTTGAGGTAAAGATCGTTGTCGCGCAGGATTTGGAGGACTCGTTTAAGAATCACAATGTGTTCCGCTGTGGTCTTCGTGAAGATGAGGATGTCGTCCATATATACCGCTATTTTCCGAGCCAAGATGAGCTCCTGGAAGATCATGTTCATCATGGCTTGGAAGGTCCCGGGGGAATTGCAGAGTCCAAAGAACATTACTGTAGGTTCAAAAAGCCCTAAGGGTGTGACGAAGGCCGCCTTGGATTTGTCTCCTTTCTTGATGCGCACGTTGTTATACCCCCACCGAACATCGAGCTTCGAGAACACCGTTGCGCCTTTAATAATATCCAATAGTTCTTGGATTAATGGCAGGGGGGTGACGTCTCGAATGGTGTGTTCGTTAAGGTGACGATAGTCTTGTACCGGACAGAGCTTCCCATCTTTCTTGCTTACAAAAAAGAAAGAGGCCGCGCTATGCGCTGTTGACCGACGTATTGTTCCTCTGGAAAGGTGCTCCTTGACGAACTTCCCTAACTCATCATGCTTTTCCGGGCTCAGAGGGAATATCCGCGGGGCCTGGGGTACAAAAGATGGTTTGAGGTTTATCGCGTGGTCCCATATTGTATGTTGGGGAAGTCTCTGCGATCGTCGTTCGCTGAAGATGTCGAGGTAAGAATGATATTCTGTTGGAACTCGACCTTTCAAGTCGGTGGTATCGATTTCTTCCTCTAGATCTTCGTCAAAGCTTGCGAACCCCGAGGGTTCTGGAGCTACCTTCCTAATGACGGGTTCTCCTGCGCTTTCCATTGCGGGGGAGTCAAACGGTGTTTGCGCTTCTTCAGCGACCTTTCCTGAAGCTTCGCCCTGGGCTACCTCTTGCTGAGCTTGCCGGCGTTCCTTCCTTTCGGTTAGTTGTTCCTCGAGCCACTTCCAAGCTTTGCGTTGTCGGGATTTGTGCTCGAGTAACTCCATGAACCGAGTTTTCCATTCCTTCGCGGGTACTTGTTCCCATTGTTCTTTAGTCCAAGTCCACGAAGGTCCTACCGGTTCTGAGACAAGATGCGGTTTCGTCCGCTGGGGAATCTTGTCGCCGCGTAGTTTAGCTAGCCATGCCTTTTTGGTAGGCTCTTCCCTTGCCTTGGTAAACCCATATGGTTGTTGGCAATCTCTGGGGCATCGATCAAAGTGTACTTCACGGCGCCTCCACCCGATGGAGGGGTCGTGGTATTTCAACCAATCCGTTCCTAGGAGCATGTCGTCTTTCCCTAGATTGGTGATGAACATCTGGACGCGTTCGGTGTGAGTTCTCCCCCGTCTGTCCTTGACGGTGAGATTCGCGTCTAGGCCTCGTCGTATGAGGCCTGCCTTGTTGATGGTGTCATCGACGTTGCGAACGCGGATGGGGCAGTTTAAAGGATAGGTGGGAAGGTTGTGCTTTTGTACCCACTCCTCGTTTACCAGAATCCCTTCGCATGCTGAGTCGATGGCGGCCCTGGCTCCAGCGCTTCTTCCTCGAGTTGATAATCGCACATCCAGTCGAATGGGGGTGAAGATACGGCTGGTCATTGCACCGATTCGAATACATGATGGGGAGTCATACTCGAGTTTCCTCGACCCTCTCTCTTTGGCTGGTGAAGGAGAGGTCAGGAAAAATCCTCCGCCAGGTCCACCAACATCTTTTTGGCCTTAGCCTCCCCTACTTCTTGGAAGAGCGCTCGGACCCCATTAGTATCACTGATGGGTCTGTTGCTTCGTCGTCCGTTAGGCGGTACGTAGCGCTCTCCATCGCTCTGGCGTGATCCTCCCCTTCTCGCGGGAGGGTCCTCACGTTCCACCGAATTACCAGGTTGTGATACCCGACGGTGGTGGCCATGAGAACTCCCCTCCTCCAATCCTCGATGAAGTCTCGCATCGTTTCCCAACGGGGATTCTTGCTCGTCTTCATCCTCCATGTCTGCAGCGCGAGTTCGTCTACCTCCTCCGCCCACCGACTTGCGCGAATTTCCTCGAGACGGGGGAACGCCTCTACGAGGGGAACGACAATCAGCTATCCCGTGCCCTGGTTTTCCGCAATTGTAGCAGGAAAAGGGAGCGGGTCTCTTGCCATCGTATACACGCTTGTTTCGATCGGCGTTTCTTTTGCGAGAGGCATCAATATCCATGTCAACCACCTGGTTGTTCATTCTGCGAGGAGCGGTGGTAGAGTTATAGCGACGAGCTGGTTGGAGGTGAAAGTGATTGAGGAAGTCACTTCGGAATGAGGTGGAGTTGGCGAGGATCGCCTTTTGAGCACTTCGGGCTCTTAGGCGTCCATCTATTTCACAGGCAGTGTTGACCCAATCTTGGATCGTGTCCTTCGGCGGTGTTTCTTTGTCATAGATCTTGTCCATGACCCTTGGATCGAGCCCTCTCTGGAAGTAAGGAACTTGTTCCTTATCGGTGATGTCGGCGTCGGCGGCGATAAGGATGAATTGATTTGAATATTCATCCACTGTCATCTTTCCCTGAGAGAAGGACATAAGAGCGCTTCGGGCCTTGTCCGTGAGGTTTGTTTCCTTGAACTGGAGCTTGAATTTGTCATGGAAGTCGTCCCAAGTCCCAAGGGTTTTGGGCGGGGTCGCCCCTACCGTCTTCTTCAGGAAACTTTCTGCCCAGACGCCGGCTGTTCCATATCTCATGCATGAGAGGGCTAGAGAAACTTTGTCCGCATCCGTCTTGTATCGGTCCGATTCTGCTGTAAAAAGTAGGAGGCAATTCATAATGAATTTCTGCGATTGTGTTCGGTCTCCCTCGAAGTTATCAGGGAGCTTGAGCTTGCCCCTTCCCAACGATACAAGTGCGGGGGGATCTGTAGGATTTGTCGACATAATGTTTCAGGTGTTGATCGGTGTTTGAATATCCGAGGATTCGGACTCGGATGTTCCTTCTTCTTCCTCTGATGTGTCCGGGATTTCCGGTTCGGGGTTCCTGTACTGGGGTGGTTCTACCCAGTCTTCTGCTATTTCGTCCCAAGCCCACTCAGCTTCTGTTCCGTCTTCTCTTGTGAAGAAGTATCGTCCTTCTCGGTACGAGCAGTTATCAAAGTTTGGGGGTGCTGGCCGATTGGTGTCGGAGTAATACCAGCGGTTTTCTCTTTGATGGATAGGGCGATCGTTCTGTCGAAGTTGGTTATGGGTTCGTCTAGTGCCTGGTGGAAATCCTAAGCCTAGGTCTTGCTCCAGGGTGTGTGAAGTAACTCTCTTCGGTGGGTGTCTATGCCACCGATGAGGGTTGTGAGAAAGAGTGTGGCAGCAAGCAGAGTGTGGTGCAAGGTAGGGGCAAAAGCGAGTCTATTCTAGTGTTACGAACTGCTCGTTCAGTAACCCAAGAGTAACAGGTTCTTCCCTAGGTCGCACAGTGGACTGAGTGGTGGGCGAAGTCTTCGACTGTATCAGGCAATGATACAGGAGGGAATAATGATTGGCTCTAAGTTACACAGTGTGAGGACTGTGTAGAAACGAAGAGAATAGACTGAAGATCCTCAGCCTATTCTATGGGCCTTATATACTGTATGGGGTATAGGGTAAGAGTCCGTGTGCTTCTCCAGATTCCCATCCTAGGAGAGCTGTGGCCGCCGTCTTTCTCTCCGGCGCCTACTCTTGTACTTCTCTAGTCGCACTGATCCATCATGGTGCGACGAGGTGCTTACCCATAAGCCCTAAGCCCATGGCATGTGAATGCCTCTCATATTACTGTGTGAACCCAGTGAGCCTCATGTCCCTCTCATATAGCCTCTACCGATGTCTTGAAGAACCATCGGTCTTGTCGGCTCCTAAGGACATGCCGAATACCTTGATGTATGCTCTGTAGTGGAGCCGCCTAGCATGTGATGCTTGATCCATCGGTTAGACACGGCCGTGAAGGGCCCCGATCAGTCAAGTCATAACAGAAGACCTCGAAGATCACCTTCTCAATCTCTTCGAGAACAAAGCCGACAGCGATCCCGAGTTCCTCGAAAGAGCCCAAAGACGATCCATCGTCTTCATCCATTGGAATCTACAACTGTACGAACCGGTGGAGGTTTAGCCTAGGGACCCCTTCGTGCATCGGTGCACGTGATAGGTCTCCGACCTAACAGTGCAGAGATCAAGTGTATTATAGGTGAACAAGCTGAGCTTCTTAGAAGCTCATCTCACCAAATGCTCTAAGCCACTAAGCCACAGAGTCTAACATATTACCTTGGTAATCTCAATAAGTAGATCTAATATAAACAATGTCAACATTTTTGATGTTATTCAGCACTTATCTTTCCTCTATCTTATAAATAAACAGGTCTATAAATACCCAAAAAATCAAGGTCTTTCATGTTTCAAATTAAGCATCAGCTAAAAAAACAATAAACCAATGGAAAATAAGGAATACACTTTATATAGGGTAAAAATCAAATTTGTGCTGCACAGTTTGTATCTGCTGCATCAGCTTGCAGAGTTGCTATGCAGCTGTCAGGCTGCCTCTATGAATGTGCAGGAGACAGTGCAAACACATGTGCAGGAATGACCTACTGCAAAAGCAGTTGAACAACCTCATGTAGCAGGTGGAGCTACTGAAATAAAGTTGGGTAAGGCACAGCATGTCTGTCTCGCTAGATGGCAAGCTTGAGCAGGATGATAAGGTGCTCCATGCATGAAACATCGAGCTGGACAGATACACACACACTTGAGCAGAACTAGAACGAGGCCATACAGAAGGCACACAATGTAATTTGGAAACTGCAAAGGCAGCTGGAAAGTCAGTGAAAGAGCTATAAGGTGATGGTGCTAGGTGCTAAAGCAGCGTAGCATGTGCCACATCAGTACCTTCTCGCTGATAGATCAGTAGTGCCTGCTATTTCCTGCTGCTAATTAAAGGCTTCTTAGTACAAAATTAGTGCTAATAACATGAAATTAGAAACTGTCTTTTGAGCCACTAAAAGAGATACTTCCTGATTTGGAAATTCCATCCAATGCTTACAATGGGTTGCTCCCAATTAGGAAAATAGACACTTTTAGATGCTATTAACACTTCTAGACACTTCTAGATACTATTAGATATAATCCAGAGCTAATACAAGGGGGTGGTTTTCTAGATGATTGAGAATAGTCCAAGTTTGAATCACGTCCAAAACACTTGACCGACCCATCAACTCACGTGCGAAGCATGTGTTAGAACACAGTCCTAATACTATCGCTTACTGTAGGAATTAGGGCACAAATTAAGTGTACAATGTCATGCGCATGGGGCATGACAAAACATGATAGACCATCCTCAAGCATGGTACACTGTGTTCCTTGTCATAGAAGAATAGCTCTGCCATTGTGAGGCTTTGCTTTTACTTGTGCTCTTGCTTTCTTTGATGAAACAACTAGGGCTTCCGTCGAGTGCCATGTGCAGCTGTGGCTACCAGTATTGATACTGCAAAGGTATTTCTTCAAAATGCATGGCTTGGATGTCTTGATGCTCGTCAATATGCATCCCTGCAGTTAGGGTACATGCAAGTGGCATCAGGTGCTAGTCTGTGGTGAATAGGGCCTGTTTGAGTGTGCCGTGCACTGGTTAACTGCCGGAAATATTAGAAGGTACATGCATAAGATGCCAGAATTTGTGTTGTGGAAGTGTGCAAACCAGAGAATCCCCTGGTTGCTACGTTGTGCTTGAGCCAAATGTTGACACATGCATGCAGTACTCCTTTTACCAACATCATCTATAAAATGTGATCGCTCTGTCTTCTATAGAACGTGCACAGTCTTGTCCTATCCATTGAAGTGGCTCGGTGTTGCAATGACAATACTTTTTTCTCTGGAATGTCTGAACTTTACTGTCTACTGTAAGAGCAATGTCTATTCAATGTGCACAACAAAACATGAAGAATCAAAGCAATGTGGCAACTATAGCAAAATCTCGACATTATTACTGCCCCAAATACTTCAAGGCTTCCTCTTTATGAATGTCACCACCCTCCATGTCCACTGGTTGTTTGGGACATGGTGAGTGCTTCATACAACTCACCCATGTGTAACAATATTTAGACGCTGATATACTAGAGGTGGCTCTAAGTGCTGAGCACAACACCAAAACAACCTCTAATGCAGGGGGTGCTGGAGCTAGTATCTGACACATAAGGAATCATTAGTTAGGACTTGAGAAAGCAAGGGCGCACTGAAGAGTAATAAGAAGGGTGAGATTGAAGTGCCCAAATGGTTTTGGGACTACACTGAACACTGACTAAACATTCAGTTGGTTGAGTCGGGTCGGGGAGTCAATCAGTAACAAGAGGGTAGTGTCGCAATTGACAACTATGTGCTTCAAGAGTCACATAGGACTCTGATAATATACGAAGATAGACGAGGGTACGAGCGAGGAGACAAGTACGAACGTGAACGAGGCCAAACGACGAGGAGGATGAGTTTGCGAAAGTCGGCAAAGACAATTTCAATGTTTGAGACGAGTGCGAATGAGCTCTGAACTGTGGGGTGCGAAAGCTGGTTTATTCCAGAGTTGTATGTAGGTTTTTATAGCAAATGAAGCCCCTAAGTAAAATATCGAACACGAAATGAGAGTAAATGTTGAACGGGCGCCAAGCCCTTTAGCGAACAGAGAAGATAAGAAGGTAGGTGAGATGTCCATATGGGTTCTGAAGGTGATAAGGTAAAAGTTAATCAGCAATGGCAAAATCCTGACCATTTGGTATCTGTTGTCTGAGCATAGGTAGCAGGAACAGGCGTTGGAGAACCAATGAGAATAAAGAAGAAGTAACATACGACCAGGGTGGCCAAGTAATGGTGCAAGATTATGTTTGACCGACCATGCAGAAGTTGGGAAGATAAGCGATAAGAACTGACCGACTCACGGAGCACATCGGCCGAAATGGACTACTGGCTCTGATCTCGTAAACACCTATTGTAACACTCCAGTGCAGTCATGGTAAGTACATGAAGTGTGGGCAAACTGACCCAAGTGCTGCCGAATGTCCTTCGGTGGCTTGTGGTCGGTCGGGTAGGGACCGACCGTGTTCGATGCGAGTCAGTGTCTTCAGTACTCATCTAGTTCTGTTCGGTATCTCCACAAAGCTTTCCGAATGCCTCCCTCGGACCCTAGCGCAGGTGCATGCTCATCATCTCCTCCCTACTGAAATCCTGCCTGTCCTCAGTCAGTGGTTGGTGGCTATGAGTTGGAGTGGAAAAAAGTGGCGTGGAAAATGGAGCGGAGGTGTGGAAAAGCTTGGGTGGGAACTGATTATGTGAGAAGGTGGCTGAGGTATGGGAGTGATGCGGCAAAAGGTAATGAATTGGCAATGAGCTATGGCATGGGAAGATAGGGTGGCGTAGTGCATTGCATGAGAAGAGGTTCAGCAAAGAGCAGTGGCGTGGAAGGACCGGGTCGGTGTACAAGAAAGCCCGAAGCGGTGTCGGCAAAGTCCTGTGGCGTGGAAAACATGAGTGGGAACTGATTAGGTGATGAAGTCACTGAGCCCTAGAGCACCCCAGCTAGGCGCTGGTGTGAGAGTCGTATTGGCAAAGAGCAGTGGTGCCCATTGTGGCCTCTGCTAAGCGCAGTGGCCCGAGGCCTGGTTAGGGGAGTGCTGTTGATCATTGATCCTCCAGCGACTAAGTCCCTTGTCACCGTCCTCCTACTGCTTCACTCCATCCCTATGTCATCCATCCTCCCCATTCTCAAGGCAAAACTTGCCAAATACATGCTCTCCCTCCCGGATGGAGCTGCCAAGTATGAGAATTATGAGCTCTGGGGTCAAGGTTTTGCCAGATGCCTGATAAGTCGGCCCTCCCTCCTGCTCTTACTGGCTGCTAACTCCCTTCTCAGGCTCTTCTTGATCAATCAGCGCATGGTGAGGACATTCCCAAACTTGCCGATCTCATCACTGAAGCTGAGCGCGGCCTCGACCAAATGGCCACCAACAACTGGCTGGTGTGGGGTACACACGTCCTGCTGCAGTGGGCGGCGCGCTTTGCCACGAAGCGGCAGAAAGAAGCCAAAGAACAGGCTCTGGCTGAGAAGACTGAAAGGGTAGCTGCCACCAAACGCGAGGCTGAGCGAGTGAAGGCGGTGCAGGCTGCTGCTGCTGCGTTGCAGGTGGCCGCAGAAGATTGTCAGCAGCGCCGGGACGCTGTGGTAGGCACCATGTTCAATGGGTCATTTGATCCTGAAGAAGGTGAGCATTAGCTGGCCGAGCTGGAAGCCGAACTCGTGGTCCCTCCCCCTCTTTTCCTTCCTTTTCCCTCCCCTGATCCTGCTCCCTCTTCCTCTTGTCCTGCGCCCTCCTCCTCTTATTCTGCGCCCTCCTCCTCTTGTTCTGCGCCCTCCTCCTCTTGTCCTGCGCCCTCCGCCAACACCAACCTGGTCTCAACAACCGCAGCTATGGATCAAATGAGTGTGGACCCAACCACTCCAATCGCACCGACCAACTTGAAAGGGAAGCACACTGCCGCTGTCGTTGTCGAGCTCACTCGCCAGCGAACTCCATCTCAAGGCCAGGTGATTGTCCTCCTCAGTCCTGGAATTGGTCGCATGTCGACTGTTCGGCTGCCCATGGAGAGGAACAGTGCCAGGAAGATGATGCAGGATCCCCTGGGCTTGATGCCTGGTGATGTACTCATAAGTCCCCTCCCTTTTGCCGCCTCTTGTTGCTTGCTGATCCTTCTTCTTCTAGGCCGAATACGCCTGCTAACGGTGTGCGACTGAGTTTGCCACCGTGGCCTTTCGGTGCTACACAAGGCCCGGACAGGTTTTGTGTACAAAGTGCTCCAGGGAGCAGAAAGGCTGCAGCTTCCAGCCCAGATGGATGCCGAAGGAGAATGGAAAGTCGAAGGGGAAGGGGAAGTTGAAAGCAAAGGTGGCCAAAAAGTTAGGGGATCAGGAACCATTGTGCCCGACTAAGAAGTGTAAGGTTGAGGTACTCATCCCCAAACGATCTGTCGGCGAGAGTATCGCGCGTACCAAAGGTGAGTAATTGATCAGTCATTGCTAAAATGTGAGCTCATTGTGTTGTCTAGCTGTTTGGTCTCAGAAGCCGGTCCAGCGTCTTCCAACCACCACTCGCACCATCCTAGCCCCTTCCCACTCCTGCTCCTTAGCTGTCTCGCCCTGTCCGACTCATCTCGCCTTTCTCCTGTCGTCACGCAAGGCATCACATCGGAGCTTTGGTACTGCATTACTATGGCCGAAGGTATGCATGCCTCGCTAGCGCGTTCGATCACGATGTGGCAGGGTGAGTTGGAGGTTCTTGAGGCGCGTGTGGGTGGATCGGTGGTTTCGGATGTGGTACTAGTGGAAGACTCGTCGGATGCCAAGGACTCGGACATGTCTGTGTTAGGCAACTTCGTACCCGATGAGTAGAACAGTTTCAAGGTGTCTGTAGTATAGTACAATGTAACATAACAGTGAAAGGACTGTCCTGAGCTGAATAAGACGTTCAGCAAACACTAGAGGTGTCGTTTGGGAAATTGGTCGGCAAAATAACTGTGTGTGAATGTACTTGTAAGCGAAGCATTTGGCAGAAATGTAGAAAATAAATTGGAATATTAGGGGAAGCCTCAGTATGTCATCACAGGCATAAAACCCTATGGTTTTGTGCAAATTGGAAGAAGTCTTCAATGCGGCTTGGTACTTGAAGGAGTGATGGGGAAAATAGGACTATTCGGTCGGTGATCGGTCAGCAGCAAAAGTACTAGGAGATGTGGAAATCATTGGGTGTCAGTCCATGTCTGTGACGAATGAATCGGAATAAGGGATGGGTATATCTGTGCATCCTCCTCCCTACTGAAATTGTGACTGTCCCCAGTCACCAACCGAAGAGAGCAAAGGGTGGGACGGTGGGATCTAGTTGGAAGTTGCCAAAGCCACATTGTCGTCTTCTGCCGATCGGATGGAGCTGGTGTCGGTATCCTCTTCATCGGCATTGTTGCTGTCGGTATTGTCGTTCATCAGTCTGGAGTCTTCCATGGCCTGAAGGCATTCTTGAGAGATGTCGAGGAGTTTGTCAAGGTCGGCGAGCTTCAGCAATCTGTGAGCAAAGTAAGGAATAACTCGGAATGCGGCCACTGGTTGATCGAAGACCGATCCGTCCAGTTTGGCTAAAATATACGCCCCCCCTTGGTTCCTAGAAATCACCAGCAATGGTCCTAAGTATCGTGGTCACATCTGCCAATTAAGTGCCTTCTATGGCCATGTTGCGCATTAGGACGAGTGAACCTCTGTGGAAATTGAAGTCACAAAGGGTGGCCGAGTGCTATTGTTCGAATCGGATGGCAGCCTGGACATGGGCACCGACTACTAAGCTGTGAAGGTGGGCGAGGTCCGATTGGCATTTTTGCAAAGCAATGGTGCGTCGGGCAATGAGGTTAGTGGGGCTGAGAGTCGCTGTCGGCGGTGGTAGAAGATAGGTGGCTTCGGCAATGTTGAGTGGGAGGAGGGGATGGGTGCCAGTAGCTGCAAAGTATGGGGAACAACCTATTTGGCGCTGAACAGTAATGCGATCAGTCCAGAATAAAAATGAGCGGCACAATTCCACTTGGCCTGATCTCCATCAATGGCCTTGAACAGAGCCTGCCGAACATTGAAGTGAGGTCGTTTGGCGATGCTGTTGGCACATGAATTGTAGCCCGAAAATGTGGATGTGCTAAATGTGGTACTTCTTTGCTAGCTGGTCGAGCGCCTTGACAAATGCTGGTCTGTTGTCGGACACGATCTCTACCAGTGTTCCCCATCGGCACAGGATATCCTCAAAAATCCAGTCAGCGAGTGCGGAGCTTGTTTCACGTCGGAGCATTCGGAATTTGGGGTAGTGCGATACCGAACAGTGACCTTGAATGAGGTACTTGAAACCACCAGCGGTCAGCATGTGCATGGTGTCCATATACATCTTTGCAAAGAGTGGTGCAGGTGTGGCGACGGTCGGGGGAATGAGGACATTGTGAGTCTGGCAAGTCTGGCAAAGGTGACAGGTCCGAACAAATGAGGAAATATCTTGCCTCATATGCGGCCACCAAAAGCATTCGGCAACCAAGGCAGTTGTGGCATAAAAACCTTTGTGAGCAATGTCATTGTAGGCTGAGTGAGAATTGTGATCCAACTAGAGAGGGCTGCAATGATCTTTTGTCAACCGTGCAAGTCTTTTCTCCATGACTTGTCAGCTGTAATGAAGAACTCAGTGCAATATTGCAGGAAGGTGGCATATTTGGAGTTGGAGAAAGAAGGGGGCCGAACCAATGTTCGGTGCCAGTTGCAGGACCAACCATAGGTGTTCTTTGGCTTCCAAGGCTTTCTGCGATCTTGGGATATCTGAATAGTCGATGGTTGGGTCTTCATCATTGGAGTCGGTATCGGTTGAGTGGTTGCCTACAAGTGAGGAGGTGAAGATGGCGGTTGTCGAGGTTGAGTTGGAGGTGGGGAACATGTTGTTGATATGATGGAGGAAGCCATAGAGATTGTCAATCCAGTCATCAAAGTTGTCTTCGGGTTTGGGTTGATCAGAGGGTTGTGGTGGTCTTCGGGAGAGACCATCGGGGCCGTGAGAGGTGCCGGGGACGTGGACAAGTGTGAAATGGAATGTGAGGATGGAGATGATCCACTGATTGATGCTAGCGCTGGGTTCGAGATCCGGGTTAGTGAGCATGCCCTTAATGTAGCGTGCGTCTACTTCAACTATCAGGTTCCGAACACTAATGAGGTACATTTTGAGTGATCGGAGGGCACGAAAGAGACTGTAGAGCTCAAGCTTGGGCTGGGAGAGTTGTGATTTGCAGTCGTTTAGGGTGATAGAGCCGAATTGAGCGTAATACCGAACCCAGGGATTGTTGAGCGCACATTGACAGAGGTGGAAGCCCATCGTGATTTGTGAGGTATCGACGGTGAGGATGACGTTGGCTGCCGACCCATAGTTGATCGGCCAAAGGGCTGGTGATTTGAGAAGCACTGAATGAAGGTTGTCCTGGGCCGCTATCTGGTCTTGGCCAAAAACAAACGGAAAATCCTTGCGCGTTAACATCATCAGTGCATGTGCTCTGTGTGCAAATTCCAAATGAAGATCCAAATGACACCAATCGTCCCCAAAAATGCCCGAACATCTGAGAGATGCCTGCAAGGTCCCTATTTCATAATCGATTCTACCCTTGACTCATCTGGTGACCTTCCCTCATACATGCATTGATGGCCAACCACAATGATTTTGGCCATGCAGGGTGTTGCCTTGTGTCCCAAAAATGTCCCTCCGCTATACTTTATCTGCTGAACCACCTGATTGAGGCCTTGAAAGTGCTCCCATACAAACCGTTGTACGCTGGGGTTGTCTGGATGTATCTCAAAGCTGCCGTTCGGAAGTTTGTATCAGGTTGGGGGACCCCGAATTGGTACATTGTCGATGAAAAGAATAGTAGTATCGGGGATTTGGCTAGAGAATATGGGTGACGTTGTTGTGGAAGATGGGTACCAAATTTGTCCATCTCATGGGCAAGATGACAAGTCGGTGGGCACTAAATGGGGTCTAGAACGTGGTGAAGTCGTGAGATGATTTGGCGAGCCCTCGTTTGTCATAGCCGACATAGAGATCTAGAATGCCACCACAATTGCAAGCTACAAACTGTTTAGCGATTTGATCGGTATATGGGGGCACACCTGAATGCTGGATGGTGACAGTGTTCAGGGGTTCGAGGCTGTGAACGATTCGGAGTTTGGTGCCAGTGGAGGTGCTATTCGTCTTTTTGACAACCGTAAACCAGCATGATGGGTAGGAGGAATTCAATGGCTCATAGACTCCTGCAGCGGTGTTTGTTTTGATGAGTCAACAGACTTCGTCGTAGATGCCCGGCGGGATCAGGATGTTGCGTTGAACCCAGGGCTTGTGTTCGACGACCGGCATATTGACTGGCAGGAAGAAGTCCTCGCGGAAACATCCGCGTTCCAAATTGTCCTAGGTGAATCCCGTCTCTTGTAGGCACATGAAATGGTGCATGAGCTGACGTTCGGCTGGCCAAAGAAAGTCATCCGAGTGGACTTTGTCAATGAGGTCGCGTCGTTCGGTGGTGTACCTGCCAGTTGGTGTGAATAATGGAGGGTTCGGTGTCAGCGTCAGAAGGGTAGCGAGAGGGTCACTGATGATGTTCTGAACAATTCAGAACTTTTCGGGAAGGTTGGCCAAGACTGGCTGTGTTTTCTGTGTGACTGGTTTGTACTTGCGCTTGGCGGCAAAGATGGCAACCGGGTTGGCAATATTAGTGGGATGAGAAGAATCTGGGGCAACTGAGGAAAAGCAGAATAACATATCAAAATCGAGGTTGTTTTTGAGATGATTTTCGAGCCCCAAATTGGAGGCCATAATGTACTTGAGACAGAGATTGCGACACGAGGGAAATAAAGAATGGAAATCTAAGAATGCTTTGATAAGTAGGAAATTGGGGGTATCATGATCGGTAGAAATGATCAGTGCAACTTCTCCTTGATCCTGGATCAATTCATCGAATTGCAAAAACCCGCTTGTCTTCAGTGAAGAACTTGAGGGGGTGTTATGACTTGACCGATCGGGGCCCTTCACGGCCGTGTCTAACCGATGGATCAAGCATCACATGCTAGGCGGCTCCACTACAGAGCATACATCAAGGTATTCGGCATGTCCTTAGGAGCCGACAAGACCGATGGTTCTTCAAGACATCGGTAGAGGCTATATGAGAGGGACATGAGGCTCACTGGGTTCACACAGTAATATGAGAGGCATTCACATGCCATGGGCTTAGGGCTTATGGGTAAGCACCTCGTCGCACCATGATGGATCAGTGCGACTAGAGAAGTACAAGAGTAGGCGCCGGAGAGAAAGACGGCGGCCACAGCTCTCCTAGGATGGGAATCTGGAGAAGCACACGGACTCTTACCCTATACCCCATACAGTATATAAGGCCCATAGAATAGGCTGAGGATCTTCAGTCTATTCTCTTCGTTTCTACACAGTCCTCACACTGTGTAACTTAGAGCCAATCATTATTCCCTCCTGTATCATTGCCTGATACAGTCGAAGACTTCGCCCACCACTCAGTCCACTGTGCGACCTAGGGAAGAACCTGTTACTCTTGGGTTACTGAACGAGCAGTTCGTAACACTAGAATAGACTCGCTTTTGCCCCTACCTTGCACCACACTCTGCTTGCTGCCACACTCTTTCTCACAACCCTCATCGGTGGCATAGACACCCACCGAAGAGAGTTACTTCACACACCCTGGAGCAAGACCTAGGCTTAGGATTTCCACCAGGCACTAGACGAACCCATAACCAACTTCGACAGAACGATCGCCCTATCCATCAAAGAGAAAACCGCTGGTATTACTCCGACACCAATCGGCCAGCACCCCCAAACTTTGATAACTGCTCGTACCGAGAAGGACGATACTTCTTCACAAGAGAAGACGGAACAGAAGCTGAGTGGGCTTGGGACGAAATAGCAGAAGACTGGGTAGAACCACCCCAGTACAGGAACCCCGAACCGGAAATCCCGGACACATCAGAGGAAGAAGAAGGAACATCCGAGTCCGAATCCTCGGATATTCAAACACCGATCAACACCTGAAACATTATGTCGACAAATCCTACAGATCCCCCCGCACTTGTATCGTTGGGAAGGGGCAAGCTCAAGCTCCCTGATAACTTCGAGGGAGACCGAACACAATCGCAGAAATTCATTATGAATTGCCTCCTACTTTTTACAGCAGAATCGGACCGATACAAGACGGATGCGGACAAAGTTTCTCTAGCCCTCTCATGCATGAGATATGGAACAGCCGGCGTCTGGGCAGAAAGTTTCCTGAAGAAGACGGTAGGGGCGACCCCGCCCAAAACCCTTGGGACTTGGGACGACTTCCATGACAAATTCAAGCTCCAGTTCAAGGAAACAAACCTCACGGACAAGGCCCGAAGCGCTCTTATGTCCTTCTCTCAGGGAAAGATGACAGTGGATGAATATTCAAATCAATTCATCCTTATCGCCGCCGACGCCGACATCACCGATAAGGAACAAGTTCCTTACTTCCAGAGAGGGCTCGATCCAAGGGTCATGGACAAGATCTATGACAAAGAAACACCGCCGAAGGACACGATCCAAGATTGGGTCAACACTGCCTGTGAAATAGATGGACGCCTAAGAGCCCGAAGTGCTCAAAAGGCGATCCTCGCCAACTCCACCTCATTCCGAAGTGACTTCCTCAATCACTTTCACCTCCAACCAGCTCGTCGCTATAACTCTACCACCGCTCCTCGCAGAATGAACAACCAGGTGGTTGACATGGATATTGATGCCTCTCGCAAAAGAAACGCCGATCGAAACAAGCGTGTATACGATGGCAAGAGACCCGCTCCCTTTTCCTGCTACAATTGCGGAAAACCAGGGCACGGGATAGCTGATTGTCGTTCCCCTCGTAGAGGCGTTCCCCCGTCTCGAGGAAATTCGCGCAAGTCGGTGGGCGGAGGAGGTAGACGAACTCGCGCTGCAGACATGGAGGATGAAGACGAGCAAGAATCCCCGTTGGGAAACGATGCGAGACTTCATCGAGGATTGGAGGAGGGGAGTTCTCATGGCCACCACCGTCGGGTATCACAACCTGGTAATTCGGTGGAACGTGAGGACCCTCCCGCGAGAAGGGGAGGATCACGCCAGAGCGATGGAGAGCGCTACGTACCGCCTAACGGACGACGAAGCAACAGACCCGTCAGTGATACTAATGGGGTCCGAGCGCTCTTCCAAGAAGTAGGGGAGGCTAAGGCCAAAAAGATGTTGGTGGACCTGGCGGAGGATTTTTCCTGACCTCTCCTTCACCAGCCGAAGAGAGAGGGTCGAGGAAACTCGAGTTTGACTCCCCATCATGTATTCGAATCGGAGCAATGACCAGCCGTATCATCACCCCCATTCGACTGAATGTGCGATTATCAACTCGAGGAAGAAGCGCTGGAGCCAGGGCCGCCATCGACTCAGCATGCGAAGGGATTCTGGTAAACGAGGAGTGGGTACAAAAGCACAACCTTCCCACCTATCCTTTAAACCGCCCCATCCGCGTTCGCAACGTCGATGACACCATCAACAAGGCAGGCCTCATACGACGAGGCCTAGACGCGAATCTCACCGTCAAGGACAGACGGGGGAGAACTCACACCGAACGCGTCCAGATGTTCATCACCAATCTAGGGAAAGACGACATGCTCCTAGGAACGGATTGGTTGAAATACCACGACCCCTCCATCGGGTGGAGGCGCCGTGAAGTACACTTTGATCGATGCCCCAGAGATTGCCAACAACCATATGGGTTTACCAAGGCAAGGGAAGAGCCTACCAAAAAGGCATGGCTAGCTAAACTACGCGGCGACAAGATTCCCCAGCGGACGAAACCGCATCTTGTCTCAGAACCGGTAGGACCTTCGTGGACTTGGACTAAAGAACAATGGGAACAAGTACCCGCGAAGGAATGGAAAACTCGGTTCATGGAGTTACTCGAGCACAAATCCCGACAACGCAAAGCTCGGAAGTGGCTCGAGGAACAAGTAACCGAAAGGAAGGAACGCCGGCAAGCTCAGAAAGAGGTAGCCCAGGGCGAAGCTTCAGGAAAGGTCGCTGAAGAAGCGCAAACACCGTTTGACTCCTCTGCAATGGATAGCGCAGGAGAACCCGTCATTAGGAAGGTAGCTCCAGAACCCTCGGGGTTCGCAAGCTTTGACGAAGACCTGGAGGAAGAAATCGACACCACCGACTTGAAAAGTCGAGTACCGATAGAATATCATTCCTACCTCGACATCTTCAGCGAACGACGATCGCAGAGACTTCCCCAACATACAGTATGGGACCACGCGATAAACCTCAAACCATCTTTTGTACCCCAGGCCCCGCGGATATTCCCCCTGAGCCCGGAAAAACATGATGAGTTAGGGAAATTCGTCAAGGAGCACCTCTCCAGAGGAACAATACGTCGGTCAACAGCGCATAGCGCGGCCTCTTTCTTTTTTGTAAGCAAGAAAGATGGGAAGCTTCGTCCGGTACAAGACTATCGTCACCTTAACGAACACACCATTCGAGACGTCAGCCCCCTGCCATTAATCCAAGAACTATTGGATATTATTAAAGGCACAACGGTGTTCTCGAAGCTCGATGTTCGGTGGGGGTATAACAACGTGCGCATCAAGAAAGGAGACAAATCCAAGGCGGCCTTCGTCACACCCTTAGGGCTTTTTGAACCTACAGTAATGTTCTTTGGACTCTGCAATTCCCCCGGGACCTTCCAAGCCATGATGAACATGATCTTCCAGGAGCTCATCTTGGCTCGGAAAATAGCGGTATATATGGACGACATCCTCATCTTCACGAAGACCACAGCGGAACACATTGTGAT
The DNA here is from genome assembly GCA_039111635.1 of Heterobasidion occidentale. Lineage (NCBI taxonomy): Eukaryota > Fungi > Basidiomycota > Agaricomycetes > Russulales > Bondarzewiaceae > Heterobasidion > Heterobasidion occidentale. Next base: position 131,258 of record JBCAQO010000015.1, on the reverse strand, counting down.
TCTTAAACGAGTCCTCCAAATCCTGCGCGACAACGATCTTTACCTCAAACCAGAGAAATGCGAATTCCACAAGGAGAAGCTAAATTACCTTGGGTACACGATTTCGAAAGACCACGTCGCTATGGAAGACTCGAAGATTGAAGCTATCCAGGAATGGCCCATCCCACGCACAGTCCGCGACATCCGCTCTTTCTTAGGCTTAGGGAACTTCTACCGACGATTCATTGACAAGTTCTCCTTGATCGCTCGGCCCCTACACGACCTCACGAAGAAAGATACGAGATGGGACTGGACCACGGAGTGCCAACAGGCGTTTGATCGACTGAAGAAAGCCTTCATCAGTCAACCCGTCCTGCTATACCCTGACCCGATGCGTCCCTACCGGCTCGTTACCGACGCTTCCCTCGCGGCATACGGTGCAGTCCTCTTACAGGAAGGACCTGATAATGACTGGCACCCGGTGGCCTACCTCTCGGGATCATTCTCACCGGCCGAACGGAATTACGACGTACATGATCGCGAACTCCTTGCCATTATCAAGGCACTGGAGCACTGGAAACACTACCTCGAAGGCGCTCGACACCCCTTTGAGGTCTGGACGGACCATAAGAACCTAGAACACTTTCAGACTGCACGCGACCTGTCAAGACGACAAGCGCGCTGGAGTCTGTTTTTGTCCCGATTTGACTTCCGGCTCAGCTACAAAGCTGGCACTACATAATCACGCCGATGCTCTGTCCAGGCGTCCAGACCTTAGTGAGGGGGTGGAATCTAATAACAAGGCACAGACTCTACTCCCATCCAGACTTTTCACCGAGTCCAGCGAAACTCTAGTAGAACCAAACAAAGGCATACACGTCAAAGCAACGGAACTCGTATCCTCGGACATCCTCTCCCTTATTCGACACTCACGCTCGGAACACGATTTGCTAGTTGATGTCGCTCTCAAGAAATTGCTGGAAAAAGGACCAAACGCAATGAAGGGCGACCTAGGAAAATGGACACACGAAGAGGGCATCACAAGACGCGACGGTTACATATGCGTCCCAAAGGACGACCTCCTTCGACGAATGATTGTCAAAACGCACCATGACACTATGGCTACAGGACACCCGGGCCGAGCAAAGACCTTAGAATTGGTACAACGCCATTATTGGTGGTCAAGCATGACCAAATTTGTACACGCATATGTGGATGGATGTGCAGTCTGCCAATCTACCAAGAACCTTCCCCATAGGACCCATCCACCGATCCAACCGCTGGAAACCACAAACGCCCCTTGGCGCTTTATCTCCACCGACTTCGTGACAGACCTCCCGGAAAGCAGAGGCTACGACTCGATCAACGTGGTGGTCGATCAAGGTCTGTCAAAAGGAATAGTCATAACCCCGTGCAAGAAGACAATCACGGCCGAAGAAACCACGACGCTCTTCCAGGACAATGTGTTCAAACGATATGGTCTACCAACCAAGGTGGTGTCCGACAGAGGTCCTCAATTTGCGGCAAAGTTCACAAGGGAACTATGGAAAGGAATGGGAATTACCCCTGCCCTCAGCACGGCTTACCACCCCCAAACGGACGGAGAAACAGAACGGGTAAACCAAGAGATCGAGCAATTCCTGCGAGTTTTCTGCAACTATCATCAAGATAACTGGGTAGACTTGATCCCCTTCGCAGAATTCTCCCACAATACCCGAAGACACTCCGCCACTGGGAAGTCGCCGTTTGAAGTCCTTTATGGGTTCAACCCACCATATTCGGTCGACTCAGCTCTGGAGACCAAGGTGCCCGCAGTGACTGAACGTTTGCAGCTAATCAAGGAAGTCCAAGAAGATGCGGCTGCAAGTCTACAAATAGCAGCGCAGCACGCCAAGGACCGGGACCTGCACAGGAAACTCCCACAGTGGGAAGTAGGAACCCAAGTTTGGTTAGAAGGAACCCACATTCGGACGACTCACCCGAAATTCAAGTTGGCACCTCGACGCTATGGCCCCTTTTCAGTGACCGAAAGAATCGGCCCTCTGGCTTATCGGTTGAAAATACCCGAAACATGGAAGATACACCCGGTATTTCATGCCTCCATACTCACAGAATATCATGAGACAGAGGCCCACGGAAGGAACTTCCCCAGACCTGCCCCAGAGATCTTGAATGAAGAAGAACACTACGAAGTGGAGGCCATTCTAGATTCAAGACGCCAGGGACGAGGGACCAAGTACCTTGTCAAGTGGGTCGGATACTCCGAGGCCGATAACACTTGGGAACCCTTTGCCCTCCTCAAAGATACGGCCGACGAGGCGCTTCGTGAATTCCACGAAAGCTACCCAGACAAGCCCCGACCTGCGGCGATTAAGCTTTAGAAAGATATAAAAAGGGAGAGACCTCTCCCTCTTTCAAAGCAGGAATCCTCCCCCAGCACATGTCCGACCACTCCTCCCTTGATTACTCCCCTGGACGTGCCATGCTCATCGATGACGGAACTACCTCCTCCCCTTCAAGAAACCCCTCACCAGACATCATTCTGGCCGTGGCCAACCCCGACACTGGACGCCCTAGCCGAAGCAGCCGCCCAACGACTCCAGAAGGAGTTCCCGTACAAATCAATGTCCACCAAACCGCGCTCACCGTCGAAGATCGAACGGGTTCCCGAGCCTCACCACGGTTTGAGAGAGCTCATGACGAGCACGATGAAGGACGTCAAGCAGAAGGAAGGCAGGCTCCGTCAACGCCTCCGCGACCGACGTCAGCGTTGGCTCAAGGAGACGCAAGGCAGGAAACGAGAGGCGGAAGAAGACCAGGAAACCCTTCGGACCTGGCATCGCCTACAATTGCTGAGGCAGGTGTACAAGAACCAGCAACGGCTGGTACATCAGCTGCCAGGACCAGAGGGCCCCCTACCAATAGTCGAGATCTGCACCCCGGAGAGTTGGAAGGGTTAGGAGACGCACTACTCCAGCGCACCACCATCTCCGCGGGCAGCCAGGGAGCGAGAGCGACGACATACCCCGACGCCTCGCTGACGCAAGCGACCAGGTCAGGCTTCTGGCCTATGCAGATGATCATCGAGCAGCCTCCTGGTATGCCCGAGGAAATAATGGGGCTTACGCCTTACTCATTCATCCGGACGAGTTCTCCTCCTTCGTCAATTTGGAACTCTTACCGGCCCTCATACCGCGCACCGACGCAAGACACTCCTCCCACGCCCATCCCGTTCGGATTGACCCATTCCGCGTCCAACCATGGAGCGAAGCTAGCAGAGCAGTACCGGCTACACATAGTCGAGACGCATCCACCCAGACAGAATATGTCTGGGCTACAGTCCAACGACAGGCACGAAGGGATCGAGAGACCCTTCCTCCCATATCGGCAGGACAATCCACCGGGCAGGACGCAGGAGGCAGCAATGAGGAGCATCCTCCAAGGTACAGGAGGAATGAGGGACGAGGAAGCCAGAGGACAAGGGCAACCCTTCAACCCAGGCGAAGCAGTCCTAGAAGAACTCGACCAAGAGATTCGCCGGCTCCAAACCGTCCTCGAGATAATCGAGTTGAAGGAGCGCATCCACACATTGGTAGAAGAACTCCAGTCCGCCAGCGCCCGACTCAGCGGACTACTTCCTGGACTCGAGCGGAACTAGACGCCTGGGACGAGGTCGAAGGCGATAATTACGACGACACCGACCCCTACTACAGACCAGACGAGGGGTACGGAGACTACGGAGACATTGGTGGAGGATATTAGGAAAGGGAGTTGAGGAACCCCTGACCTTCAACAAGGTGCCGGAGAGGAAAGGACCCTCCGCACCACAGGTACCGGTTTCACGCACAGGACGCCGGAACGAACGTCCTGCATGACGTTAAACTGTGAAAAGATAAGAAGGCAGGGGAAGTACCTAACCATTTCGCGTTGCAGCCCTCCGGTCGCAAGATGAAGGACAAGCATTCAACACTCTCGTTGTCAAGAGGTATTCTGACAAGCGAATCGGGCGTCCCGCTTGGATCCCCAGTTTTACAGGGCCCTTTCCGCATTAGGAGGCCCTTAGGATTCACAACATAACTGGTACATGAATGATGCATGAATATTGGTGGGAAATCGTGTTGCATATCCACCGTTGGGGAACGGTGGACCAACCTCGCTGTCAAGGTCTGACAGGTGTCTTGGACGTCCCACTTTGGATCTCCGGTTTTACAGGGTCGTTTCCGCATTAGGGGACCCTATCTGCGATGCAGGAACTAATGGCCGCACTCCATTAGTAACCCAAAACGGAGAAAATACATCCGCAACGATGTAAAACTACGAAAGGCTTGGTCCGCAATGACAATAAACTAGTTGCCGTCCGGAATGACGCTAAAGCTACCAAGACCCTCGGAGCGTGGTTGTATTCTGGCAGACGGTGGAAGTGAGGACCTCCACCGTTGCAGAACCCTGCCGACTAGGTTGAGGCGCTTCCATATTCCATACGCCCTACAGTAAAAGAATATGGGGTCGACACGGTTCAATTCCGTGCGAGGGGTTTGGGGACATGGAGCGGGTTGTCAGTCTTCCGACAAGGCCACAACTACTCCATGGCGCGCCCATTCTACCCTTGAAGTCCGAAGCAAGGATTCCGCTTCAAGGGCCAGTCAAGAGGCAACTGGGATCGTGCCTCGTGTTTTATCATCCGCAACGATGTAAAACTACGCATGTCCGCAACGACGATAAACTACGGACGCCCTCCATGGCGTTAAACTGGGATTACCCTTTCATTACAGGGTCATGAGCAGTGTCCAAACATGAGATATGTTTGGGCATTGCTGCGTCCGCAAAGACGTTAAACTACCACTCCTTTCGGCAAAGGAGATATTGATCGACATCGTTGTTGACGCCACGATGTTGATCTAGTCCGCAATGACGATAAACTATTATCCCTCGTCCTAGGGATCGTATTGGAGCTGGAATTACCGCTTCCAGCTGCAATAGTCCGAAATGACCTTAAACTACCCTCACCCCGGAGGATTAAATCTATCGAGGCTCGGGAGGTTCAAGCCAGGCGATAGCGGACGTCCGCAATGACTATAAACTAGTTGCCGTCCTTCATGACGATAAACTGAGCTGCCCTTCTGTCTACAGGGCCATGTGAGTCGTGTCAAAATAGGCCTTCACGTCTATTCTCGCGACTCTATAAGTTATCCGGTTTGATATAGTATAAACCGTCACCATCTTGCCTCAATGGGAACCCTGTCAAGAAGGAGGAACGGGTCTACGGCCCTATGCGCATCACCGATGAATGTTCCGGCGCGCAGAAACACCTACTGTCTTGTTTACAGGTACTCCTACGTTGGGAGATGGATAGGTCCGCAACGACCTTGGCATAAACTAGCAGGGCAGTCCGCAACGACTTATGTATAAACTAGCCTCAGTCCGCAACGACTTAAGGATAAACTAGCGGACGTCCGGCACGACGTTAAACTACCAGGACGTACCTTACGCTGACCCCGCATAATTACCATCAAAGTGGATACCATGGTCTATTCAAGAAGACCATGGGGTTCAAAGTCTATTCTTCAAAGTCCTTACCTCGTGTTCAATACGTGGAGCGCTGCTACATGCTCGCTCCCTTGTGAAAAAAAACTCTGGACGAACACTCAATCTCTAACCAGGACGGGCCACCGTATGGGGCTGACAGAGTTAGGGATCTTCAAAGGGGTCTTGCCGGACTCAAAACAAGTTGAGGACTGTTCACCCTCGATAGGTTGGTGGGCCTAAGCCTTAGTAAAGTGATCAACCCACACACCTGGAGTCCCCCTCGATACCGGAGATCAAGGAGATGAAGATCTATCCTGGAAACACTGAAGCATGGCCTTCGGCACTTTGGAAGAAGAACGACACACACCCATCCACAGACGAGTTTCTATTTCATCCTATAATCATTTGCACGACACCTTTCTGCATCGTCGCCAGATGACACTGGCTCATCAAACCTACCAGGGAGCCCTGGTCGAGTAGCTGCCTATTGACTCTAGGAGTGTACTCACACAAAACGTGCGGTGAAGGAAGAACACCGGGAGAAGGGACAGGGTATTGTGGTTGTACCCCGAACTTCAAATCAAACAGCTCAACGGAGAAGGAAAACTCCTAGGCGTTGTAAACGACGTAGGTTGGTCTTCACCCCAGAAAACGAAGTGATATTGGGAAGACGCATCCCAATCTATTTGACGACCAGAAAGCAATTGTACGTGGAATGACGATGAAGCTCAAGCGAGTAGTCCCCTCAGGAGTTGGGACCTAGAAAGGGGGTAATGTTATGACTTGACCGATCGGGGCCCTTCACGGCCGTGTCTAACCGATGGATCAAGCATCACATGCTAGGCGGCTCCACTACAGAGCATACATCAAGGTATTCGGCATGTCCTTAGGAGCCGACAAGACCGATGGTTCTTCAAGACATCGGTAGAGGCTATATGAGAGGGACATGAGGCTCACTGGGTTCACACAGTAATATGAGAGGCATTCACATGCCATGGGCTTAGGGCTTACGGGTAAGCACCTCGTTGCACCATGATGGATCAGTGCGACTGGAGAAGCACAAGAGTAGGCGCCGGCAGAGAAAGACGGCGGCCACAGCTCTCCTAGGATGGAAACCTGGAGAAGCACACGGACTCTTACCCTATACCCTATATAGTATATAAGGCCCATAGAATAGGCTGAGGATCTTCAGTCTATTCTCTTCGTTTCTACACAGTCCTCACACTGTGTAACTTAGAGCCAATCATTATTCCCTCCTGTATCATTGCCTGATACAGTCGAAGACTTCGCCCACCACTCAGTCCACTGTGCGACCTAGGGAAGAACCTGTTACTCTTGGGTTACTGAACGAGCAGTTCGTAACATCTTCTCGATGATGAGGAGGAACCGGATGATCTTCTCCTGTCCAACAGATGACACGAGGGGGTGTCCAACTGAGAACACGGAAGGCAGCTAGCCCGGTATAGAAGCGGATGAGTAGAGGGAGGGGAGGGAAGGGAGACGAGTCCAGTGCTTCGTCAGACCGTGCAAAGAGTTTCCCAGATCTGACAGAGATCACGAAGCGTGGGCTAGGAAGGTAGCCAGACGCCGGGTGCAGTGCAGAGATCGAGTGTATTACAGGTGAACGAGCTGAGCTTCTTAGAAGCTCATCTCGGCTATTTACGTACAGAAGTGTCTAGGGCAGGATCAAGATCTGGTCCGTGCGCTTCTTAAGTACCGAAGTCAACGATCGAGATCCGTAAGCTAGAATACCTCATCGACATGCCATATAACCAAGTATAGTAATCCGATCACTAATGTCCATCCACATCTTCGATCAATCAAGAACCAGGAACGGGGGTCAGGAACCAATGTCTGTCCACATCAAGAATCAGGAACCAGAAGTCAGCGTTCATGCATCAGCATGTAAATGGTAAGGAGTCATGGAAAGCGGTCCGAGTCTGCAACGAGTCCGAAGCACTTGACCGGCCCATCCACTCACGTGCGAAGCACGTGTTAGGACGCAGTCCTAACATGCACTGCACCTGGTGTCTTGCTATCTTCCTAGCCCACACTTTGTGATCTCTGTCAGATCTGAGACTTCCTTACATGTCTGACAATGCACTGGACCCGTCTCACTTCACTCTTCTCCCTCTATTCACCCACTACTACACCGGCCTTGCTGCCTTCCATGTTCTTAGTTGGACACCTCCTCGTGTTATCTGTTGGACAGGAGAGGATCATCCAGTTCCTCCTCACCATTGAGAGGACATCAAAGATCATCTTCTTAACCTCTTTGAGGACAAGGCAGACAGCAACCCCAAGTTCCTTTGAAGGGCTCAGAGACGATCAATTGTCTTCATTTATTGGAGTTTACGGCTCTACAACACTATGGAAGTTTAGCCTAGGGATCCACTTCATGCATCGGTGCATGTGATAGGTCTCCAACCTAACACTTGAATGAGCTCTTCCATCCCTACCCTATTCAAGCTGGATTCCCAGCAACAACTCTTTTTCCTCTAATTAGTAAACAATATCTTAGCAACTGCCCCAAGGGTAAACCAAGCAGGAACCCTTCAAGGAAGAATTAGCGGCCCAGGAACCATTGAAGTTGCAAGACACCAAAACTTAGGAAAGATTTATTCAGGAATAGCCACATTCAGGCTATAGCAATCACCCGAGATCTTTATTAACCTTAGCAAAACTAGATAACAGTTTTCTAGGATTTGCTTTGTCAACAAACCAAAGACACCTGTCTCCCTCACAGATAATAGAGAGCCCAATGTTATTTGGACAAAGAACACCATTGGCATACATGACGGAAGACCAAACAACTTCCCCTCCACCGTTGTTGCTAATCTTAGAAGAACCATTGCAAGAAACGTCAACGAAGATGGAATCAGAGCAGAACTTGTCAAGAACTAGGAGAACAGAGACCACTACTTAGTCCTCATCCGCTGGACCTTCTTTTCTACCTAAAAAGACAAACTAGAAGCATCTAACTCTCCATCAATTAGAATCAAAATTGATGGCATTGTTTTTATCATTAGAAGAGGAGAGTTTGCTGACAAAACTTATCATCTCCGGACCCTCATCTCAGGACACACCTTCTTCAAAATCATCAAACTCATCGATCAGATTGATATTTCCATCAACAAAATTATCAAAAGGGACCCAGACCTACAAGATGCACTACAAGCTGGAAGAAGATAGGCAGTACCCTTCTTCTTCAAAGAATAAACCATTACAGACAAAATACAAGTGGGATATCCCCTAGAATACAGAACAGACCCAGCTGAAATTTTCAAAGACTTATCTGAAGACTTCAACAAGGACCAACTTTATTACAACGAGAACAAATGACACTTCTACTACACAGGACTTCTCATAGGGTTCTTCAAGAAGCGAGGTGAAAGCCGATACAAATTCCTCACCTGGAAAGGAAAGCATGTCAAAGCAAGACCATACCTACTCACAACTAAGGTCGCAGACTACATCGTGAGAAAGACCTTCAACAAGCCTGAATCACTGACAGATAGGCATTGTAACTCGCCAAGACCACACATACATACTTTACCTAGAGAAACAGCCAGTGAAAGTAGAATCCCTGGAAGAAACAATTCCCGCCACATCCCCCTTACAAAAAACCACTTCCCAAGCAGACTTTTAAACACCAACATCAGACCAAGTCCCTAAGCCAGAGTATACTGAAACACCAAATAACAATCCAGAACTGCCTAGAGATCCAGAGCCCCTGTCCAATACAATGTCGACAAATCCTGGATGTGCTGAGTCCAAGGGACCAGCTATGGCCAAGCCTACCCCTTCAATAGAAACAGAAAATGAACGGAGTAATTCCTTCACGAAATCAACCTAATGATCCTAGCCAGGAAAAAGGATTTTCCAAATGAATTCGCCAAAATTGCTTATGCTCTATCCTACATGAAGGAAGGGTCCACTGGAATATGGTCAAGGAACTTTACCAAAGCAAGAAACACACTAAATGACTGGGAAGAATATGCTTGGAAGGAAACAGATGGCTTTACCTCTGTCCGCAAAAAGATAGCCACTGACTTCGAAGAATTCAATAAGGAAGCAGACACTCACAACAAATTAGCCAGGGTACACCAAGGAAAATAATCCTTCAATACCTACCTACAGTCATTCAAACAGCTCGCTGCGCTTGCCAGAGTTGACGAGAAAACCAAGAAAACCCACTTCCTGAGGGGACTAAAGTGGGAGCTGGCTAAAGGAGTTTATGAAGATTCCTCCAAAGACGGTACATGGGATGAACTGGTTGAGAAGACAAAGAAATACAAATAAATGCGAGTCACAAGGGACTGAGTGTATGACCTCCAAAAGGGCAAATTTCAAATCTACACTCCATGTACCCTTTACAACAAAAGGGCACCCCCATGTAACAATAGGGAACCTCAATACAAACCTATGGATGTAGATGCCACAGAGTTGGAGGCCAATGCTGTTTGTACTTGTTTCAAGAAGCTTACCCCAGCGGAAAGAGATTAACTTGCTAAAGAAGGCAAGTGCTTCTTTTGCAAGAAGCCCGGGCACATGGCACACAATTGTCCTTCTTGACCCAAGAGAAGATTCCAACCTCCTCGACACAAGGCGGTGCACAAAGGAGAAATGGACGAAGGACAATTCGACGACAAAGACATTAAAGAAGGAAAGAACAGAGTCAACCACATCCACCAAATGATGATGGGTCTTAGCATGGAAGAAATCAAAGAAGTTCGAGCCTTTAGTGACTTGAAGAATTTTTAAGGCCTCTCCCATCAGCAATGGATGCGGAGAGTAGGATTCTTGCAGGAAATTGGTACGCTCCTCTGGCCAGTAAAGATGCTGACCAAGAGCATGGACATCTAGATGTATTGTATTTTTTTGAAATGAAAACATATGGTGCACCATCACTCCAACTCGAGACAATGCTCATAGGCAAGAATTGAAAAGCTACTACTCATGCACTAGTGAACAGTGGAGCCACCAGAATCTTCATGCACCCTCGCTTTGTAAAAGCACATTGAATCACCACGCATAAAACCCCTGCTCCTATCCCAGTCAGCATAGTTCAAAATACCGAGTTTAAAGGAGAACCCATTATAAGATTTGCCAACCTAAAGCTATAGACTCTAGGCAAAAAAGGAGGGTCGCATATAGAATCAGCAAGATTCTATATTGTGGAAATAAGAAGAGAGGATGTCATTTTAGGAACCAACTGGTTATTGGAACATAACCCAGAAGTCGACTGGCATACCTACAGGGTGCACTTCACCAGATGCCCACCCTCCTGCCAAATAAAAGGAGGACCGGTAAAAGCCAAAAAAGCCACAAGAAAACCAGGATGTTCTAAACCAAGTATACGGCACATGAAAACAGTACCGCAAACAGACAAATACTCAATACTAGTGCAAAAGCTGGGAAAAGCAGTACATAGGGCGTGTTGACGGATGTGTAGATGAGACTAGGCTGGCAAGTGGGAAACACTACAGTACCACATCCGTGGACAATACCTACAAGTCCGGAGTTCACAACTCGAAGGTTGAATGCCAAGGCTCCAACATAGGCTGAAGATGTTCTGGAGGATGATGACGGACTTCCAGCACTTCCCTCCAATAATCTCGAAGAAGATGGAGTCTATCTTATTAGATGCCTCGATATAGGAACATTACAGGCACTAGAATTATACAACGACTCTGAAGAAGGCATTGACATACATCACACCGAAACCACAGAACTTTCATATGCCGATACACCGGATCAAGAAAGCAAACCTGCCAAAGCACCGACAGAAAAACAAACAAAGCACACCAACTTGCAAAGACTTGCGGAAGAAGCCGCCAAAGGGAAACCTGAACTATCCTTTAAGAAAATAGTACCAAGGGAATATTGGAATTATAGAAAGGTTTTTGAAGGTCAACCAAAGGGACAGCTACTACTTTCTTGACCCTGGGATCACAAAATCGAAATCAAGAATGAATCACTTGCTTAAACCCAAGCTACATAGTTTCAGCCCTGGCGAGCAAGTAGAACTCAAGAAATTCATAGATGAAAACCTTCAGAAAGGATTCATCCGAGAATCCAAGTCACATATGGCATCTCCATTTTTCTTCATCAAGAAAAAGAATGGAAAGCTATGGCCAGTAATGGATTATCGCAAGGTAAATGAAATAACAATCAAGAACAAGTATCCTCTGCCAATTATTCAAAAATTACTAAACCTGTTAGCTGAAGCCATATACTTCTCACTGATGGATGTCAACACAGGATATAACAATGTACGCATGAAAGAAGGAAGCAAGAAACTAGCCGTGTTCGTCACCAATCTAGGAATGTACGAACCCCTAGTCATGTTCTTTGGATTAACCAACTTACCGGCAACATTCCAAACAATGATGAATGCCCTCTTCAAAGACCTCATCTATGCCGGAAAAGTAGCAATCTACATGGACAACATCCTAGTATTCTCCAAGACTATGGACGATCACATCAAAACGGTACAAAGAGTATTACAGATCCTATAAGACAATGATTTGTACCTACAAACCTCAAAATGCCATTTTCATAAAAAGAAAATCAACTACCTTTGATATGTTATATCACACGGACATTGGGAGATGGACCTAATTAAAGTGGCTAGCATCATGAAATGGCCAACCCCTGGAAAAGTCAAGGAAGTGCAATTGTTTTTAGGTTTCTGCAATTTTTATCACAGATTTATCAAGGACTACTTAAGAATAGCACGACTGCTATTTAAGTTAACACAAAAGGAACACAGCTGGGATTGGACCCTAGCATGCGAAGAAGTGTTTCAAACGCTCAAACGAATATTTACAGAACCTCCAGTGCTTTTTATGCTAGATACAAGGAACTCCTTCTGCATTAAATGCAATGCCTCTGACTTTGCCACTGGAGCAGTACTATCAAAAGTTGCCAAAGATGGAAAATGGCACCCATGTGCCTATATTTCCAAGTCGCTCTCACCAACAAAACACAACTATCCAATCTATGATAAAGAGTTGCTAACTGTCATTCGAGCCTTTGAAGCTTGGCAACACTACTTAGAGGGCGCCAACTACCCGGTAAACATCTGGACGGACCACAAGAACCTCAAATGGTTCCGGTTAAGCCAAAAATTGAACCGCCAGCAAGTAAGATGGTCACTCTACCTCTTGCGTTTCAACTACAAATTAATGCACAAGGTGGGAGTCACTAATAAATCCGACGGTCTGTCTCGGTGTCCAGACCATAAAAAGGGGGTAGAATTTGACAATTTAGGCAAAACACTCTTGGAACCCAAACTTTTCAATGATACAGAAAAAATCTAAAGACCCTTTGCAGAAATTAATGCGGTCAATACAGAAGACAGTTAGGACCCCTACCAAATACTTCACATTAGGGCAACTAGACAAAGAGGCGTCACTATAATAGACAACAACCTTCGAAAATGAATTATTGAAAAAAACAGGAAAGATGAATGGCTACTAGAAACCTTAGCCAAGGTCAAAACCTTAGGACCTCGAAGCATGAAGAAAGGGTTACAAGAATGGAACAAACAAGAAGGATTGGTCCTTCATAGAGGAAAAATATATGTTCCTCGAAACAAACAACTTCGTCAAGACATCATCAAACTAAACCATGACAATCTAGCAGCAGGACATCCAGAACAAAGAGGAAGCCTAGTAGCAGTAGGACAAGAATTCACTTGGCCTGGAATCTCAAACACGGTCCACCAATATATGGAAGGATGCGCTATTTGTCAATCTATCAAGAATGACACGCATCCTACCATGGTACCCCTGCAACCAACGGAGATTCTAGATCGACCCTTTGGAACAATAACCATGGATTTTATTATAGATCTACTAGAATCAAATGGATATGACTCGCTACATGTAGTAACCGACCAGTTTACCAAAACTGCAGTAATAACACCATGCCAGAAATCCATTGACACCCATGGAACAGCCAAGCTCCTGCTAGAAAACATCTGGAGGCAATATGGACTACCCGATAAAATCATATTAGACAGAGGAACCCAATTCGCTTCAGAAGTAGCGCAAGCCCTGCTCCAAGAATTAGGAATGAAATCCACCTTAAGCACAGCTTACCATCCATAGAAAGATGGTGCCACTGAATAAATGAATCAAGAACTAGAACAATACCTCAGAGCTTTCTGCAGCTCTTTACAAGACAATTGGGCTGGATTAATCCCTTATGTGAAATATGCCCACAACACTCATCAGCACTTAGCTACGCAGAAGTTATTATTTGAACTTCTTCATAGATATCAACCACAGGCTTACCCAGCCATTATCGAAAACATGAATGTTCCCACTGCCAACACTCGTCCCAAAGCTCTGCAGCGTGCTAGGAAAGAAGCACAAGCCAGCCTCAAAATTGCAGCCGAAGCTATGAGGATATAGCACAACTATTTTGGAACAGACCTGCCACCTTTCAAGAAAGGAGATCAAGTATGGTTAGATGGGAAGAACATCCACACAGATCAACCATCAGAGAAACTGAGACCCAAGCACTTTGGGCCATTTGAAATTACTGACACTATAGAAAATGTCAACTTCAAGTTGAAACTGCCCAACAACTAAAAGTGCATTCACGATGTCTTCCATGCTAGTCAACTCACACCCTACAAGGAAAACGAGGTTTATGGCCCTAACTACCCTAAACTGGCCCCAGACCTGATTCAAGGGCAAGAAGAATTTGAAGTCAAAGCCATTGTCAGAGCTAGACGCTTCGGACAATGGAAGACCTTGCAGTACCTGATCAAATGAAAGGGCTATCCCAAATCAGACAACTCTTGGGAAGCTGCAGCAAATGTCACCAATGCCAAAGAAGCCATAAACAACTTCTACTGCCAGCATCCTCGAGCAGTCAAAGCAATGGAAGCATTCATTCTGGCCCTAATAATCAAATTGGAACTTAACAGAGTAGCCGAAGAAGATCAAATTTAAAAAAAGCTTGAGAAGCATCCAATCGGAAAGAAACTTCTTGCCACTGGATTAGTTATCCCCTAGATTATGGAAGAGATCAACAAATAAATAATGCAGCTAAAGAAGCCACCCCTGGTTCCTCGATCAAAAGTGCTACCATTGGCGATCAATGATTGAGAAGCATAACCAAAGAAGCCCAATGTAGACTTGTCTCAATCAAAGCTACAGTAGAAGCGATCGGACAACTCTAATTGGTGGACTCAGATATACTAGGAGCTAAAAAAGCAGACCAACTGAGGATTGGCATGGCCAGACAAATGACTATGACCCCTCTAGACCCCACTCTATCCACAATGGCTATTTACACCATCGTTGCAACTCTTGCTTTCACTGCCACCTCCCTCGCAATCCTCCTTGTTCTTGGATCCCTTCACGCTGCTGCCACTATTAGCATCTCCTCCACTGTATAAAAGCCACCACACACTGAGCAGAGACATTCCCCAACTCCCCAGCTACATTTGAATGTCCCTCGCTCCCACACACCTCCTTGCCTACTCCCCTCACTTTATTCTCAACAACTTTACCGTGGCCTCCACCATGTCCTCCACCCACACCTCCAATGCCCTCTCTCCTAACCCTTTCATCCTATATTATCGCCCCCGTCTCTTCTACCCCCACGCTCATTGACAACTACTTGGACTCCAACAACAATAATGATGGCATTCCCTTGGAAGGCATTGACGTTGCCAATCCGTTGCAAGAATTCGTGATCCCACACTTCCCTGCTTAGATGGAGACCCCACATCTTGCAGACCCCCGATTGGTTTTCACCATTCATAATGAAAACCCTCGCTTTTGGGTCCATGTCTTTCCCAGCCTGTTGCACAACCTTCGCCTCTACCAAGATCTGTCCTCAACCAACAGCATCTATCACATCATGGTCGCCGAGGACAAAGCCCATCATCCTCAACCAACCAGGTCTAGAAGATGCCTGCATATTCCTTTTTTATCTACAGTGAATGATTCTAGCACAGGCCTACCAGGTATTCTTGAGGCCACTCAATCATCATCAGGCAACACTCCTCAAAAACCTGACAGTCATGTTGTACCGCTTCAAAGGACTCATCAACCTCCCCGCCATCTATAACAACATGATCAACTTCCGACTTGGTGGGATCTACAGCAGCAGCTCCGTCCTCCTCCAGCAGCACATTATACAAGCTTGGCTTGAGACCTTGGAGCAAATCAGGTACAAGGAAAACACAATCTGCTAGTTTTGCTATGTCGGATACAACGGGTCACACCTAGAGATCGAGGAGTACATCCCCAAAGGATTACTGCCAACATACATGTTCCCCCTTAATAGTACTGGGCCACAGGAGTTAACCCGGAGGATTACGTCAGGCCCTGGGTCATGACCCAACCGGACATGCAAGAGCAGGGCTTCCATCCAATTGACATTAAGAACCCGGCAGAACCCATGATTGTTGATCCTCCCGCAGTCACGGAACCTTCCCCTGCTCCCAACCTCTCAGCTACCCATCCCCTTTCCTTTCAACCCAGAGACGAGAAACCCACTCAATTCATGTGGCCCACTAGCCCTTCTTATGACCCTGAACAAGTCATCCAGGATCACCAAGTTCTTCACCCACTACCAGTACCACCCCAGTCACCCCCTGCTGTGTCCCCATCCCCTCCCCTACTTGGCGACAATCTCACCTATCCTATTGTTGTCAACAAAACCATCCCCCAGTTTCCGGACGTACCTGTCGCAACAGATGAAGAATGGCCTGCGGACGCTGCTGACTCCAAAAATGTATGGCCTTACCCACCATCTCTCCCTCCTTCTACACCCACAGACCCCAACACTCACCTTTGCTAGGAATGTGGATGTGCCGGCTATCTCATTGTGGGATGTCCAATCACAGGCATTAGACAGAGAACAGATGTTACAGTGTGCAGCTTTCTACACAACTATGATAGGCACCACATGCAGTCCCATTGACTTTGCCTGAAAATAGATCGTGCAGGTGAGGAATACAGTTATCACAAGCAGGTGCTGGACCACATGATTGACACTGCCAATCGGACCAGATACCCCACCCATGTCATTTCTACCTTCAACAAAGCTCATCCAAGGGAACCACCCTCAGACATTGGTGCACCTGCCAAATGCCGAAGACTTGTATAAGGAGGGGGTAGTGTTAGGACTGTGTCCTCACACGTGCTTCACATGTGAGTTGATGGGTCGGTCAAGTGCTTCAGACGTGATTTAGACTTGGACTATTCTCAATGACTCATTACCATTGACATGCTAACTGCATAAACACTTACTTACTGTTCCTGGTTCTTGATGTGGATAGACATTGGTTCCTGACCCTGGCCCTGGTTCCTGATCAATCATGATGTGGCTAGATTGATGATGCATCTTTGCTTATGGATCTTGATCATTTACTTTGGTACCTGAGAAGTGCACAGACCAGATCCTAATCCAGCCCTAGATACTTCTTTGTATAAATAGGCGAGATGAGCTTCTAAAAAGCTCAGCTCGTTCACCTGTAATACACTTGATCTCTGCACTGCGCCTGGTGTCTGGCTATCTTCTTAGCCCACACTTTGTGATCTCTGTCAGATCTGAGACTTCCTTACATGGTCTGACAATGCACTGGACCCGTCTCACTTCACTCCTCTCCCTCTATTCACCCACTACTACACCGGCCTTGCCACCTTCCATGTTCTCAGTTGGACACCTCCTCATGTCATCTGTTGGACAGGAGAGGATCATCCAGTTCCTCCTCACCATTGAGAGGACCTCAAGGATCATCTTCTTAACCTCTTTGAGGACAAGGCAGACAGCAACCCCAAGTTCCTTTGAAGGGCTCAGAGACGATCAATCGTCTTCATCTATTGGAGTCTACGGCTCTATGACACTGTGGAAGTTTAGCCTAGGGATCCCCTTTGTGCATTGGTGCACGTAATAGGTCTCCAACCTAACAGATAGCTCATCTAGTCTTCATACAGCAAAGGAGAAGTTCTGTGCACTCAGATAAAGTGCATCCTCAGCGATGCAATGGCAATAAGATGGAAAACAGGACCCGCCAATGAAAAGCCTAGTTTCCTATAGAAAGATACAGATCAAAGACCAGGCTGCATAAAGTGATTGGATTGTCAACATGGTGATCACCCCAATTGTAGATCAGCTGGTGCTGTTGCTCATTCTCAATACCTCAGGGTCATGTTAATGAGTGCACCACCTGTTTAAGCGCCGAAGCCCCCATTTTTGCAGTTCTACAAGCACTAGCACACTGACCTCAGAGGGTACCCTAGACACTGCCGGGCAGCCCCCCAGCCTAGTGCAATTCTCTCTGACATCCACTATGAGCTTGGCATCATGGTCTTTCTTATGCACCACAGTCATCATCTTGCATCATCTCGCTCATCCCCCATACGTATTACATAATAGCCTCAAGCCCGCCATACCTGCAGAGGCCTCACCAAGCTCTTACCATATGCCTCATGAGCATTGACTACAAGGGCAGCACTACAAGCAGCTCCATAGCATGATATTGCAGCAAGCTTTATTGTGTGCACCTATTGGGCAGTACAGGTCTTGTAATACACTTCTCCTCATCCTTCCTAAAGTTTAGCTTGTCTTGCCACTACACCTCCTTTACTAAACATTGTTTTGTTTCTCGACTATGGCACAACAGAACCTCATGGTCTGCGAGCACCTCTGCATGTGGTTTTTCTTTATCTTTCTATGTAATTATCTTGGCACAATATTAACCTACTTTACCTTACAATCTTGCATTTACTATACTCACTTCAACTTACTATAAATACCTGCCTACGATGCTGAAATACACTAGTTTTTGAACATCCCTCTGTTTAAAGCTCAATTTTGCAAGAAGGTCTCACTCATATTGTGTCTCATTGACATCACTCTCATCTTGCTTAACTTATCTCTTGCTACCTTTGTTGCCTCTATTGTCAGGGCTTTCATTGAGGCCCTTGAAGTTGCCTCAGTCACCTGTGCCCTTGGTCTATGGTCCACCACCTTGTATCACATGAGAGTATTCTTGTGCAACCTTGTATCACCCTGTTTAATATCTTAATATCTCATAGTACATATCTCACACCCTGTCTCACTACTCACAAAGGTCCTTTAATATTGTAGTGAAGTCAGCTCTCCACTGATCTACCGACCCTATGTTAAGTGGTGTATTTTGTGTTAAGTTTTTGCATGCAGAGTCATTGCTAGTATATCAGCATGATGTGAGTGATAGTGTAGGGGCATAGGCAGCTGCCTTGACGGCTCGCAGTTGTGGTATGAAGAGATCTTGTTAGCTTAGGCTGTGTCTAGCAGACAGGTGAAGGCAGACTACCTCGCTCAGTTTTGTTGAGGATAAACAATGGCTCTGGCAGAGTAAGGCAAGCGCAGTGCAAGGAAGGCATTGAGACATTGTAGACCATTACAGATTCAAAGAGAAAAATAGATGTTGATGAGCGTGCCACCTCTCTAACTGCTGAGGCCCTTGTTTTCACAGTTCTATGAGCGCTAGCATGCTGACCTTATAGAGTACCCTAGACACTGCTGGGCAATTCTGCAGCCTGGCGCAAGTCCTTCCAATGCCCGTCACAAGCTCAATATTACGGTAGCGGACCAACATGGTCTTTCTTGAGCACCACAGTCATCACCTTGCATCATCTCGCTCCCCCCCATGTGTATCACATGATAACCTTGAGCCTACTGCACCTGCAGAGGCCTTGCCAAGCTCTCATCACATATCTCACCAGTGTCAACCACAAGGGCAGTACCACAGACAGCTCCACAATGCAATATTACAGCAAGCTTTATTGAGTGCGCCTATTGGACAGTACAGGTCCTGTGATTCACTTTTCCTCATCTCTCCTAGAATCACCTCATCTCACTGCTATACCACGACATGACAGAACCTTGCAGTCTATGATCATCTCTGTGCATGGTTTTCCATTATCTTTTTATGTTACAATCTTGGCACAATATCAACTCGCTTACCTTATGATCCCATGTTTACAATACTCACTTTGACTTACTATAAATACCTGCCTATAACGCTGCAATACACCAGTTTCGAACATCCCTCTATTTAGAGCTCAACTTTACAAAAAGATCTCACTTGTATCGTGTCACATTAACATCACTCTCGTCTCACTCAACTTATCACTCATCACCTTTATTGCCTCTATTGTCAGGGCCTTTGTTGCTGCCCTTGAAGTTGCCTTGGTCACTCACACTTTAACCTACAGTCCACCACCTTGTGTCACATAAGAGAATTCTCATGTAGCCTTGGTGCCTTGAGCACATCCTTGATATTTCTTGCATGCGCCTCACCCAACCTCACTTTACCTTGCCCAATATTTCAATATCTTGCAGTACATATCTTGTGCCCTGTCTCATAACTCACAAAGGTTCCTTTGATATTATAGTAAAGTTAGCTCTCCACCTACCCTGTTAAGTAGTGTGTTTTGTATTGTGTTTTTGTATACAAAGCCATTGTGAGTGCATCAATGTGCCGTGAAGGTTCTTTTTGATGAATATTGTCCTATAAGATCTATTGGCTTGAGCTCAATAGTAGAAACAGATTTCTGGTACAGTGTGAGAGACATGGGTATATAACATTGACTTGACTACTTGCAAAACTCACTAAGGGATGGGAAGAAAGCTTGCTCCAGCAAGTTCTAGCCTTTTTAAAATCAATGTTGTGAATGTCAAAGACATTGCTATGCAGATAGCCCATTGTTTCAGCCAAATCTGTGTCCACATCAATGACACCTGGCCTTCGTGTGAAAAACTCTGAGTAGATGTCAAAGCTTGACAAAAGAGAGGGTAAAAAAAGTGAATTGCTATATTCAGTTGGTTGTGGCTGAGGTGGCTGAGATGGCAAACATAGCCAAAGGACCTGCCTATTTGGTTGGTTATGTAACACACCAACTCATGCAGTCATGCAGGCTTACATCACAAAAGAGGCAGCCTGGCCCTAGATGCCTATGTCCATTGTTGCAAGCTGTAGCAAGCCACCAAGTATCATGTCCTCTCTCTCTCTTCTCCTCCTCCTTTTATATCATCATCACTACTACTGCCTCATCATCATTGTCTGATCTCTCATGAATATAGGCTCTGTTTATGACCTGCATGGCAAGGCTGTGCCCTCATCTGGCACAAACAAGATGCCCCCACTGCCCCCTGATCACCAGTTTTTCCACTACACACCTCCGCCACCCCCTCCAATGTTGGTTTTTGATACTGACCACCATGCCTTACGCAGCTTTTGCCCAGCCGTCATCAACACCTCTGCTTCCGTCCATCATTTTGTTTCACCCAAGACTCTGTGGATGTTTTTACTCATTTGCTTCTGTACCACTCACCGTGCTGGTAGACTCATATTTTTGGAACCAATGGCTGTCTGGCCTGAGCTTGCAGGGATCTACTTCAATGCCTTCTAGGGAAAGAGTGCAGACTGGGGTGTGTGCGTTGTCTTCCCTTTGTTCTCACTTTGATGCTAATAGATACTCATGTCCTCATGTATTGGACCTCTTCCTCATCACTGAATGAATGACATTGGAGGACCGAGCATTGTAAGATTGACTGCATGGTGGAGTGGACAGCCCATATGCAGAGCAATGGTTGGCCAAAGTTGCATTCCATAGAAATTATTGAGTATGTGCTTTTGGAATGTTATAGATTTCATGTTTACGGATTTGCTGACTGAGTTTAATGAGATGCATAATATAATGGTTAAAATTTATGGCACTTACAAATTTGCAGATGCAGGTTCAGTTGGTGTGTATATGACACGTAAGATAATATCAGAAGTTCTAGCATTGTTATGAACTGCTTGTTCAATAACCCAAGAGTATCAGGTTCTTCCCTAGGTCATATACT
Source organism: Heterobasidion occidentale (assembly GCA_039111635.1). NCBI lineage: Eukaryota > Fungi > Basidiomycota > Agaricomycetes > Russulales > Bondarzewiaceae > Heterobasidion > Heterobasidion occidentale. The sequence goes on along the minus strand of JBCAQO010000015.1, from coordinate 109,880 downwards.
GGACAGAGTGGTGAGAAAGGTCTTGACTATATTAGGGAATAATACAGGAGTATATAGCAGAATGTCTGTATATGAAGATATAGAGGAATAAAGTCTGGTATAAGATGATACTAGCGAACAAAGAGAATAGACTAAAGATCCTCAGCCTATTCTATGGGCCTTATATACTGTATAGGGTCTAGGGTAAGTGTCCATGCTTCTCTTATATATCCGATCAGGATAGCTGTGGCTGCTGTCTCTCTTAGTTGGCACCTACTCTTGTACTTCTCCATCTGCACCTTTCCAACCAGATTATAAAGAGGTGCTTATCCATGTACCCTAAGCCCATGGCATGTGAATGCCTAATGCCCTTGTGCCCTTAACCCCTTTGTAATTCCTCTTTCAATGCTGAGTGATCCATCGGAGGGTCAGCCTTCAAGAACATGCCAAATACCTTAATGTACGCTCCATGATAGAGCAGCCTAGTAAATGTAATGCTTGAGTATCGGTTAGATGCAGCCAAAAGGCCCCAATAGATCAAGGCATAATAGGCATGGTGTCTGGGACTTTAGTAAATGACCCACAACAGCAACTAACCAAAGACAGGACTCAATCGTCTTATGTGTGTAGGCCTCACAAGTTGTCTTTGACAATATCTTGAACGGGAACAGTGCATTCACTTGATGCAACCAAGGAATAGATAGCAAGGACAACATACTGTTAAGCATATTGACAATGAAGCAACTGGCACAGAGAGAGTGCCAAAAAGAAGCTCTATAACGACAGGACTGTGGTCCAGAGGGTAAGAGTCTAAGTAGATACAACGAACAGAAGGTAGCGCACCTGTGGTCCAGAGGGTAAGAGTCTGAAGAAAGAATCGCCCTCGGACCACGGGTATTTAAGCTACACAGAACAATAAGAAACGAAATAGAAAGGCATGACATCAACGGGTCATTAGAGATGGTCCACCTTACAAAGCGGTCAAAAGCTCCACCTGTAGGTCGGTCTGGAGTGTCAATGACATCACACAGGACCGCCTGAGTCAGCTAACCTGGTGAAAGAACTGAAACGAAGTGAGACAAGGTGAAACAAAGTGAGACAGTCCAAAAGGAGAAAGAATGCAATATACCCACTCTGGGAGTGGCTGTAGGGCCACTCCTAGCTGTAGAGGCGAGTAATCAATGAGTCCGTAAGGTGGCACGCAAGTGGTACACATGCCACATCAACCAGAATGGCCACAAACAACACATACCAAGAGAAAATTGTTGAAACCAAAATGGTCAGTGTTTTGCAGGGTCAATGGATGTCTTTGCTAGTTTGAATGTCTGTAGCTGTCACCTCTCAACAAGAGCTTTTATATCAAAACAAGCAAGTGAGGTCAAACTTTTTATAAATGTAAGTGTTTAGTAGTAGACATAGGATGATTTAGTGACAACATAATGTTAGACACCCGCGCAAAAGGGACCACACAAGCAACACACCAATCCACAGCTTTGGTGGGCGCATCCCTCACAATACAGCAGAAAATTGAATGAGAAAAGGAAGGTCAAGCAGACTATACTAGAGTTCTTTCAGTACTTGGCGAGCAGAGAAGTTGTAGGGCCAAGAGAGATATTAATACAGTAAGTATCTATAATCATTACAGAGTAATTACAATGCTGAACTCCCTAGCTCAACCAAACATAAATTAAATCTACACCACAAATAAGAGCGTAGGCCATCTAATCAGCACCATGATTGACCCAAGTACTTTGACTGGCACAAACATGTGCAGGTCATTGTGTACAGAAAAAACAGAGAGAGATAGGGCATATTTTTTCCAAAAGGTGTGTTATGGCATGAACTTCACATCCCAAAAGATCAAGAGTAGTGGGATATTGTGGTGTTCTTAGAGGATGAGGATTGAAGTGTGCTTGGCTTAAGACTGGATTGTATTGAACTGCTGTTGTGTTTTCTTCATTGCTACTGCTGTCAAACATGTAATAGTTATTTTTTGTAACTACTGTCATGTTTTCTTTATTGCTATCGCTTTTTAATATGTCTTGATTGTTTGCAGTGACTGTTCCACGCAGATACAACAACACATAAACAAATAATATTGCACAGTCATAGACACAAACACAATGCAGGGTTGCAAACACTAAGTAACTCAACAGCCTGGCTCCTTGACCCCTACACTATGGTAGGCAATGAGAATTCTGTGTGACCTTGAGACACCAGAGGTCAGTGACTCTGCAATTCTGCAAGTGGGATGTGGGAGATAAGCTAACCAGCGAGCAGCCTATAGGAGGTCACTGCAACAACAGGATTGTGGTTGAGTTAGTATGGCAATGAAGCAACCTGAGCATGCACATTGAGGTCCATAGTATAGTCCTGTCAGTGAACCAGCCACCCCAAAAGACCTGGTACAGCAACTCAAAGTCCGTCAGTAGCCAAGACTTGAATAGAATCCAAGGCACTAGCCGCTCTCTGAATATCCTCTGTGACTCAATGTTTGAGCTCTCGTCTATGATGACATTCTGCATGCATACTTACGAGGTAAGCAGTGGTGTTGTGTTCTGAAAAATCAAAAACATGTTTTAGAAAGTAGAAGATTGACATGACAGTGGTGAGCACAGGTGAGTGAGACTTAAGGCCAAAAAGCATGGCGTAGACTATGCCAGTGCCTATACTGATGGGGATGTACAAGTTAGAGGTGAGAGCGCACACATAATGTCAATGCAAGATGAGCAAAACAGATACAATGAGGACAGAGTAAACAGAACTCACCACCAGCCATGTTGATTTATGAATGCACCACATGAGCTGGTGATGTGCAATGTACCAAGCATTGGCTCATTAGCTGTTGAAAACACTAAGCGGACCTGCCACTGATACTATTCATACATGGGCAACATGGTATGCAGAGGAAGGTTTTAAGAGTGAAGGAAAAGAAGGAACAGTGAGTGATGGAAAGAAGAAAGAGAAAAGAGAAAAAAAGGGAAAAAAAGTAGCAAAAAAAAAAGAAGAAGAAAGAGAATGCACAGTATTTGAGATGTGCTTAAAAGGGGACTAAGCAGGCTACATGACAAGACCTGTAAAAAGCAGGGAAAAAGGAACTTCAGCATGAAGTTTACACAAACACCGATGCTCAATGCACCTTGAAGACCAACTCCACCCTTCTAAGGTCCTCAAAGGAGCGTGCGCACAATGGGCATGAGACTGTCTAGGTGTGCAATGCCTATGTTGCATAGGACAAAGTTGAGGACATGGTACTTTTCTACACTGAGCAGCAGGCACAGGAGTGGGGTCACATAAGCCAGAGGTGCGTAGGATTAGGTTCTAAAGAAAAGATAGCTCTATAAAAGGTTGAAAGTTGAGGATAAGAGCACCAACAAGGTCAAGAACATGCTATATCCATGGAAAGGCCTTAAATATGAACACAGATGAGTCCTTGTGAAAAAGAGAAACAGACGAGGGGGATGACACATGCTAGTAGAATGATTATATTATCTATGTGTCATGGGTATGACTAAAAATTATTTCATAACTGATGCCAGATGTTGCCTAGAGGGCTGTGGTATTAAATAAGGTATATAGCCAATAAGAGCTCTTAGCTGGCCATATTACATCCTGGCTACAACTCTTATCAAAGCATACCTACAAATTTAGCACTTGCTGTTCCACTTTTTTTGGGTTTCTAAGTAAATTGAGCAAAGTTGATAGGGTGGGTCAATTGGACCTTTCTTGTAAAGAGCCACCCACCACACTCAGTGGTGTGCCAAGCCAAGAAGCATAAGGCAAAGCCTGTGTCTTGTCCACCCCTGCTTTTTTTGTCTACTAGATCTGCTTTGTCATTTATATTCTATAAATACCTAGTAAGTGTGTGATTTCTACTCATTCCAATCTCACTACTGTGCTTGCAGGTACAGTACCTTCTCTTTCTTCCACACAACATTTTGATCTCACTGATATGCTTGCAGTCAAGTACCTTGCTTCTTTTTTGCTCCACCTACCATCCCTATTTACCTAACTATGATAGAGGACAATACAGTAACACAAGTCTTTCTGTACACAACATCCTTTTAGAGTTAGCTTAAGATTGGCCCCAGGACCCAGTCCCAAGGCTTGCCTTGAGTTTTTCCAAGCCAGAAATATCACATATTTGTTATGCTTGTTATATGTTAACATTAATACATTTTCTCTTCTGTTAATTTCTTTCTCTGTCTATTTCCTTTTTTGCACAGTTTTTCCCTTTTTGCACGAATAATACTTAATCAGATTGACCTGTTCAGAGCCAGCTCATAACATATAACTTATGATCACATGATTATACAACTCATCAGAACATGGTTGCATTCTACTTTGCAGAACCCTGCTTATATAAGTCACGTGCTTTATGACCAATAAAAATGACCTATATTTGGTGGCCAACCTCTTGACTTTACCACTAGACAATATTTAGATATACAATTCTTGGACTAAAACCTTTGGTCTATTTCTATTCTTATCCCAATCTTGCCAATCTGCAGTCAATTGCATTATTCTATAGTCATTTCTCTTTGTTCATTATTCCCTACATTGATACTTCAACAGTCTAGCTTAAACTCAATTTTTCTTCTATTAGCCAGACATTTGTTTACCTTTGGAAGCACAAACCAGATGCTGGAGTAACATGCATCCATACCATAAATATGGGCATTCCCCACATGAGTTGCCCTTGAGTCCTACTTTACTAAACTAGGCCATGTGAAAATGTGCTTATAGGCCTGCCCAAAATATAGTGTCAAAGAAGTTGATGGCATTCTTAGAAGACAGTAATTTGCTACTCACCAATACCAGCAATGTGCTATAAAAAACATCTGGAAAATGCCCCTCTTGTATTAAGCTCAAATTAGCAATAATTTTGTGAAATTTTTACTAAACTAGCATTAGAGATTTTTTGCTTACCCCCCTTTTATTTTAGAGCAAATTATAGCTAATTAAAGCTGATCAGTTAGATAGATTTTTGGAAAAATAGTGTCTGTTCAAGTATTATCATTTCTCACCATTACAACAACCTATAACCTAAAGATATCTATAGAGATCACTACTTTAATATCTAAAGTTAAAGTCTTACCTTATAAGAAAGTAGCCCTTGGCCAGAGTTGAACCTACAACCTTATGTCTGCACCCACTCCAAACAGATGTACTAAACTACTAAGCCATAAGATCTAAACTAATATCTTGGTAATTCAAATATGTTGACATAATTTAGGCAATATTAATATTTCTTATTTTATCATCTACTCATTTTTAATTTATCTAAGATCAATAAATATTCAAAAAATCAGGGCTTTTATTATCTCAATTTATAAACCAAATAAGGATATGATATACTTAAAAAATAATAATATACTCTATATAGGATAAAAAAATATTCTAGCACTCATATAATTTAGACTCAGAGTATGTAATATTGTACTTGAGTTGTAGATTTTGAGTCAACTCTAGTATCAGAATCACTATAGTGTTTATTGTAGATTTGATTATAAATATAATTATAGATAATTATTCATAACACATTCTAATTATCTTAGATGAGCATTACAAATAATTAGATATAATTTAGATCTAATACAAGGAGGGGATTTTTCTAGATGAAGACCTTTCTATAGAGTGTAAACCTCTACTTGATAGTAAAAATCAGCCATTGATCTTCTATGATGGCTATTTCTTTATTACAAAGCTGAGCTTTTACCCTGCAAAGCTAACTGTCAGATGCATGTGTCAGGTACAAGGCTATTTGAATGACATACTCAGGCTTGGACTAATTCATACTAGTAGAACAAAGTAACACACCTATGCAATTATGATTAAACCCCTGTTGCTCTTTATGTTTTGGGCCAACAGGATGCAATGATTGTCCCTTGGATAGTACAGGATTATTGCCACATCAATGAACATACCATTTGAAACATCTTTCCCTGCCATTAATCCAAGAGCTATTAGATGTTATTTAGGAGGTAATGGTATTTTCGAAATTGGATGTTTGATGAAAATACAACAACGTGCCCATCAAGGAAGGAGATGAACCCAAGGTGGCCTTTGTGACACCTTTGGGGCTCTTTGAATCCACAGTAATGTTCTTTGGGCTCACTAACACTCTAGCAACCTTCTAGGCCATAATGAACATGATCTTCCAAGATCTCATATTGGTCTAGAAAATCACAGTATACATGGATGACATCCTAGTCTTCACGAAGACCATAGTAAAACACATCTTGGTTGTCAAACAAGTTCTCCAAATTCTACATGGCAGCAATCTTTATCTTAAACCCAAGAAATATGAGTTTCACAAGGAGAAACTCAATTATCTTGGGTATACCATTTCCAAGGATCACATCACTATAGAGGACTCCAAGATTGAGGCTATCAAGAATTGGCCCATCCTGCACATAGTCTATGACATTTGTTCCTTCTTGGGTCTTGAAAACTTTTATTAGCAATTATTAACAAGTTCTCCTTAATCGCTCAACCTCTACATGACCTCACCAAGAAAGATATAAAATGGGACTGGACAACGGTGTGCTAGAAGGCTTTCGACCAGTTAAAAATAGCCTTCATCAGCAAGCCCGTTCTCCTATACCCTGATCCAATGCAAGCATACCAACTTGTAACTGATGCCTCTCTCCTCTACCTACGATGCAGTCCTCTTACAGAAAGGGCCCAATAATGACTGGCACCTGATTGCTTATTTCTAGCTCCTTTTTACTACTGGAGCAGAATTACAATATATATGACCAAGAACTCCTAGGCTATAAGTAAAGTGCTAGAACACTAGAAACATTATCTGGAAGGGGCCCAGAACCTCTTTAAGATCTGGATGGACCACAAGAACCTTACTTACTTCTAAATGACATGCAATCTATCATAACAACAAGCACATTGAAGCCTATTTTTGTCACAATTCAACTTTTAGCTAGCCTACAAGGCAGGATCGATGAACCATGTGGATGCTCTGTTCAGGCATCTAGACCTTAGTAAGGGCCTATTAATAATATTAATATTAATTTTAAAGATAATTTAAATAATGACTTATATTCTAATTACAAATAGGTGGAATCTGACAATAAGGCATAGACTCTGCTCCCATCCAGACTTTTCTCTGATTTTAGTAAATGTTAGGACCACGTTCTAACACGTGCTTCGCACGTGAATGGATGGGCTGGTCAAGTGCTTTGGATGTGTTACAGACTCGGACCATTCCCCATGACTCATTACTATTTACATGCTCGCTGCATGAACACTTACTTATGGTTCCTGGTTCTTGATGCGGACAAACTTTGGTTCCTGGCCATGTTCCTGGTTCCTGATTGATCGCGATGTGCCTCGGTATTTCATATGAATGTGGACAGACATTAGTGCCCCAGTACTATAGTTAGATCAACGACGCATCTTAGCTTACGGATCTCGATCATTGACTTCAGTACCTGAGAAACGCACAGACCAGATCGCAATCCTGCCCTAGATACTTCTTTGTATATTTAGCCAAGATGAGCTTCTAAGAAGCTCAGCTCGTTCACCTGTAATACACTTGATCTCTGTACTGCACCTGGTGTCTGGCTAACTTCCTAGCCCACACTTCGTGATCTCTATCAGATCTGAGAAACTCATTACACGGTCTGACGATGCACTGGACTCGTCTCCCTTCCCTCCCCTCCCTCTACTCATCCGCTTCTACACCGGACTAGCTGCCTTCCGTGTTCTCAGTTGGGCACCCCCTCGTGTCATTTGTTGGACAGGAGAAGATCATCTGGTTCCTCCTCATCATCGAGAAGACCTCGAAGATCACCTTCTCAATCTCTTCGAGAACAAAGCTGACAGCAACCCCAAGTTCCTTGAAAACGCTCAAAGGCAATCCATCGTCTTTATCCATTGGAGCCTACGACTATACGAACCAGTGGAGGTTTAGCCTAGGGACCCCTTCGTGCATCGGTGCACGTGATAGATCTCTGACCTAACACTTGAACGAGCTCTTCCATCCCTACCCTATCCAAACTGGATCCCTAGCAGCGACAGCTCTTTGGAGATTGGTAAACAACATTCTAGGAATCGCCAACAGGGTAAACCAAGCAAGAACCCTTCAAGGAAGAATTAACAACCCAGGAACTATAGAAGTTGCAAGACACTGAAACCTAGGAAAGGTTTATTCAGGAATAGCCACACTTAGGCTATAGCATTCACCCGAGATCTTCATCGACCTTAGTAAAACTGGATACCAGTTTTCTGGGATTTGCTTCGTCAACGAACCAAAGACACCGTTCACCCTCACAGACAACGGAGAGCCCGACATCATCAGAACCAAGAACACCGTCGAGATACACAACGGAAGACCAGACGATTTCCCTAGCGCTGTTATCACCGATCTCAGAAGAACCCTCGCAAGGAATATCAACGCAGACGGAATCAGGGCAGAACTCGTCAAGACCCAGGAGAACAGAGACCATGTCTCAGTCCTCATCCACTAGACCTTCTCCTCCACCTAGAAAGACACACTGGAAGCCCCTAACTCTCCACCAGTCCGAACAGAAATTGAAGGGATTTTTTTATTGTCAGAAGAGGAGAGTTCACCCACAAAACTTATCATCTCCGAACTCTCATCTCGGGACACACATTCTCCGAGATCATCCAACTCATTGACCAGATTGATATTTCCCTCAATGAAATTATCAAAAGGGACCCAGACCTACAAGAAGCATTACAAGCTGGAAGAAGACAGGCAGTACCCTTCTTCTTCAAAGAATAAACAACGGACGAAGTCGCTGCGGGATATCCTCCCGGTTACAGAACCGACCCAGCAGAAGTCTACAGAGACTTACCTGAAGACTTTGACAAGGACCAACTTTATTACCACGAGAAAAAGGGACATTTCTACTACGCAGGAATTCTCACCGGATTCTTCCACAAACAAGGAGAAAGCAGATATGAATACCCGACCTGGAGAGAGAAGACCGTCCACGCAGGACCCAACCTACACCTTGTTAAGGTTGAGGACTACGTCGCAAGAAAGACCTTTGACAAGCCTGAATCACCGACAAATAGGCATCGTGACTCGCCAAGACCGCACATACATACTCTACCCAGAGAAACAGCTAGTGGAAGTAGAATCTCTAGAAGAAACACTCCCGCTACATCCCCCTTACAAGAAACCACTCCCAAAGAAGACTTCCGAGCCCCAACACTGGAGTTTTCCCCCGAACCGGAGTATTTTGAAGCACCAAGTAGAAATCTGGAACCACCTAATGATCCAGAGCCCCCGCCCGATACAATGTCGACAGATACTGGAGGTAATGAGTCCAAGGGACCAGCTATGGCTAAACCCACCGTCTTCAGCGGAAACCGGAAACGAATGGAGCAGTTCCTCCATGAAATCGACCTAATGTTCCTGGCCAGGAAAAAGGACTATGCAAATAAATTCGCTAAAATTGCCTACGCTCTGTTATATATGAAGGAAGGTTCAGCAGGGATATGGGCAAGAAACTTTACTCAAGCCAGAAACACATTAAATGACTAGAACCACTACACTTGGGCAGACATAGCTGGCTTCACATCTGTCCGTAAAAAGATAGCCACCGACTTCAAGGAATTCAATAAAGAAGCGGACGCTCGCGATAAATTAGCCAGGGTCAATCAAGGGAAAGAATCCTTCAACACCTACCTTCAGCTATTTGAACAGCTCGCAGCACTCGCCGGTGTAGATGGAGAAACCAAGAAGACCCATTTCCTGCGAGGACTCAAATGGGAGCTAGCGAAGGGAATTTACGAAGATCCCTCCAAAGACGGAGCATGAGAAGAACTGGTTGAGAAGGCCAAGAAACATGAAAAGATGCGCATCGCAAGGGACCGAGCATACAACCTCCGAAAAGGCAAATTCCAAATCTACACTCCACGTACCTTTTACGATGAAAGGGCACCCCCGCGATACAATAGGGAACCTCAATACGAACCTATGGATGTAGATGCAGCAGAAATGGAGGCTGATGCCGTCCACACTCACCTCAAGAAGCTTACCCTGGCGGAAAGAGATCAACTTGCCAAAGAAGGCAAGTGCTTCTTTTGCAAGAAGCCTGGGCACATGGCACGCAACTGTCCTTCTCGACCCAAGAGAAGATTCCAACCCTCTTGTCGCAGGCCGGTGCGCGAAGCAGAAATGGACGAAGGACAATTCGACGATGAAGACGTCGAGGAAGGAAAGAACCAAGTAAACCACATCCGCCAAATGATGATGGGACTCAGCATGGAAGAAATCGAAGAGGTTCGAGCCTTTAGCGACTTGAAGAATTTTTAAAACCTCTCCCATCGGCAGCGGATGCGGAGAGTAGGATTCTTGCAGGAAATTGGTACGCTCCTCTGGCCAGTAAAGACGCTGACCAAGAGCATGGACATCCAGATGTATTATATCTTTCGGAAATGAAATCATATGGTGCACTATCACTCCGACTCAAGACAATGCTCATAGGCAAGAATAGAAAAGCTGCTACACAGGCACTGGTGGACAGTGGAGCCACTGGAATCTTTATGCACCCTCGCTTCGTAGAAGCACATTGAATCACCACGCATAAAACCCCTGCTCCCATCCCAGTTAGTACGGTCCAAAACACCGAGTTTAAAGGAGGACCCATTACAAGATTTGCCAACCTCCAGTTACAGGTTCTAGGCAAAAAAAGGGGGTCGCATATAGAATCAGCAAGGTTCTACATTGCGGAAATAGGAAAAGAGGACGTCATTTTAGGAACCGACTGGTTATTGGAACATAACCCAGAAGTCAACTAGCATGCCTACAGGCTGCACTTTACCAGATGCCCGCCCTCCTGCCAAATAAAAGGAGGACCGGTAAAAGCTAAAAGAGCTACAAGAAAACCAGGACGTCCTAAACCAAGCATACGGCGCATGGAAACAGTACCGCAAACGGGCGACTACTCAATACCAGTGCAACGGGAAAAGCAGTACCAGGCCGGAAAGTGGGAAACACCACAGTACCACATCCGCGGACAATACCTACAAGTCCGGAGTTTGCAACTCGAAGGTTGAATGCCGAATGTCTGAAGGCCCGAAACAGAAATTACAAGGTTCCGACATGGGCTGAAGAAGATGTTCTGGAGGACGGTGACGGACTTCCAGCACTTCCCTCCAAGGATCTTGAAGAAGATAGAGTCTATCTTGTTAGATGCCTTGATACAGGAACATCACAGGCGCTAGAATTATACAACGACTCCGAAGAAGGTGTCGATATACATCGCGCCGAAACCACGGAATTTCCACACGCCAGTGTACCAGCTCAAGGAAGCAAGTCTGTCAAGGCATAGACAGGGAAACAAACAAAGCACACCAACTCGCAAAGACTTGCGGAAGAAGCTGCCAAAGGGAAACCCAAACTATCCTTTGAAGAAATAGTGCCGAAGGAATACTGGAATTATAGGAAAGTTTTCAAAGGTCGACCAAAGGGACAGCTACCACTCTCTCAACCCTGGGATCACAAGATAGAGATCAAGGAAGGAATGGATCACTCGCTCAAACCTAAGCTATATAGCCTCAGCCCGGGTGAGCAAGTGGAACTCAAGAAATTCATAGACAAAAACCTTCAGAAAGGATTCATCAGGGAATCCAAGTCGCATATGGCATCCCCATTCTTCTTCATCAAGAAAAAGAATGGGAAACTACGACCAGTAAGGGATTATTGCAAACTCAATGAAATAACGATCAAGAACAAGTACCCTTTGCCAATTATTCAAGAATTACTGGACCTTCTAGCCGAAGCCGCATACTTTTCACTAATGGATGTTGATACAGGATATAACAATGTACGCATGAAGGAAGGAAGCGAGAAACTAGCAGCATTCGTCACCAATCTAGAAATGTACGAACCCCTAGTTATGTTCTTTGGATTAACCAACTCGCCGGCAACATTCCAAACAATGATGAACGCCCTCTTCAAAGACCTCATCTATGCCGGATTAGTAGCAATCTATATAGACGACATCCTAGTATTCTCCAAAATGATGGACGATCATATCAAGACAGTTCGAAAGGTTTTACAGATCTTACAGGACAACGATCTATACCTACAACCCTCGAAATGCCACTTCCAAAAAAAGAAAATTGACTACCTTGGATATGTTATATCACACGGACATCTAGAAATGGACCCAATCAAAGTGGCCGGTATTATGGACTGGCCAACCCCTGGAAAAGTCAAGGAAGTGCAATCGTTTTTAGGGTTTTGCAACTTTTATCGCAGGTTTATTAAAGATTACTCAAAAATAGCACAACCACTATTTGAGTTGACACAGAAGGAACGCACCTGGGATTGGACACCAGCATGCGAAGAAGTGTTTCAAACGCTAAAACGAATATTTACAGAATCTCCGAGGCTCGTTATGCCGGATACAAGGAACCCTTTCCGCATTGAATGCGATGCCTCTAACTTTGCCACCGGAGCAGTTTTATCACAAGTCGCCGAAGATAGAAAATGGCACCCATGTGCTTATATTTCCAAGTCGCTCTCACCTACAGAACACAATTACCCAATCTACAATAAAGAATTGCTGGCGGTCGTTCGAGCTTTCGAAGCTTGGCGACACTATCTGGAGGGCGCCGACCACCCGATAGATGTCTGGACGGACCACAAAAACCTTGAATGGTTCTGGTCAAGCCAGAAATTAAACCGTCGGCAAGCACAATGGTCACTCTCCCTCTCACGTTTTGACTACAAATTAACGCACAAGGCAGGAGTCGCCAATAAATCCAACGGTCTGTCACAGCGTCCAGACCATAAAAAGGGGGTGGAATTTGACAATTCAGGCGAAACACTCCTAGAACCCAAACTTTTCAATGACACAAAAAAAATCTGACGACCCTTTTCAGAAATCAATGCTATTAATACAGACAACAGTTGGGACCCTTACCGAATGCTTCACATTAGGGCAACTGGACAAGGAGGCATTACTATAATAGACGACGACCTCCGGAAATGAATCATTGAAGAAAATAGGAAAGACAAATGGCTACTAGAAACTCTAGCCAAAATCAAAACCTTAGGACCTCAAAACATGAAGAAAGGTTTACAAGAATGGAATGAAGAAGAAGGATTAGTCCTTCACAGAGGAAATATATATGTTTCCCGAAACGAACAACTTCGTCAAAATATCATCAAGTTAAACCATGACAATCTAGCAGCAGGACATCTAGGACAAAGAGGAACTCTAGCCTTAGTCAGACAAGAATTCACTTGGCCAGGAATATCAAACACAGTTCACCAATATGTGGAGGGATGTGCTATTTGTCAATCCACCAGAATGACACACATCCTATCATGGTACCCCTACAACCAACAGAGATCCCAGATCGACCCTTTGGAACAATAACCATGGACTTGATTACAGATCTACTAGAATCCAACGGATACGACTTGCTACATGTAGTAATCAACCGATTTACCAAAGCAACAGTAATAACCCCATGCCAGAAATCCATCAACTCGGATAGAACAGCCAAGATCCTGCTAGAAAACACCTGGAGACACTACGGACTGCCAGATAAAATCATATCGGACAGAGGAACCCAATTCGCTTCAAAAGTAGCGCAAGCCCTGCTCAAAGAATTAGGAATTAAATCCACTTTAAGCACAGCCTATCATCCACAGACAGACGGTGCTACTGAACAAATGAATCAGGAACTGGAACAATACCTCAGAGCTTTCTGCAGCTCTTCACAAGACGATTGGGCCAGACTAATCCCCTATGCAGAATACGCCCACAACACCCATCAGCACTCGGCCACGCAGAAGTCACCATTTGAACTTCTCCATAGATATCAACCACGAGCTTACCCAGCCATCATCGGAAACACGAATGTCCCCACCGCCGACGCTTGCCTCGAAGCTCTGCAACGTACTAGGAAGGAAGCACAAGCCAGCCTCAAAATTACAGCCGAAGCCATGAGGATACAGCACAACCGTTTTGGAACGGACCTGCCGCCTTTCAAGAAAGGAGATCAAGTATGGCTCGATGGGAAGAACATTTGCACCAATCACCCATCAGAGAAACTGAGACCCAAACACTTTGGGCCATTTGAAATCACTGACACCATAGGAAATGTCAACTTTAGGTTGAAACTGCCCAACAGCTGGAAGCGCATTCACAATGTCTTCCATGCTAGTCAACTCACGCCCTACAAGGAGAACGAGATTTATGGCCCTAACTACCCTAAACCGGCTCCAGACCTGATCGAAGGGCAAGAAGAATTTGAAGTCGAAGCCATCATTAGAGCTCAACACTTCGGACGATGGAAGATCTTGCAGTACCTGATCAAATGGAAGGGCGACCCAGAATCGGACAACTCTTGGGAAGCCGTGGCAAACATCACCAACACACAAGAAGCTATAAACGACTTCTACCGCCGGCATCCTTGGGCAGTCAAAGGAATGGAAGCATCCATTCTGGCCCTAGTGATTGAATTAGAACTCAACAGAGTAGCCGAAGAAGATTAAATTAAAAAGAAGCTCGAGAAGCATCCGATTGGAAAGAAGCTCCTCGCTATAGGATTGGCTATCCATCAGATCATGGAAGAGATCAACAAACGAATGACGCAGTTAAAGAAGCCGCCCCTGGTTTCTCGATCAAAAGTGCCACCACCGGCGATCAACGATCGAGAAGCACAACCAAAGAAGCCCAATATAGACTCGTCTCGATCAAAGCCACAGCAGAAACAATCGGACAACTCTAATTGGCGGACTCAAGCATACCAGGAGCTACAAAAGCAGACCAAGTAAGGATTGGCATGGCCAGGCAAACAATTATGATCCCTTTTGACCCCACTTTATCCATAGTAGCCATTTATACCATTGTCGCGACTCTTGCTCTCATTGCTGTCTCCATCGCCATTGCCCTTGTCCTCGGATCCCTCCACGCTGCCACCACTATTGGCATCTCCTCCACTGTATAAAAGACACCCTGCATCAGGCAGAGACATTCCTCAGCATCCCAGCTACAATTGAATGTCCCTCGCTCCTGCACACCTCCTCTTAGCTCACTCCCCCCGCTATATTCTCAGCAACATCAGAATGACTTTGGCCACGACCTCCCCTCATGACTCCAACACCTCTTCTCCCAACCCCTTCATCCTCCGCACCATCACCCCTTCTAATACCACTCCCACCCTCGTAAATGACTCAAGCTCGGACCTCAACAGCGAAGACAACATCCCCTCGGAAGGTGTCCATGTTGCCGACCCACTCACGGAATTTGTCATCCCCCGCTTTCCGGCTCAGATGCCAAACCCCCACCTCGCCGTCCCCCAGTTGGCTTTCGCAGTTCACAACGAAAACCCTTGCCTCCGCATTCGTGCCCTACCCAGCCTGCTGCACAACCTCTGCCTCTACCAAGATCTGTCTACCACCAACAGCATCTACCACCTCACGATCGCTGAGGACGAGGCCCCCATCATTTTGAACCAACCAGATTTAAAAGACCCCTACGCCTTCCTCTTTTATTTACAGCAAGTGATCCTGGTGCAATGCTATCAAGTATTCTCAGGGCCGCTCACCCAGACCCAGGCCATCCTCCTCGCCAACATCACCGTCACCTCTTATCGCATGAAAGGGTTAATCAACCTCTCCGCCATCCGCAATGACATGGTCAATTTCTGGCTAGGCGGGATATTTAGCAGCAGCTCCATTCTCCTCCAACAGCACACCATACCGGTTTGGCTCAACACGCTGGCCCGGATCTAATACAAGGAAAACACGATCTGTTGGTTCTGGTTCATAGGACTCAATGGGGCGCGCTTAGAGATCGAGGAATACGTCCCCAAAGGACTGTTACCGACTCACTCTTTCCCCCTCAACAGTCGAGGAGTTCACCCCATCGCAAGCTACTGGCTGGGTGGAAGTATCCCGGAAGATAACGTCAGGCCCTGGGTTATGACTAAACCAGACATACAGGAACAAGGTTTTCACCCAATCGACGTCGAAGAACCCATGGTCGTCGATCCCCCCACTGTCATAGAACCTGAACTCCCGGCCGCCAAGCCTTTTGGCTTTTGACCTACCAAAGAGGAAACTGCAGAATTCATGCGGCCCACCAGTCCCCCTTACAACCCCGAACAAGTCGTCTGGGATCACCAGGTACTTCAGCCGCTACCAGTACCACCCCCGTCACCCCCTGCTGTGTCCCCATCCCCTCCCCTACTTGGCGACAACCTCGCCCACCCTATCGTTGTCAACAAAACCTCCCCCCAGTCGCTGGACATTCCTGTCGCAACTGAAGAAGGATGGCCTGCAGATGCAATGGACTCCAAAAATGTCTGGCCTAACCCACCTACTCTCCCGCCTTCTCCACCCACCGACCCCCTCACTCGTACCTGCTGGGAATGTGGACGCGCCGGCGATCTCATTGTGGGATGTTCAATCACGGGCATTAGACAGAGAACGGATGTTACGGCTCACGGTTTGCTTCAAGACTATGATAGGCATCGCACGCAGTCCCGTAGACTTCGTCTGCAGATAGATCGGACAGCTGAAGAATACGGATACCACAAGCAGGCGTTGGACCACCTGATCAACACTGCCAACTGGACTGGATACCCCGCTCGCAACATCCCCACTGTTAGGTCGGAGACCTATCACGTGCACTGATGCACGAAGGAGTCCCTAGGCTAAACCTCCACTGGTTCATATAGTCGTAGACTCCAATGGATGAAGACGATGGATCGTCTTTGGGCTCTTTCGAGGAACTCGGGATCGCTGTCGGCTTTGTTCTCGAAGAGATTGAGAAGGCGATCTTCGAGGTCTTCTCAATGATGAGGAGGAACCGGATGATCTTCTCCCGTCCAACAGATGACACGAGGGGGTGTCCAACTGAGAACGCGGAAGGCAGCTAGCCCGGTATAGAAGCGGATGAGTAGATCCATAAGCGAAGATGTGTCATCGATCTAACTATAGTATTGGGGGCACTAGTGTCTGTCCACATCATATGAAATACCGAGCCACATACTGATCGATCAGGAACCAGGAACTAGGGTCAGGAACCAATGTCTGTCCACATCAAGAATCAGGAACCAGAAGTCAGCGTTCATGCGTTAGCATGTAAATGGTAAGGAGTCATGGAAAGCGGAATGAGTCTGCAACAAGTCCGAAGCACTTGACCAGCCCATCCACTCACGTGCGAAGCACGTGTTAGGACGCGGTCCTAACACCCACCTTCGACGAGGCCCACACAAGGAAACCCCCCCCTATCATTGGTGCGCCCGCCAAACACCGAAGACTTGTAGAGAAAGGGGGTAGTGTTAGGACCGCGTCCTAACACGTGCTTCGCACGTGAATGGATGGGCTGGTCAAGTGCTTTGGATGTGTTACAGACTCGGACCATTCCCCATGACTCATTACTATTTACATGCTCGCTGCATGAACACTTACTTATGGTTCCTGGTTCTTGATGTGGACAGACATTGGTTCCTGGCCATGTTCCTGGTTCCTGATTGATCGCGATGTGCCTCGGTATTTCATATGGATGTGGACAGACATTAGTGCCCCAGTACTATAGTTAGATCAACGACGCATCTTAGCTTACGGATCTCGATCATTGACTTCAGTACCTGAGAAACGCACAGACCAGATCGCAATCCTGCCCTAGATACTTCTTTGTATATTTAGCCAAGATGAGCTTCTAAGAAGCTCAGCTCGTTCACCTGTAATACACTTGATCTCTGTACTGCACCTGGTGTCTGGCTAACTTCCTAGCCCACACTTCGTGATCTCTGTCAGATCTGAGAAACTCATTACACGGTCTAACGATGCACTGGACTCGTCTCCCTTCCCTCCCCTCCCTCTACTCATCCGCTTCTACACCGGACTAGCTGCCTTCCGTGTTCTCAGTTGGGCACCCCCTCGTGTCATCTGTTGGATAGGAGAAGATCATCTGGTTCCTCCTCATCATCGAGAAGACCTTGAAGATCACCTTCTCAATCTCTTCGAGAACAAAGCTGACAGCAACCCTGAGTTCCTCGAAAGAGCTCAAAGACGATCCATCGTCTTCATCCATTGGAGTCTACGATTATACGAACCAGTGGAGGTTTAGCCTAGGGACCCCTTCGTGCATCGGTGCACGTGATAGGTCTCCGACCTAACAGTAAAACATTGGTGGAATTAGACTAGGATATGCATTGCAAAGCAATCAAAATTATATCATCAGACCTCCTTTCCCTTATTCAACACTCATATTTGGAACATGACTTGTTAGTTGATATAGCCCTCAAGAAACTGCTTGAAAAGGGACCTTAAGCAATGGGAGGGGATTTAGGGAAATAGACACATCAAGATGGAATTATGTAATGCAATGGTTACATATGTGTTTCAAAAGATGACCTCCTCAGGCAAACAATCATCAAGACGTACCATGACATCATGGCCATGGGACATCCAGGCCAAGCAAAAACTTTGGAGTTGACCAAGTTTGTCCACCAATACATGGATGGATGTGCAGTGTGCCAATTCACCAAGAATTTACCCCATTGGACCCATCCACCAATCCAACCACTGGAAAACAACAAATGTTCCTTGGTGCTTCATCGCCACCGAATTTGTAACAGACCTCCCAGAAAGCAGGGGTTATAACTCAATTAATATGGTGGTCGACCAGGGATTGTCCAAGGAAATTGTCATAACTCTATGCAAAAAGACAATCACAGCAGAAGAGACCACAACGCTCTTCCAGGACAATGTGTTCAAATAGTATGGCTTGCCGACTAAGGTGGTGTCCGACAGGGGCCCTCAGTTTGCAGTGAGATTTACGTGAGAACTGTGGAAAGAATTAGGGATTACCTTAGCCCTCAGCATGGCTTATCACCTCCAGACAGATAGAGAAACAGAACAGGTCAATCAGAAAATCAAACAATTCCTATGAATCTTTTGCAACTATCATTAGGATAACTGGGTGAACCTGCTCCTCTTTGTAGAATTCTCCCACAACACCCGAAGACACTCCGCTACAGGGAAATCACAATTCCAGGTCCTCTATGAGTTCAATCCCTCATATTCAGTTGACTCAGCTTTAGAGACCAAGGTGCCTGCAATAACTAAGTGTTTACAGCTAATCTGAGAAGTCTAAGAAGAAGCCACAGCACGCCAAAGATGTTGTTTGTGGCCGTTCTGGTTGATGTGGCATGGGTGCCACATGCGTGCCACCTTTGGGACTCGTTGATTACTCGCCTCTACAGCTGGGAGCGGCCCTACAGCCACTCCCAGAGCGGGTATATTGCTTTCTTTCTCCTTTTGGACTGTCTCACTTTGTTTTCACCCTGTCTCACCTTGTTTCAGTTGTTTCACCGGGTTAGCCGGCTGAGGCGGTCCTATGTGATGTCATTGACACTCCGGACCGACCTCCAGGTGGAGCCTTTGACCGCTTTGTAAGGTGGACCACCTGTAATGACCCGTTGATGTCATGCCTTCCTTTTTCGTTTCTTATTGTTCTCTGTAGCTTCAATACCCGTGGTCCGAGGGCGATTCTTTCTGGACCACAGGTGCGCTCCCTTCTGTTCGTTGTATCTACTTCAGACTCTTACCCTCTGGACCACAGTCCTGTCGTTATAGAGCTTCTTTTTGGCACTCTCTTTGTGCCAGTCGCTTCATTCTCACTGCGCTCAACAAAAGACTAAGACCTACACAGGAAACTTCTGCAGGAACCCAAGTATGGTTAGAAGGAACCCACATTTGGATGACTTACCCAAAGGTCAAACTGGCACCCAGACACTATGGCTCTTTCTGAGTGCTGGAAGGAATTGGCTCCTTGGCTTATCAGTTGGAAATACCTGAAACATGGAAGATACACCTGGTGTTCCACGCCTCCCTGCTTATGGAGTATCAGGAGATAGAGGCCCATAGAAGGAATTACCCTAAACCTCCTCCTGAGGTCCTAAACAAAGAGGAACACTATGAGGTAGAAGCTGTTTTAGATTCAAGGTGTCAAGGTTAGGGTACAAAGTACCTTGTCAAATGGGTAGGATATCCTGAGGCAAATAACACCTGGGAACCCTTTGCCCTCCTGAAAGGAATGGCCAACAAAGTATTTTGGGAGTTTCACAAAAGCTATCTAGACAAGCCCCAACCAATGGCAATTAAGCTCTAGGAAAGGTATATAAGGAGGAAGGATTCCCCTTCCTAAAGGACAACACCTCTTCCTTAGCCCATGTCCAACAATTCCTCATACTACTCCCCCAAACGTGCTATGCTTATTGATAAAGGAACAACCTCATCACCCTCAAGAAACTCCTCTCTGTACATTATCCTCACCATTGCCAATGCTGACACTAGACAATCTAGAAAACACAGCCACCCAAGCGTACTAGAAGGAATTTCCATACAAGTCGCGACCTCTGTCCTCACAGCCAAACCCATAGAAGGAACCAGACCGCAAACCCCATTACGGGTTGCGGGAACTCATGGCAACTACCTTGTGGAGCATCAAGGAGAAGGAAGATCAGCTCCACCTATAGCTTTAAAAGCAACGGCAGTGACTGTTCCAAGTGGACTGAGATTGGTAGCAAGAGATAGAAGAAGACCTTCAGAACATGACCAACATGAATTAGCTACAGCTGTTGTGGGAGATGTACTGGAGCCAACAATGGGTGACAGATTAGCTGCCAGACTGGCAGGACCCCCTGCTAGTAGTAGAGGTCTGCATCCCAGAGAGCTAGAAGGGCTAGGAGATGCCCTGCTCCAATGTACCACTATCTTTGCAGTAATTCAGATGGCCACCGTGCTGGCCTTGCAGAGGCTTACTAACTTCCTGGCAGGACAACCCAGAAGCAAGCACAGCAAGGTACCTTGACAACTAGCTAACACCAGTGACCAAATCAGGATACTGGCCTATACAGATGATTATTGGGCAGCCTCCTGGTACTCCCGAGGATATGATGAGGGTTATGCCCTTCTCATACGTCTGAACAAGTTCTTGGCGTTCGTCAACCTTGAACTACTCCCCACTCTCCTCTCCAATGGCAAGCCATCCCACTCATAGCCCATTAGGATCAACCCCTTTCGTGCACAACCTTGGCGAAATGAGGCCGTCCAAAAAGTACCATCTCCAGGTAATCAGGATGCCTCCACTTAGACTGAGTATGTCTGAATGATAGTGCAACAACAGTTTCAACAGGACCAAGAGGCCCTCGCCCTTCTTCTATAGGGTCAACACACTGGAAATCATGTTCAGACCACCGACAATGAACAACCCCCAAGGTATTGGAGGAATGTGGGACAAGGGAACAGAAGGGCAAGGGGAACACTGCAACAGGGGAGGAACATCGAGAGCCCCCATGAGGCTCAAACAACTTGACCAAGAAATTTGCTGCCTGTTAATACTCATAGAAGTAGCAGAAGTAAAGGAGCGCATACTCACCCTACTCAACAAACTTGAGGCCCTCCACAACCGGTTGCAAGAACTACAACATGGACTTGAGCAAAGATAGATGCATGGAACGAGATTGGCAACACCAAGGTCATCGACCCCTACTATAGGCCAAATGAAGGTTGAGGGGACTACAAGGCGGATTATTGGTAATGGAGAGGAAAGGACCCTCTACACCACAGGTACTAGTTTCATGCACAGGACAACCAACATTAACATCTGCGATGATGTTAAACTAAGCATAGGAAGGAAAACCTTGAACCTGGATGACACTCTGATCAAGATGTCATTAAACTGTGAAAAGAGAAAAAGGAAGGGGAAGTACCTGACTAGTCACATTTGGCTTACCATAGCGGCACTCATGGCGCATCTCACCCTCTCATTGTCAAGAGGTATTCTGACAAGTAATCAGACTTCCCACTAGGATCTCCAGTTTTATTGGGCCATTTCCGCATTAGAGGGCCCTCAGTTTATAATGGTTCTGACAAATAGCCTATGATATGGACATTCCTCCAATAACTTGGACCCCGTCAACTGGAAGCATGAGATGCAATGATCTACTTATATTAATGCTAGGTCACTGTCTGGAAAGCAGTGATTTTAACCCCGCTGTCAAGGTTTGACAGGTGTTTGGGTGTCTCACTTTGGATCTCCAGTTCTATAGGGTCGTTTTTGCATTAGGAGGCCCTATCATAATGCATCAGCTAGTAGTCACACCCCACTGTGCTGCCAATAGCAGCAACAAAACCACATCCGGAATGATGTAAAACTACTAAAGGCTGTTATGACTTGACTGATTGGGGCCCTTCGGGGCCAGTCTACCCGATGATTCAAGCATCACATGCTAGGCGGCTCCACTACGGAACGTACAACAAGGTATTCGGCATGTCCTTAGGAGCCGACTGAACCAATAGTTCCTCAAGACATCGGTAGAGGCTATATTGGAGGGACACAAGGTTCACACAGTAATAAGAGAGGCATTCACATGCCATGGGCTTAGGGCTTATGGGTAAGCACCTCGTCGCACTAGGATGGATTGGTGCGACTGGAGAAGTACAAGAGTAGGCACCGGCTGAGAGAGACGGCGACCACAGCTCTCCTAGGATGGAAACCCGGAGAAGCATACGGACTCTTACCCTATACTCTATACAGTATATAAGGCCCATAGAATAGGCTGAGGATCTTCAGTCTATTCTCTTCGTTCCTACGCAGTCACCACACTGTGTAACTTAGAGCCAATCATGATTCCCTCCTGTATCGTTGCCTGATACAGTCGAGACTTTGTCCACCACTCAGTCCATCATGCGACCTAGGGAAGAACCTATTACTCTTGGGTTACTGAACGAGCAGTTTGTAACACTAGAATAGACTCGCTTTTACCCCTACCTTGCACCACACTTTGCTTGCTGCTACACTCTCTCTCACAACCCTCATCGGTGGAGCCATAGACCTCCACCGAAGAGCATTACTTCACACGCCCTAGAGCAAGACCTAGGCCTAGGATTTCTACCAGGCACTAGACAGATCCACAACCAACTTCGACAGAACAATTGTCCTATCCATCAAAGGGGAAACCACTAGTATTACTCCGACACCAATCGGCCAGCTCCCCCAAACTTTGATAACTGCTCGTACCGAGAAGGACCATATTTCTTCACAAGAGAAGATGAAACAGAAGCTGAGTAGGCTTGGGACGAAATAGCAGAAGACTGGGTAGAGCCACCCCAGTACAGAAACCCCGAACCGGAAATCCCGGATACATCAGAAGAAGAAGAAGGAACATCTGAGTCCAAATCCTCGGATATTCAAACACCGATCAACACCCGAAATATTGAAGATAACACCATTATGTCGACAAATCCTACAGATCCCCCTGCAATCACATTGTCCGGAAGAGGAAAGCTTAAACTCCCTGATAACTTCGAGGGAGACAGAACACAATCACAGAAATTCATTATGAATTGCCTCCTTTTTACAGCAGAATCAGACCGGTACAAGATGGACAAGGACAAAGTCTCCCTCACCCTCTCACGTATGAGATATGGAATGGCCGGCATATGGGCAGAAAGCTTTCTGAAGAAGACAGTCAGGGCCACTCCACCCAAAACCCTCGGGACTTGGACTGACTTCTATGACAAGTTTAAACTTCAGTTTAAGGAAACAAACCTTATAGACAAGGCCCGAAGCGCTCTCATGTCTTTCTCTCAAGGGAAGATGACAGTGGATGAATATTCCAATCAATTCATTCTTATAGCCACCGACGCCGACATCACCAACAAGGAACAAGTTTCTTACTTCCAAAAATGTTAAGCGCAGTGACAATGAAGCGACTGGCACAGAGAGAGTGCCAAAAAGAAGCTCTATAACGACAGGACTGTGGTCCAGAGGGTAAGAGTCTGAAGTAGATACAACGAACAGAAGGGAGCGCACCTGTGGTCCAGAGGGTAAGAGTCTGAAGAAAGAATCGCCCTCGGACCACGGGTATTTAAGCTACAGAGAACAATAAGAAACGAAAAAGGAAGGTATGACATCAACGGGTCGTTACAGGTGGTCCACCTTACAAAGCGGTCAAAAGCTCCACCTGGAGGTCGGTCCGGAGTGTCAGTGACATCACACAGGACCGCCTCAACCGGCTAACCCGGTGAAACAACTGAAACAAAGTGAGACAAGGTGGAAAAAAGTGAGACAGTCCAAAAGGAGAAAGAAAGCAATATACCCGCTCTGGGAGTGGCTGTAGGGCCGCTCCCAGCTGCAGAGGCGAGTAATCAATGAGTCCCATAGGTGGCACGCATGTGGCACCCATGCCACATCAACCAGAACGGCCACAAACAACACACCCTCCTGATTGCACGCCTCTACAGCGTCCAAAACACCCTCCTAATGCGCCAGATCCTCTAGTCCCATCAAGCTGCAGCAAATCTTCACCTTCTCAGGTGGAACAGCCTTCGTCAGGATGTCCGCAGCGTTGTCCGCAGTAGGAACGTAGGCTGGAGCAATCACACCAGCCTCTACCTGGTCCCTGAGCCAAAAGAAACGAAGATTGTTGAGCGCAGTGAGAATGAAGCGACTGGCACAGAGAGAGTGCCAAAAAGAAGCTCTATAACGACAGGACTGTGGTCCAGAGGGTAAGAGTCTAAAGTAAATACAACGAACAGAAGGGAGCGCACCTGTGGTCCAGAGGGTAAGAGTCTGAAGAAAGAATCGCCCTCGGACCACAGGTATTTAAGCTACAGAGAACAATAAGAAACGAAATAGGAAGGTATGACATCAACGAGTCATTACAGGTGGTCCACCTTGGAGAGCGGACAAAAGATCCACCTGGAGGTCGGTCCGGAGTGTCAATGACATCACACAGGACCGCCTCAGGCGGCTAACCCGGTGAAACAACTGAAACAAGTGAGACAAGGTGAAAACAAAGTGAGACAGTCCAAAAGGAGAAAGAAAGCAATATACCCGCTCTGGGAGTGGCTGTAGTGCCGCTCCCAGCTGCAGAGGCGAGTAATCAATGAGTCCCATAGGTGGCACGCATGTGGCACCCATGCCACATCAACCAGAACGGCCACAAGCAACACACCCTCCTGATTCCACGCCTCTAGAGCGTCCATAACACCCTCCTAATGCGGCAGATCCTCCAGTCCCATCAAGCTGCAGCAAATCTTCACCTTCTCAGGTGGAACAGCCTTCGTCAGGATGTCCGCAGCGTTGTCCGCAGTAGGAACGTAGGCTGGCGCAATCACACCAGCCTCTACCTGGTCCCTGAGCCAAAAGAAACGAAGATCGAGATGCTTCATGCGCCCATGGTGCTCTGGATTCTTGCTAACTGCAACAGCCGACTGGTTATCAACGCGGAGAATCGACGGCTCAGACAGGGAGTAGCCAAGTTCAGTGAGCAAATTGCGCATCCAGACGATCTCCCGGCCCGCATCAACGGCAGCAATGAATTCTGCCTCTGTGGTCGACTGTGCAACGAGTCCCTGAAGCTTGGAGCTCCAGCTGATCGCTCCAGAGCCAATGCGCAACACATATCCACTGGTGGACCGTCCGTTGTCAGGGTTGCCTGCATGATCAGCATCACAGAACGAGGTGAAGAGCTCCTTGGAGTCAGTGGGGCCATAGACGAGTCGATAATCCAGGGTGCCTCTCAGGTAGCGAAACAAATGCTTCACAGCCTTCCAGTGCGCAATCCAGGATTCGAGTTGAAACGGCATAGGACAGAGACCGTGTGGGCGATGTCAGGACGAGTGGCGAGTGCAAGGAACAGCAAGGAACCAACAGCAGAGATATAGGGAACCTTCTTCATGTACTCCTTGTCCTCAGTCGATACAGGGGCCATGGAGACAGAGAGATTGGTGCCAGGGACCATGGGGTCTTCACAGGGGTCGAGTCGGCCTGTCCGTAACGCTCCAGCATGTCTAGGATGTACTGGCGCTGGGAGAGCATCAGGCGACGATTGGCGCGATCCCTGGCAATCTCTATCCCAAGAAGAGCGGTGGTGGGTCCCAAATCGCGAAGCTTGAACGACCTAGAGAGCTCAACAACAAGATCATCGAGCAGGGACAGGGAATTCGATG
The DNA here is from genome assembly GCA_039111635.1 of Heterobasidion occidentale. NCBI lineage: Eukaryota > Fungi > Basidiomycota > Agaricomycetes > Russulales > Bondarzewiaceae > Heterobasidion > Heterobasidion occidentale. The sequence continues at coordinate 83,911 of JBCAQO010000015.1, read as the reverse complement.
CAAAAGTGCAGTCATCCACAAAGACTGGCAGAATGACCTTGACCTGATCCTTGGCATAGACATAGATGCTGTTGTCAGAGTAGATCGCCTTGAATCCCATGCGCTCCAGTACCGCCTTGAGCTTCCTGTACCACAGCCGACTCGCCTGCTTCAGCCCATACAAGCCCTTCATCAAGCGACAGACCATCTCAGGACCTCCCTGCTCAAATCCCTCAGGCTGCTCCATATACACCACAGTGTCCAGATCGCCATTGATAAACGCATGGGAGATGTCCACAGAGCGCAGGTGAAAGTCCTCGAGGGCAGAGAGAGCAAGGATAGCACGAATGGCTGCAAACTTGGCTGTGGGGCGAATGTCTCGAAATAATCAAACCCAGGGCGCTGACTGAAGCCCTTGGCGACGAGACGAGCCTTGTAGCGTTCGACAGAGCCATCCGTGTTGTGCTTCACCTTGAAAACCCAACGAGAACCAATCGCCTTGCAGCCCTCAGGAGTGGAACAATGTCCCAGGTGCGATTCCGAGCATGCGCCTCCATCTCTTCCTCTGCCGCCTTCTGCCACTCATCTGCATCAGGGCGCTTCATTGCCTGACGATACGTCGACGGCTCAGCCTTTTCGCACCAGAGGTGAACAGGGCACGCTCGACTTCAGCCAGAAATGCGTCCTCAACAATGGGTTCCATCTCTGCATCTCCAGAAGCATCAGGGGCGTCCTGAGCGGAGTCCGAATGAGCATCATCGTCTCCAGGCAGCGTCCTAAGCTTCCACCATTCACCAGGAGCGCGACGAGTGCGAGTAGAGCGTCGAGTAACAGATGGACCTGGTTCAGGGGTGGCAGAGCGATTCCTAGAGCGTGTTCTGAGAGCAGGAGGTGGCGCTGGAATGACAGGAGGGGGAGCATCAGGAGGGACAACAACAGGAGCAAGAGGTGGAGGAGGTGCTGGGTCTGCCACAGGATGATCCTGATCAATGGGAGCGTCTTCCAGGTGACCAGCAGGAGGAGGAGCATCTGCTTCCCCCCCCAGAATCGGCACCGGATCAACATCTGCATCCCAAAGACTAAACAGAGACGAAGGAGGAGGGGTGGCAGACTGGGTGTTAGCATCAAAGTGGCGAGTCCCAGGAAAGAATCGCTCATCAAAGTCTGCCCTTTCCGAAATGATGACCTTCCGAGTCGCAGGATTGTAGAACTTCCACGCCTTGTAGCCCTCAGGGTACCCAATAAACACGCACTTCTCCATATGCGATCCAAATCCATCCCTTTTGTCCCTCTGCACATGCACATAAGCCAAGCAGCCCCAGACCCGCAAGTGCGAAACATCCGGTTTCTTTCCATGGACCATCTCAAATGGCGTCTTGCCCTTCAGGGTAGATGTCCAGAGTCGATTCCAGACGTGCACATAAGCGGCAGAGCCTCGCCCCAGAAAACAAGTGGCAAATGGGATTCAGAGAGCATAGCAGTGAGGGCCTCCATGATGGTGCGATTGGCACGCTCTGCCACGCCGTTCTGCTGTGGCCGATTGCGCGCCGTGTGCCTCCTAGCGATCCCATGCTCCAAACAAAACGAGTCCCAGGCATTAGACATGTACTCTCCTCCCTTGTCATCCTGCAAGCCAAAATGCGCTGTCCAGTCAGATTCTCCACATAGGCCTTGTAGCGCTTGAAAGCCTCAAACGCGTCGCTCTTCAAGCGCAGGACATAGACCACTTGAGCTTGGTGAACTCATCAATGAAGGTGATCCAGTAGCGCATTCCAGAGTGAGTGGCAACAGGGAGAGGACCATGGAGATCAGAATGGACGAGTTCAAGCGGCTTGGAGGTGACAGAGCCAGTGGAGGGGAAGGGGTGAGCATGCATCTTGCCAGAGAGACAGGGCTCGCACACAGGGTCAGGCTGCACGTCCGAATCGAGCTGTAGACCAGTAACGAGACGCTCCTTGACCATTTTCTGCACCCCAGCATGGTGGTGGTGACAGAGACGACGATGCCACAGGGACCAATCGAGAGGGAGAGTAGAAGCGGCACCAGCAGACTGCAAAACAACGGTGGAGGTGGTCCCTTGGAGATAGGCGTTGTTGGAACCATCAGGAACGATCGCCATAAACCACACTGCACCGTCCCGGGAGAAATGCATCGAAGATCCTTCTATTAGCACAGAAAAGTGCTTGTGCTGAGTCAAATACAGCACAGACAGGAGATTACAGCCAAGATCAGGGACGTGTAGGACGTTTGAGAACTCCACAGACTGCGCCCTTTACCTCCAACAACCGGATTGAACACCACAGTCCCAACACCAGCAGAATAGATGACAGACGAGTCTGCAAGACGAATGGGAACGACGAAGGGACGATAGTGGCGAAGCCAGTGGCGATGGGGCGTCATATGAGAGGTCGCACCTGTGTCCGCGTTCCAATCGAGGTCAGTGACGAGTGAGGGGGCTGTGGACGAAGGGGATGGAGCAGGGGAACGAAAACTTGCATTGCCTGCAAACTGCATCGGACCAGAGGCCTCAGGGGCCTGAACCGAGTGGGCCTGGTGTGGCTTCGACTTCTTCAGCTCCTCATTGATCCTCTTGAAGCACCTGTCATCAGTGTGGCCAGTGGCACCGCAGAAGTCGCACTTGTACTGCTTCCTGGGCTGCTTGGAACGTTTGTAGGAGGTAGAGGAAGAGGAGGGGGATGAAGGAAAGGATGCCACAAGGGCCTGTGCAGAGTCTGTGGCATCAGAACGACGCGCACGGTTCAAATCCTCGCGCCTGAACGCGTCCTCGAGCTTGGAGCGAGACAAGACGTCCATGAGACTGAGGGAGGAGCGGAAGGTCTCAAACTCGGAGGGGAGAGACCACAAGAGCGCCATGCAAGTCAGCTCCTCGTCCTGCTTCTTGAGATCGAAGCCAGAGTCGCGGAGGTTCCTCAGGACGCGCATAGACTCGTCCACACGATGAATGAGGGACTGGAGGGACTCATCGTTGCGCTTCTTGATCGAAAAGAGGTCCTCCATCGCGTTGAAACGCGATCCAGCAGACTTCTTGTTGAACTGCTCCTCCAATGTGGTCCAAATAGCGATGGGGTCGTCCTCAATGCCGTCCAAAACGCCTCTGAACTGCTCCTCAACCGAAAGTAAGAGCGCACCAGCAGCCTTCTGAGCATTCCTCTTCCACTCTGCCACCTCCCTTGCCTCAGCAGGCTTCTCCTTCGTGCCAACAGGGGCTGTCTCATCACCAGAGACCAAAAGCCACAGGCCTTTGAGACGAAGCCAGGCCTTGATCTCCTTGGACCAGGAAGGATAGTTGCAATTATTGAGAGGGGAGACGGAAGGGAGAGCGAATGAAGGGTCAGACATGGTGTGGCACGAGTGGCACGAGCAGGGAAAGGTGTTGGAAGCGATGTGGGACGATAGGAAAGGCAGGGAGAGCAATGGGGAAGATGTGGCAGCAAAGAGGTGTGGCCAGAAAGGTGTGGCACAGCAGATGGGAGACCAGAAAGTGTCGATAAAACAATGTAGAGCAAAGTCGCTAGAGCGCAGGGCCCATAACCTGTTAAGCGCAGTGACAATGAAGCGACTGGCACAGAGAGAGTGCCAAAAAGAAGCTCTATAACGACAGGACTGTGGTCCAGAGGGTAAGAGTCTGAAGTAGATACAACGAACAGAAGGGAGCGCACCTGTGGTCCAGAGGGTAAGAGTCTGAAGAAAGAATCGCCCTCGGACCACGGGTATTTAAGCTACAGAGAACAATAAGAAACGAAAAAGGAAGGTATGACATCAACGGGTCGTTACAGGTGGTCCACCTTACAAAGCGGTCAAAAGCTCCACCTGGAGGTCGGTCCGGAGTGTCAGTGACATCACACAGGACCGCCTCAACCGGCTAACCCGGTGAAACAACTGAAACCAAGTGAGACAAGGTGGAAACAAAGTGAGACAGTCCAAAAGGAGAAAGAAAGCAATATACCCGCTCTGGGAGTGGCTCTAGGGCCGCTCCCAACTGCAGAGGCGAGTAATCAATGAGTCCCAAAGGTGGCACGCATGTGGCACCCATGCCACATCAACCAGAACGGCCACAAACAACAAAAAAGGGCTTGACCCGAGGGTCATAGACAAAATCTATGACAAAGAAACACCACCAAAGGACACAATCCAAGATTGGGTCAATACTGCCTGTGAAATAGATGGATGCTTAAGAGCCCGAAGTGCTCAAAAGGCAATCCTCGCCAACTCCACCTCATTCCAAAGCAACTTCCTCAATCGCTTTCATCTCCAACCCACTCGCCGCTATAATTCTACCAACGCTCTTTGCAGAATGAACAACCAGGTGGTTGACATGGACATTGACGCCTCTCGTAAGCAAGACACCAACCAGAACAAGCATGTATATGATGGCAAGCCCTCTACCCGCTGCTTTAATTGTGGGAAATCAGGGCATTGGGCATCTGATTGCTGTTCCCCTCATAGAGGCATTCCCCCTTCTTGAGGAAATCCATGCAAGTCAATGGGCGGAGGAGGTAGAAGAACTCGCGCTACAGACTTGGAGGATGAAGACGAGCAAGAATCCCCGCTGGGAGACGATGCGGGACTACATAGAGGATTGGAGGAGGGGAGTTCTCATGGCCACCACGGTTGGGTATCACAACCTAGTCATCCAGTGGAACGTCAGGACCCTCCCGCAAGGAGTGGAGGATCACGCCAAAGCGATGGAGAACGCTACGTACCGCCCAACGGACGACGAGGCAACGGACCCATCCATGATATTAATGGCGTCCGAGAGCTCTTCAGAGAAGTAGGGGAGGTAAAGGCCAAACAGATGTTGACGGATCTAATGGTGGATTTTTCCTGACCTCTCCTTCACCAGCCAAAGAGAGGGGGTCAAGAAAACCCGAGTATGATTCCCCGTCATGTATTCGAATCGGAGCAATGAGCAGCCACATCATTATCCCCATTCGACTTGACGTGCGATTGACAACTCGAGGAAGAAGTGCTGGAGCCAGAGCCGCCATCGACTCAGCCTGCGAAGGGATCTTGGTGAACGAAAAATGGGTACAAAAGCACAACCTTCCAACCTATCCTTTAAACCGCCTTATCTGCGTTCGCAATGTCGATGACACCATCAACAAGGCAGGCCTCATTCAACGAGGCCTAGACGTAAATCTCACCGTTAAGGATAGACGAGGGAGAACTCACACAGAACGCGTCCAGATGTTCATCACCAATCTAGGGAAAGACGACATGCTCCTAGGAACAGATTGGTTGAAATACCACGACCCCTCCATCGGGTGGAGGCGCCGTGAAGTACACTTTGATCGATGCCCCAGAGATTGCCAACAACCATATGGGTTTACCAAGGCAAGGGAAAAGCCTACCAGGAAGGCATGGCTAGCGAAACTACGCGGTGACAAGATTCCCCAGCGAACAAAACCACATCTTGTCTCAGAACCGGTAGGACCTCCGTGGACTTGGACTAAAGAACAATGGAGCCAAGTATCCGCGAAGGAATGGAAATCTTGGTTCCTCTCCCTGTTGGAGCACAATTGCCGACAAGCCAAGGCTCGAAAATGGCTTGAGGAGCAAGTAACTGAAAGGAAGGAACACTGGCAGGCTCAGCAAGAGACAGCCCAAAGCGAAGCTTCAGAAGAAGTCGCTGATAAAGTGCAAACACTGTTTGACTCCCCCGCAACGGATCGCGGAGAAGAACCCGTCATCAGAAAGGTAGCCCCCAAATCTTCGGGGTTCGCTAGTTTTGACAAAGACCTGGAAGAGGAAATCAACACGATCGATTTGAAAAATCGCGTACCGTCGGAATACCACTCCTACCTCGACATCTTCAGCGAAAGAAGATCACAGAGACACCCCAAGCACACCATATTGTTGAGCGCAGTGAGAATGAAGCGACTGGCACAGAGAGAGTGCCAAAAAGAAGCTCTATAACGACAGGACTGTGGTCCAGAGGGTAAGAGTCTGAAGTAGATACAAAGAACAGAAGGGAGCGCACCTGTGGTCCAGAGGGTAAGAGTCTGAAGAAAGAATCGCCCTCGGACCACAGGTATTTAAGCTACAGAGAACAATAAGAAACAAAATAGGAAGGTATGACATCAACGGGTCATTACAGGTGGTCCACCTTACAAAGCGGTCAAAAGCTCCACCTGGAGGTCGGTCCGGAGTGTCAATGACATCACACAGGACCGCCTCAGCCGGCTAACCCGGTGAAACAACTGAAACAAAGTGAGACAAGGTGGAAACAAAGTGAGACAGTCCAAAAGGAGAAAGAAAGCAATATACCCGCTCTGGGAGTGGCTGTAGGGCCGCTCCCAGCTGCAGAGGCGAGTAATCAATGAGTCCCATAGGTGGCACGCATGTGGCACCCATGCCACATCAACCAGAACGGCCACAAACAACACACCCTCCTGATTGCACGCCTCTAGAGCGTCCAAAACACCCTCCTAATGCGGCAGATCCTCCAGTCCCATCAAGCTGCAGCAAATCTTCACCTTCTCAGGTGGAACAGCTTTCGTCAGGATGTCCGCAGCGTTCTCCGCAGTAGGAACGTAGGCTGGCGCAATCACACCAGCCTCTACCTGGTCCCTGAGCCAAAAGAAACGAAGATCGAGATGCTTCATGCGCCCATGGTGCTCTGGATTCTTGCTAACTGCAACGGCCGACTGGTTATCAACGCGGAGAATCGACGGCTCAGAGAGGGAGTAGCCAAGTTCAGTTAGCAAATTCCGCATCCAGACGATCTCCCGGCCCGCATCAACGGCAGCAATGAATTCTGCCTCTGTGGTCGACTGTGCAACGAGTCCCTGGAGCTTGGAGCTCCAGCTGATCGCTCCAGAGCCAATGCGCAGCACATATCCACTGGTGGACCGTCCGTTGTCAGGGTTGCCTGCATGATCAGCATCACAGAACGAGGTGAAGAGCTCCTTGGAGTCAGTGGGGCCATAGACGAGTCGATAATCCAGGGTGCCTCTCAGGTAGCGAAACAAATGCTTCACAGACTTCCAGTGCCCAATCCCAGGATTCGAGTTGAATCGGCATAGGACAGAGACCGTGTGGGTGATGTCAGGACGAGTGGCGAGTGCAAGGAACAGCAGGGAACCAACAGCAGAGATATAGGGAACCTTCTTCATGTACTCCTTGTCCTCAGTCGATACAGGGGCCATGGAGACAGAGAGATTGGTGCCAGGGACCATGGGAGTCTTCACAGGGGTCGAGTCGGCCTGTCCATAACGCTCCAGCATGTCTAGGATGTACTGGCGCTGGGAGAGCATCAGGCGACGATTCGCGCGATCCCTGGCAATCTCTATCGCAAGAAGAGCCGTGGTGGGTCCCAAATCGCGAAGTTTGAACGACCTAGAGAGCTCAACAACAAGATCATCGAGCAGGGACAGGGAATTCGATGCAAAAGTGCAGTCATCCACAAAGACTGGCAGAATGACCTTGACCTGATCCTTGGCATAGACATAGATGCTGTTGTCAGAGTAGATCGCCTTGAATCCCATGCGCTCTAGTACCGCCTTGAGCTTCCTGTACCATAGCCGACTCGCCTGCTTCAGCCCATACAAGCCCTTCATCAAGCGACAGACCATCTCAGGACCTCCCTGCTCAAATCCTTCAGGCTGCTCCATATACACCACAGTGTCCAGATCGCCATTGATGAACGCATGGGAGATGTCCACAGAGCGCAGGTGAAAGTCCTCCAGGGCAGAGAGAGCAAGGATGGCACGAATGGCTGCAAACTTGGCTGTGGGGGCGAATGTCTCGAAATAATCAAACCCAGGGCGCTGACTGAAGCCCTTGGCGACGAGACGAGCCTTGTAGCGTTCGACAGAGCCATCCGTGTTGTGCTTCACCTTGAAAACCCAACGAGAACCAATCGCCTTGCAGCCCTCAGGGAGTGGAACAATGTCCCAGGTGCGATTCCGAGCATGCGCCTCCATCTCTTCCTCTGCCGCCTTCTGCCACTCATCTCCATCAGGGCGCTTCATTGCCTGACGATACGTCGACGGCTCAGAGGTGAACAGGGCACGCTCGACTTCAGCCAGAAATGCGTCCTCAACAATGGGTTCCATCTCTGCATCTCCAGAAGCATCAGGGGCGTCCTCAGCGGAGTCCGAATGAGCATCATCGTCTCCAGGCAGCGTCCTAAGCTTCCACCATTCACCAGGAGCGCGACGAGTGCGAGTGGAGCGTCGAGTAACAGATGGACCTGGTTCAGGGGTGGCAGAGCGATTCCTAGAGCGTGTTCTGAGAGCAGGAGGTGGCGCTGGAATGACAGGAGGGGGAGCATCAGGAGGGACAACAACAGGAGCAAGAGGTGGAGGAGGTGCTGGGTCTGCCACAGGATGATCCTGATCAATGGGAGCGTCTTCCAGGTGACCAGCAGGAGGAGGAGCATCTGCTTCCCCCCCCAGAACCGGCACCGGATCAACATCTGCATCCCAAAGACTAAACAGAGACGAAGGAGGAGGGGTGGCAGACTGGGTGTTAGCATCAAAGTGGCGAGTCCCAGGAAAGAATCGCTCATCAAAGTCTGCCCTTTCCGAAATGATGACCTTCCGAGTCGCAGGATTGTAGAACTTCCACGCCTTGTAGCCCTCAGGGTACCCAATAAACACGCACTTCTCCATATGCGATCCAAATCCATCCCTTTTGTCCCTCTGCACATGCACATAAGCCAAGCAGCCCCAGACCCGCAAGTGCGAAACATCTGGTTTCTTTCCATGGACCATCTCAAGTGGCGTCTTGCCCTTCAGGGTAGATGTCCAGAGTCGATTCCAGACGTGCACATAAGCGGCAAGAGCCTCGCCCCAGAAAACAAGCGGCAAACGCGATTCAGAGAGCATGGCAGTGAGGGCCTCCATAATGGTGCGATTGGCACGCTCTGCTACGCCGTTCTGCTGTGGCCGATTGCGCGCCGTGTGCCTCCTAGTGATCCCATGCTCCAAACAAAACGAGTCCCAGGCATTAGACATGTACTCTCCTCCCTTGTCATCCTGCAAGGCCAAAATGCGCTGTCCAGTCAAGTTCTCCACATAGGCCTTGTAGCGCTTGAAAGCGTGAAACGCGTCGCTCTTCAAGCGCAGGACATAGACCACCTTGAGCTTGGTAAACTCATCAATGAAGGTGATCCAGTAGCGCATTCCAGAGTGAGTGGCAACAGGGAGAGGACCATGGAGATCAGAGTGGACGAGCTCAAGCGGTTTGGAGGTGATAGAGCCAGTGGAGGGGAAGGGGTGAGCGTGCATCTTGCCAGAGAGACAGGGTTCGCACACAGGGTCAGGCTGCACATCCGAATCGAGCTGTAGACCAGTAACGAGTCGTTCCTTGACCATTTTCTGTACCCCAGCATGGTGGTGGTGGCAGAGACGACGATGCCACAGGGACAAATCAAGAGGGAGAGTAGAAGCGGCACTAGCAGACTGCAAAACAACGGTGGAGGTGGTCCCTTGGAGATAGGCGTTGTTGGAACCATCAGGAACGATCGCCATGAACCACACTGCACCGTCCTGGGAGAAATGCATCGAACATCCTTCTATTAGCATAGAGAAGTGCTTGTGCTGAGTCAAATACAGCACAGACAGGAGATTACAGCCAAGATCAGGGACATGCAGGACGTTTGAGAACTCCACAGACTGCGCCCTCTTGCCTCCAACGACCGGATTGAACACCACAGTCCCAACACCAGCAGAGTAGATGACAGACGAGTCTGCAAGACGAATGGGAACGACGAAGGGACGATAGTTGCGAAGCCAGTGGCGATGGGGCGTCATATGAGAGGTCGCACCTGTGTCCGCGTTCCAATCGAGGTCAGTGACGAGTGAGGGGGCTGTGGATGCAGGGGATGGAGCAGGGGAACGAAAACTTGCATTGCCTGCAAACTGCATCGGACCAGAGGCCTCAGGGGCCTGAACCGAGTGGGCCTGGTGTGGCTTGGACTTCTTTAGCTCCTCATTGATCCTCTTGAAGCACCTGTCATCAGTGTGGCCAGTGACACCGCAGAAGTCGCACTTGTACTGCTTCCTAGGTGGCCTGGAACGTCTGTAGGAGGTGGAGGAAGAGGAGGGGGATGAAGGAAAGGATGCCACAAGGGCCTGTGCAGAGTCTGTGGCATCAGAACGACGCGCACGGTTCAAATCCTCGCGCCTGAACGCATCCTCGAGCTTGGAGCGAGAGAAGACGTCCATGAGACTGAGGGAGGAGCGGAAGGTCTCAAACTCGGAGGGGAGAGACCACAAGAGCGCCATGCAAGTCAGCTCCTCGTCCTGCTTCTTGAGATCGAAGCCAGAGTCGCGGAGGTTCCTCAGGACGCGCATAGACTCGTCCACACGATGAATGAGGGACTGGAGGGACTCATCGTTGCGCTTCTTGATCAAAAAGAGGTCCTCCATCGCGTTGAAACGCGATCCAGCAGACTTCTTGTTGAACTGCTCCTCCAATGTGGTCCAAATAGCGATGGGGTCGTCCTCAATGCCATCCAAGATGCTGAACTGCTCCTCAACCGAAAGTAAGAGCGCACCAGCAGCCTTCTGAGCATTCCTCTTCCACTCTGCCACCTCCCTTGCCTCAGCAGGCTTCTCCTTCGTGCCAACAGGGGCTGTCTCATCACCAGAGACCAAAAGCCACAGGCCTTTGAGACGAAGCCAGGCCTTGATCTCCTTGGACCAGGAAGGATAGTTGCGATTATTGAGAGGGGAGACGGAAGGGAGAGCGAATGAGGGGTCAGACATGGTGTGGCACGAGTGGCACGAGCAGGGAAAGGTGTTGGAAGCGATGTGGGATGATAGGAAAGGCAGGAAAGCAATGGGGAAGATGTGGCAGCAAAGAGGTGTGGCCAGAAAGGAGTGGCACAGCAGATGGGAGACCAGAAAGTGTCGATAAAACGATGTAGAGCAAAGTCGCTAGAGCGCAGGGCCCATAACCTGTTGAGCGCAGTGAGAATGAAGCGACTGGCACAGAGAGAGTGCCAAAAAGAAGCTCTATAACGACAGGACTGTGGTCCAGAGGGTAAGAGTCTGAAGTAGATACAACGAACAGAAGGGAGCGCACCTGTGGTCCAGAGGGTAAGAGTCTGAAGAAAGAATCGCCCTCGGACCACAGGTATTTAAGCTACAGAGAACAATAAGAAACAAAATAGGAAGGTATGACATCAACGGGTCATTACAGGTGGTCCACCTTACAAAGCGGTCAAAAGCTCCACCTGGAGGTCGGTCCGGAGTGTCAATGACATCACACAGGACCGCCTCAGCCGGCTAACCCGGTGAAACAACTGAGACAAAGTGAGACAAGGTGAAAACAAATTGAGACAGTCCAAAAGGAGAAAGAAAGCAATATACCCGCTCTGGGAGTGGCTCTAGGGCCGCTCCCAGCTCCAGAGGCGAGTAATCAATGAGTCCCAAAGGTGGCACGCATGTGGCACGCATGCCACATCAACCAGAACGGCCACAAACAACATTGATCTGAACGGTAGGTGAGTGATGGGTGTTGGAGTCAGATAGGAGGGTAGGTAGGAGCTCCAGATTGACGAAGGTAGAAAACTTATCAGGGCAAATGAGAAGGGCATACTCCCTATTGGTTCCCTGAGCATACTAGGAGGCAGCTCCATGGTCCTCTGCGTAAGCGAGGAGTCTGACCTGGTTGCTGGGGTCTGCCAGCCATCAAGGTACTTCACTGTGCTTGCTCCCGGGTTGCCTGCAGAGATTGTGGTGCGTTAGAGAAGGGCATCTCCTAGCTCTTCCAACTGTCTGGGGTGTAGATCTCCACCACCGGTAGGGGGTCTTGGCAGTTTGGCAGTCGGTGTGTGAACTGCTTCTGGCTCTGGTATATCTCACTGAGCAGTAATAGGCGGTTCATGGTGGTCATGGTCTAGATGTCTTCCTCTGCCTCTTGCAACTAGTTCCAGTTGATTTGAAGGTGCCGATGTTGTCACTTCTGGAGTTGCTGACAAAACAGGACCTTCTTCTCTCAAATGTTCTATAGAGTAGTTGTCATTAACTCCCTCAATCCTTGGCAGGGTTCTCGACTTGGCTCCGAGGTCTACTATAGCGAAGCTGGTGGTGATTGGTATGGGAACTCTATCTGGAGTCTCTGGATGGCTGCTTCTGCCAGGAGGTCTAATGTTGGGGTTCGGAACTGTGAAGATGACATCTAGAGAGGATTTTCTAGAGGAGAACAATGTGGTTCCTTCATTAATGAGCATGGCGTGTTCAAGAGAGTAGTATGAGGAGTGATTGGACATGTACTTGGGAAAGGGGAATTTGTTGTTCTAAGAAGGGGAGATACCCCTCCTTATATACCTTTTCTAGAGTTTAATCACCGTAGGTCGCGGCTTGTCTAGATAGTTTTTGTGAAACTCTCGAAGTGCCTCATTGGCTGATCCTTTCAGAAGGGCAAAGGGTTCCCAGGGATTGTCTGCCTTGGGGTACCCTAGCCACTTAATAAGGTACTTGGTCCCTTGTCCCTGGCACCTTGAGTCCAAAATGGCTTTCACTTCATAGTGTTCTTCCTCGTTTAGGACTTCTGGAGGTGGCCTAGGGTAGTTTCTTCCATGTGCCTCTATTTCCTGATACTTGGTGAGTAGGGAGGCATAGAACACCAAATGTGTTGTTTGTGGCCGTTCTGGTTGATGTGGCATGGGTGCCACATGCGTGCCACCTTACAGACTCATTGATTACTCGCCTCTGCAGCTGGGAGCGGCCCTAGAGCCACTCCCAGAGCGGGTATATTGCTTTCTTTCTCCTTTTGGACTGTCTCACTTTGTTTTCACCTTGTCTCACTTCGTTTCAGTTGTTTCACCGGGTTGGCTGACTCAGGCGGTCCTGTGTGATGTCATTGACACTCCGGACCGACCTACAGGTGGAGCTTTTGACCGCTCCACAAGGTGGACCACCTGTAATGACCCGTTGATGTCATACCTTCCTATTTCGTTTCTTATTGTTCTCTGTAGCTTAAATACCTGTGGTCCGAGGGCGATTCTTTCTTCAGACTCTTACCCTCTGGACCACAGGTGCGCTCCCTTCTGTTCTTGGTATCTACTCACAGTCCTGTCGTTATAGAGCTTCTTTTTGGCACTCTCTCTGTGCCAGTCGCTTCATTCTCACTGCGCTCAACAAAATGTATCTTCCATGTTTCAGATATTTCCAACCAATAAGTTAGAGGGCCGATTCTTTCAATCACTTAGAAAGGGCTATAGTGCCTGGGTACCAGCTAGAGTTTCAGGTGAGTTGTCCGAATATGTGTTCCTTCTAACCAAACTTGGGTTCCTACTTCCCACTATGGAAGTTTCTGATGTAGGTCCCGGTCTTTGGCGTGCTGCGCTGCCATTTGCAAACTGGTGGCAGCTTCCTTCTGCACTTCTTGGATCCACTGTAAACATTCAGCCACCACAGGCACCTTGGTCTCTAGAGCTGAGTCGACTGAATATGAAGGATTGTACCCATAGAGGATTTTGAACGGCAACTTCCCAGTCGCAGAGTGTTTTTGGGCGTTGTGGGAGAATTCTGTGAAAGGAAGCAAGTCCACCAAGTTGTCTTGGTGGTAGTTGCAAAAAATCTGCAGGAATTGTTCGATCTGACCTGTTCTGTTTCTCTATCCATCTGGGGGTGATAGGCCGTGCTAAGGGCTGGAATGATCCCTAAACCCTTCCATAGTTTCTGTGTGAACTTTGCTGCAAATTGAGAATCTCTATCAGACACCACCTTGGTCGGTAAGCCATATCTTTAAACACATTGTTCTGGAAAAGTATTGTGGTTTCTTCTGCTATTATCGTTTTTTTGCACAGAGTTATGACTATTCCTTTTGACAGTCCTTGGTCAACTACCACATTCATTGAATTATAACCCCTGCTTTCAGAGAGATCTGTCACAAAATTGGTAGAGATGAAGTGTTAGAGAACATCTGTGGTTTCCAAGGGTTGGATTGGAGGATGGGTCCTGTGGAGCAGGTTCTTGGTGGACTGGCACACTGCACATCCATCCACATACTGATGGACAAATTTTGTCATGCTTGGCCACCAATAATAGCATTGTATTAGTTCCAGGGTTTTCGCTCGACCTGGATGTCCAGTGGCCATAGTGTCATGATGGATCTTGATGATTGTTCCTTAGAAGAGGTCATCTTTTGATACACATATGTAACCGTTGTGTCACGTTATTCTGTCATGGTGTGTCCACTTTCCTAAATCTCCTTGTATTGCTTGTGGTCTTTTTTCAAGTATTTCTTGAGAGCAACATTGACTAGTAGGTCATGATCTGACCGTGAATGTCAAATAAGGGAGAGTATATCTGAAGATTTAATTTCCATTGCTTTGATGTGTATACTTTTGTTGGGTTTGACCAAGGTTTTGCTAGATTCGGTGAAAAGTTCGGATGGTAGTAGAGTCTGTGCTTTGTTATCAGATTCCATCCCCTAACTAAGGTCTAGACACCTGGACACAGCATTGGCATAATTTGTTGTTCCTAATTTGTAGCTAAGTTGGAAGTCAAACTGGGACAAAAACAGACTCCAGCAAGCTTGTCGTCTTGACAAGTCTTGGGTGGTTTGGAAGTAAATCAGATTTTTGTGATCCGTCCAGATCTTGAAGGGATGTCTGGTGCCTTTGAGATACATCTGGAAAACCGCTCCCTTGCATTAGCTCTAGATTATATCTAATAGTATCTAGAATTGTCTAGAAGTGTTAATAGCATCTAAAAGTGTCTAATTTCCTAATTGGGAGCAACCCATTGTAAGCATTGGATGGAATTTCCAAATCAGGAAGTATCTCTTTCAGTGGCTCAAAAGACAGTTTCTAATTTCATGTTATTAGCACTAATTTTGTACCAAGAAGCCTTTAATTAGCAGCAGGAAATAGCAGGTACTACTGATCTATCAGCGAGAAGGTACTGATGTGGCACATGCTACGCTGTTTTAGCACCTGGCACCATCACCTTATAGCTCTTTCACTGACTTTCCAGCTGCCTTTGCAGTTTCCAAATTACATTGTGTGCCTTCTGTATGGCCTCGTTCTAGTTCTGCTCAAGTGTGTGTGTATCTGTCCAGCTCGATGTTTCATGCATGGAGCACCTTATCATCCTGCTCAAGCCTGCCATCTAGCGAGACAGACATGCTGTGCCTTACCCAACTTTATTTCAGTAGCTCCATCTGCTACATAAGGTTGTTCAACTGCTTTTGCAGTAGGTCATTCCTGCACATGTGTTTGCACTGTCTCTTGCACATTCATAGAGGCAGCCTGACAGCTGCACAGCAACTCTGCAAGCTGATGCAGCAGACATAAACTGTGCAGCACAAATTTGATTTTTACCCTATATAAAGTGTATTCCTTATTTTCTATTGGTTTATTATCTTTTTAGCAGATGCTTAAATTGAAACATGAAAGACCTAATCTTTTGGGTATTTATAGACCTGTTTATTTATAAGATAGAGGAAAGATAAGTGCTGAATAACATCAAAAATGTTAACATTATTTATATTAGATCTACTTATTGAGATTACCAGGGTAATATGTTAGACTCTGTGGCTTAGTGGCTTAGAGCATTTGTCTCAGGTGCTTGCATACATGAGATTGTTGGTTCAATTTTGGCACAAGACAAGTTTGTCACAAGGTATATGATATGGTTTAACTGTTCAATTAGTACTCTAATAAACATGACTTTATAAAAACTCTAAGAGAACTTTGATGCTAGATTTATTCTTATTTTTCCAAAATTTTAAGTTATAATCAATGTTAATAATTCCTAATTTAGAAAAATCATATCTAATTAGAATAGGATTAGAGGGGGGTAAGCTAAAAGTCTCTAATCCTAATTATTCTTAATAAGGCATAAATAGAACTAATTAGAGCATAATATAAGAGAGTAATTTTCCAGATGTAGTGTTTCTAGTGTTCTAGTGCCTTGATAATGGCAAGTAACTTGCAGTCATGCACATCTTATTTCTGCTCCAGAGGGAGGAGAAAATGACCCAGTGAGGTAAGCAACTGGGTGCCAGTTATTATCAGGTCTTTTTTATAAGAGGACTGCTCCATATGCCAAGAGGGATGCATCCGTTACTAACTGGTATGGTTGCATGGGGTTAGGGTATAACAGGACGGGTTGACTGATAAAGGCCTTTTTTTATTGGTCAAAAGCCCGTTGGCAATCTGTTGTCTAGTCCTATTTGGTATCTTTCTTGGTAAGGTCATGCAATAGTTAGGCAATCAAAGAAAACTTGTCAATAAATTGCCAATAGAAGTTTCCAAGATCCAAGAAAGAACGAATGTCGCGGACTGTACAGGGATCTGGCCATTTTTCAATGGCATCGATCTTTGAGTCTTCCATGGCGACATTGTCCTTAGAAATAGTCTACCCTAGATAATTGAGTTTTTCTTTGTGGAACTCATATTTCTTGGGTTTGAGGTAAAGATCATTGTCACACAGGATTTGTGTTAGGACCGCGTCCTAACACGTGCTTCGCACGTAAATAGATGGGCTGGTCAAGTGCTTCGGATGTGCTACAGACTCGGACCGTTCCCCATGACTCATTACTATTTACATGCTCGCTGCATGAACACTTACTTACGGTTCCTAGTTCTTGATGCGGACAGACTTTAGTTCCTGGCCTTGTTCCTGGTTCCTAATCGATCGTGATGTGCCTTGGTATTTGATATGGATGTGGACAGACATTAGTGATCCGGTACTATACTTAGATCAATGACACATCTTAGCTTATGGATCTCGATCGTTGACTTCGGTACCTGAGAAGCGCACAGACCAGATCGTGATCCTGCCCTAGATACCTCTTTGTATATTTAGCTGAGATGAGCTTCTAAGAAGCTCAGCTCGTTCACCTGTAATGCGCTTGATCTCTGCACTGCACCCGGTGTCTGGCTAACTTCCTAGCCCACACTTTGTGATCTCTGTCAGATCTGAGAAACTCTTTACACGGTCTGATGATGCACTGGACTTGTCTCCCTTCCCTCCCCTCCCTCTACTCATCCACTTCTACACCGGCCTAGCTGCCTTTCGTGTTCTCAGTTGGACACCTCCTCGTGTCATCTGTTGGATAGGAGAAGATCTCAAAGATCACCTTCTTAATATCTTCGAGAACAAAGCAGACAGCAACCCCGAGTTCCTTGAAAGAGCCCAAAGACGATCCGTCGTCTTTATCCATTGGAGTCTATGACTTTACGACCCAGTGGAGGTTTAGCCTAGGGACCCCTTTGTGCATTGGTGCACGTGATAGGTCTCTGACCTAACAATTTGGAGGACTTGTCAAACAACCAAGATATGTTCTGCTGTGGTTTTCATGAAGATTAAGATGTCATTCATGTATACCATGATTTTCCGGGCAATAATGAGATTCTGAAAGATCATATTCATTATGGCCTGGAGTGTTGCCAGGGAATTAGTGAGCCCAAAGAACATTATGGTAGGTTCAAAAAGCCCCAAAGGCATTAATTACAAAGGCTGCCTTGGGTTCATCTCCTTCCTTTATGTGCACATTGTTATATCTCCATCAAACATCTAGTTTTGAGAACACTGTAGTCCCTCGGATAATATCCAATAGTTCTTGGATTAATGGCAGAGGGCACATATTCTAGATGGTATGTTTGTTGAGGTGGCGGTAATCCTGTACTGGGCGGAGCTTTCCATCCTTCTTGTTGATAAAGAAAAAGGAGGCTGCACTGTGAGCTGTGGACCGACGTATAGTCCCTCTAGAAAGGTGCTCCTTAACAAATTTTCCTAATTTGTCATGTTTCTCTGGGCTTAGAGAAAAAATCCTTGGAGCCTGGAGTTTGAACAATGGTTTAAAATCGATCACATGGTCCCAGATGGTGTGCTTAGGGAGTCTCTGTGAGTGTTGTTCACTAAAAATGTCGAGGTAGGAATGGTACTTCGTAGGAACATGATCTTTTAGGTTGGTCATGTCAATTTCTTCCTCCAGGTCTTCGTTAAAACTGGCAAAGCTAGAAGGTTCAGGAGCCACTTTTCCAATGACTAGTTCTTCTTTGCGGGTCCTTGCAAAGAAGTTGGACGGTTTTGGCACCTCTTTGTTACTTTGTATTGGGGGTTTGTCTACCACAATCTCTTGGTGAGTATGTTGGTGCCCCTTCTTCTTGGCTATCAATGCTTGAAGTCTTTCTCAGGTGAGCTTTTGCCAGTGTTTGTCTTCTATCATTGAGATGAACCAAGAACTCCATTCCTTCATGGGAACTTGTCGCCATTGTTCTTTAGTCCACAATCATGGAGGTCCTACCGGCCTAGGGACAAGACATTGTTTCTTCCACTGGGATATCTTGTCTCCGCGTAGTTTCATTAACCATTCTTTCTTAGTTAGTTCTTCCCGTGCCTTGATAAACCCATATGTGTTATGACTTGACCTATCGGGGCACTTTGGGGCTGGTCTATCCGATGGTTCAAGCATCACATACTAGGCAGCTCTACTATGGAGTGTACATCAAGGTATTCGGCATGTCCTTAGGAGCCGACTAGACCAATGGTTCTTCAAGACATCGGTAGAGGATATATGACAGAAACATGGATAGAGTGGCTTAGGAAGATAGGCATTCACATGCCATGAGATAAGCATGGACATGCCATGGGCTTAGGGCTTATGGGTAAGCACCTCGTCATACCTGGATGGAAAGGTGCAATTGGAGAAGTACAAGAGTAGGCGCTGACTGAGAGAGGCGGTGACCACAGCTTTCTGAGAGTGGATAATCAGAGAAGCATGAACTCTTACCCTGGACCCTATATGGTATATAAGGCCCATAGAATCTAAGGATCTTCAGTCTATTCTCCTTGTTATTTTGTAGTCTTCATACTGCGAACCTTGTTCATCCGTATCTTCCTATATGAATATCCTCATTATTTCGCAGTCTTCATACTGCAAACCACCGCTACATCCTCCTGTATTATTCCTCTAATACAGTTGAGACTTTGTTCACCACTCTGTCCACTGTGGAACCTAGGGAAGAACCTGTTACTCTTGGATTACTGAACGAGCAGTTCGTAACAATATGGTTGTCAGCAATCTTGGGGGCATTGATCAAAGTGTACCTCACAACGCCTCCACCCAATAGAGGGGTCGTGGTATTTTAACCAATCTATTCCTAAAAGCATGTCATTTTTTCTAAGGTTGGTGATGAACATTTGAACATGTTCATTATGCATTCGTCCTCGTCGATCGTGAATGGTGAGGTTTGTATCTAAGCCTCATTGTATAAGGCCTCCTTGATTTACCATGTCATTAACATTCTGGATGCAGACGGGGTGGCTCAAAGGATAGGTTGGGAAGTTGTGTTTCCGTACCCATCATTCATTTGCTAAGATCCCTTCACATGTGGAGTTGATGGCGGCTCTTGCTCCAGCACTCTTTCCTTGAGTTGTTAATTGCACATCAAGTCAGATGGGAGTGATTATTTGGCTGTTCATTGCTCCGATTTGAATATATGGTGGCTGCATACTCTGGACTCCCTTTTCCTCTCTCTTCGGCTGATGAAGGAGAGGCTAGGAAAAATCCTACACAAGGTCTATCAACAATTCTTTTGCCTTTGCCTCCCCTACGTCTTGGAAGACTGCTTGGATGCTAGCAGCATCACCGACAGGTCCGTTGCTTTGTCGTTCGTTAGGTGGTATGTAGTGTGCTCTATCATGTTGGCTGGGTCCTCTTCTTCCTGAGGGAGAGTCCATGTGTTCTAGCAGATGACCAGGTTGTGGTACTTGGTGGTGGTTGTGATTAGAACCCCCCTCCTCCAATCCTTGATGAAGTCTTGAGTCAACTCCTAGCTTGAATTCTTGGCCGTCTTTATCCTCCATGTCAACACTGTGAGCTCCTCTACCTCTTCCGCATATCTGTCTGCGTGGATTTCCTCGGAATGGAAGAACACCTTTACGTAGAGCATGGCAGTCAGACGCCCAGTGTCCTGATTTTCCACAGTTAAAACAGGTGGAGTTAGGCTTGCCATCATAAGTGCATTTCTGACGAACAGTGGCTCTTTTTTGAGAGGTGTTGATGTCCATGTCAACTACTTGGTTGTTCATTCTTTGAGGGGCATTTGTAGAGTTGTAGTGGAGAGTGGGTTGAAGGTGGAAACAATTGAGGAAATTGTTTCTGAAGGAGGTGGAGTTGGCGAGGATCACCTTTTGAGCACTTTAAGCTGTCATGTGTCTGTTTACTTCACAGGTCATGTTAATCCATTCTTGGATCATATCCTTTGGTGGGGTTTCCTTGTCATAGATTTTGTCTATGACCTTTGGGTCTAGTCTTCTTTGGTAATAAGGGACCTGTTCTCTTTTGTAGATACCAGTATCAGCAGCTATGAGAGTGAACTGGTTGGAATATTTGTCCATGGTCATTCTTCTTTGAGAGAAGACCATGAGAGCGCTCCACACTTTGTCTATCTTGAAGCTTGAAGCTATTAAGGACATCCTTCTATGTACCGAGGTTTTTGGCAGGGTTAGCCCCAACTATTTTGTTGAGGAAATTCTCTGCCCAGGCACTGGCCGTTCCATATCTCATGCAGGAGAGGACCAAGGAAATCTTGTCACTGTCAGTCTTGTAACAGTCAAACACTAATCGAAACCCAAAACACTTGAGATAACTCCAGAATGTTGGATCCCCCTACTACAACTACAAAACCTGGAAAGGGCAAGCTGAAGCTTCCTAACAATTTTGCAGGCGATAGAACACAATCACAAAAATTCCTTTTACAGTGCCTCCTTCTCTTTGCAGCAGAATTAGAATATCCGAGGGATTAGATTCAGATGTTTCTTTTTCTTCTTCTTCTGGTTCAGAGTCTTCCAGTATTACTGGTTTGGGTTCTCTGTACTAGGGTGGTGCTTCCTAGTTGTCGTGTATTTTGTTCCAAGCCCACTCTTTCTCTGTTCTAACTTCTCTTCTGAAGAAGTATTGTCTGTTCCTAAATGAGCAGTAAGGGTAGTTTGGGAGTGCCACTTGATTGGTGTCTTCATAGAACCAGTGGTTCCCTTATTGGAAGATAGGACAATTGTTTTGATGGAGCTGAATATTGATTCATCTAGTGCCTAGTGGATAATTAAGGCCTAGGTCTTGCTCTAGGATGTGTGAAGTAACGCTCTTCGGTGAAGGTCTATATCTCCGCCGATGAGGGTTGTGAGAGAGGGTGTGGCAGCAAGCAGAGTGTGGTGCAAGGTAGGGGAAAGAGCGAGTCTATTCTAGTGTTATGAACTGCTTGTTCGATAACCCAAGAGTATCAGGTTCTTCCCTAGGTCGCACAATGGACTGAGTGGGGCAGAAGGTCTCGACTGTTTACAGAGTAATATAAGAGTAAAGGCATATATGAACAAAGTGTTCGTATAAGATGATACGAACAAATAAAGTACACAGTGTGAAGACTGCATAAGAGCGAAGAGAATAGACTGAAGATCCTCAGCCTATTCTATGGGCCTTATGTACTATATAGGGTCTAGGGTAAGTGTCTATGCTTTTCTGATATATTTGATCAGGATAGCTGTGGCCACTGCCTCTCTCAGCCAGCACCTACTCTTGTGCTTCTCCATTCGCACCTTTCCAACCAGGTTGCGAAGAGATGCTTACTCATGTACCCTAAGCCCATGGCATGTGAATGCCTCATGTTCTGATGCCCTTGACCCCTATTCTATTTCTACATCCGATGCTGAGTGATCCATTGGAGGGTCGGCCTTCAAAGACATGCTAAATACTTTAATGTATGCTCTATGGTGAAGCTGCCTAGTAGATGTGATGCTAGCCATTGGTATAGACCCGTCCAAAGGCAGCCGATGGGTCAAGTCATAACAGTGTCTATTCTATTCTCTTTAAGGATAAGGGGTCCTTTTTTCTTGAATGCTTATTTAGCTTTTACTGGCCCTCTTTGTATTTAGCAGGAGGGTGGGCATGTTGTGAGGTGCAGCCCATATGCGTGCCAGTTGACCTCTGGGTTGTGTTCTAATAACTATTCCATCCCTAGGATGATATCTTCTTTTCTGATATCTGGGACATACAGCTTAGCTGTTTCCTAGTGTATTCCACATTCTTCTCTGAGTATGCAGATATCAAGTTCTGCTCAGATGGAGGTAGTTTTTCCTCCTAGTGATTCCTCCCCTACCGGAATGGGTCCTACGGAGGTGGTCTTGACTTTATTTTCCTTGATAAACCTATCATTAATAAAGTTTCCTGTTGCTCCACTGTTGATTAGAGCGGGGGTTCTTGCTGTCCTGTTTTCTCCTATGAGATCTATCTTGATCTGGAGCGATGGTGCACCTATCCTGATGGGGATCTAAGACATTTTGAGTGTGGTTGGCTTAAGGTCTTCTTTAACTTCTTCACATAGACTGGCAATTAACGCAAACTAATTGATTGATGGGATAGGCATTGGGCAACCTTTATCTAAGATCCATTCTAGGAAGCACTGGATTTCTATTGCTTCTCTGAGCTTCCTTTTCTGACACCAATCTTGTTCCTAAGCCTAATATGTTGGGGCCTTCTTCAGCTTCTTGCTGATCTTTAGAAAGTGTTCTTCTTTCCTCTGTTTCCCTTGGAAGCAGTTATGTGCTCTATGTCCTGTTTCCCTGCAAGAGAAACATCCACCTGTGCGGAACAGTTCCTCTTCTCTTGTGGTTGTGAGCCTGACACAGGGGGCTTCAGTAAATCTGTCTTTCCTTTGAAAGCCTGTGGCTTTTATCAACTCCACATACTTCCTAGTTTGGTTTACTAGATCTTCAAAGCAATCCGGTACTCTATCCTAGAGGACCTGCTTAGTGAGTCTTTTCTTGAGTCCTCTCAGGTAACAAGTCTTTTTGGTTTGATTGTCTGCCCTAGCTATGGTGGTGGTTGTTTTAAAGATTTGTGTATATTTGGCCTATTTTGTTGAAACAGGATTTGCTCAGCCACTAGTTGTCAGCTTAGCTGTACTACATAGGCTTTTATGTGTGTTGGAGACCACCTATAATAGGTGTAAAGTATCATACCTCATATGAATAAGTCCTTCAAGGGTGTTGCACAATATGCATGCATTTGAGTGTAGTGGTTAAGGTCTGATAACTCAGTTGGTAGAGTGTCTCACTGGCATTAGGAGGTCCTGGGTTCAATCCCTAGTCAGGCTATTTTTTGTCTTTAACACATTTCTTATTTCTCTGGGCTATCCACAAGAGCCGGTCCAGTATGCTGGGCAGCTGAAAGATCTTGTCCAGGGGGTTCCTGTTCTAGAGTTCTGTCCATGCTCATCCTTTGTTGGCTGGATGAAGTTAGAGTAGTTGGGCATGATCCATATAGAGACGGGGAATACAATGTATCCGTTTCTTTTCAAGTAGTTGTCAATATAGGGGTTGGTGAAGTAGTGGTCTGAACAAACTGTTGGTGATTTGGTTAAGCACACTACTAATGACCTCAGGTGGTTCTGCTATGAGTGTGATAGAGAGGGTGTGCATCTGGAGCAAATTGCCTTTGTATAAATGGAAGGCAATAGCATTAGTGATTTCAGTGTGTGGGGAAGGTAGGCCATCCAGAGTGAGGCAGGGGCAGGTGAGCTTGTTCAAGTGTTAAGACCTGGTCTTCACACATGATGTGTCAGAAGGCTCCTGAGTCACTGAGGGAACGTGCCAAATCCAAATGCATCTAATGAAAACACCAGTGGTTAACTTGGTGCGCAATTTGGAATGCACAAGAGATTTGTGATAATACTTTGACTCCAAGCAGGCACAAAAGTCTTCCCACAGATGTGAGGGTATGACCTAATGCAGACCTGGGTGACAGTAGATGTGCTGCCCACTGAAGTTGAGATAGAATACTGCTAGCCCCATGTATAAGGTAGCCAGTATTGAGATAACAACTAAGTGGTTGAGGATGATGATAGAGAGAAGCGCAAGTGCAAGTTCAACTAATGTTAATAGATATTCTATTTAACAATTTAATGTCTGGCCTAATGGCAAAGACCTTATTTTTGCAGTGGAAATGGACCAATACAAGCCTGATAATGACAAAATCTTCTTGGTCCTCTAGTGTATGAGACATGAAATAGCTGGCACTTGGGCAGAAAACTTCCTCAACAAGACAATTGGGGCAGACACTGCCAAGGACCTTGGCACTTGGAAAGACTTCCTTAACAGCTTCAAGCTTCAATTCAAGGAGTCCAACAAAAAGGACAAAGCTTGAAGCACCCTCATGGCCTTTTCCCAAGGAAGGATAACTGTGGACAAGTACTCCAATCAGTTTGCCCTTATAGCTGCTGATGTCAATATCTCCGACAAAGAACAAGTCCCGTATTTCCAACAAGAACTGAACCTAAAAGTCATGGACAAATTCTATGACAAGAAGACCCCGCCAAAGAATACAATCCAAGACTGGATCAATATAGCCTGCAAAGTAGATGGGTGAAGTGCTCAAAAGGCAATACTTGCCAACTCCACCTCTTTCAGAAGCGACTTCTTGAATTGCTTCCACCTCCAATCCTTACTATGCTATAATTCCACCAACACACCATGCAGGATGAATAATCAAGTGGTTGACATGGACATCAATGCCTCGTAAAAGCAAAAGGCCATTTGCCAGCAGCACACATATGATGGCAAGCCTGCTACCCTTTGTAACTATAGGAAGTTTGGGCATTGGGCATCTAACTGTCAGCCTCCACACAGAGGTGTTCAACCATCTTGAGGAAATCAGTGCAAGCCAGTAGGAAGAGGAAATAGAAGACCTTGCAGTGTTGACATGGAGGATGAAGACAATCAAGAACCCTGGATAGGTGACCATCTAGGATTATATTGAGGACTAGAGGAGGGGGGTTCTAATAGCAACCACCGCAATATACCGCAACCTGGTCATCTACTAGAATATGCTAATACACTAGAGGTGTCTCTAAGTGCTGAGCACAACACCAAAACATCTTTTAGAGCAAGGGTGCTGGAGCTAGTATCTAATACACAAGGAATTTGTTAGTAACAACTTTAGAAAGCAAGGGCCCACTGAGGAGTAATGGGAAGTGTGAGATTATAGCACCCAAATAGTTTCAGAACTGCACCAAACACCGACCAAACATTTGATTGTGTCAGGGATTTGGTTGGTAACAAGAAGGTAGTGCCGTAACTGACCACTATGTGCTTCAAGAGCCACACGGAACTCTGACAATATACGAGGGAGGACGGGAGGTGCGAGCAAGGAGATGAGTACAAATGCAAATAAGGCCAAATAATGAGGATGACGAGTTTTTGGGAGTTGACGAAGACAATTTCGATGGTTGAGACGAATGTGAATGAGCTTTGAACTGTGGGATGTGAAAGCTGATTTATTCCAGAGTTGTATGTAGGTTTTTATAGTAAATGGAGCCCCTAAGTAAAATATCAAACGAGAAATGAGAGTAAATACCAAATGGGCGCCAAGACCTGGTGAACAGCAAAGATAAGAAGGTAGGTGAAATGTCCATATGGGTTTTGAAGATGATCAGGTAAAAGTCTATCAGCAATGACAAAATCCCAAACATTTAGTATCTATTATCTAAGTGTAAGTAGCATGAACAAGTGTTGGGAAACCAATGAAAAGAATGAAGTAGTAAATGTATGACTTGGACAGCCAAGCAATAGTGCGAGATTGTGTTTGACCAACTATGTGGAAGCTGGGACGATAAGCAATAAGAACTGACTGGGTATGGAAAATATTGGCCGAACGGGCTATCTAATCCCAATCCTGTAATGAAACATTGTAAGGCTCCTTCAATGACTCCTATGCAGTCATGGTAAGTATGTGACATATGTGTGAACTGACCCAAGAACTGCCGAATGTCCTTCGGTGGCTTGCAGTCATTCGGGTAGGGGCCAACTGCATTTAGTATGAGTTGGTGTCTTCAGTACTCGTCTAGAGCTGTTTGGTCTCTCCCCAAAGCTTTTCAAATACCTCCTTCGGACCCCTGAGCAGGTGCATGCTCATCAACACAGACTCTCCCTCAGGGAAAGAAGGACCCAGTTGGCGTGATAGAGCACACTACTTACCGCCTGTCAGATGACAAGGCAACAGACCCGTCTGTAATGTTGCTAGCGTCAGAGCAATCTTCCAGAAGCTAGGGAATAAGGACAAGAAGGATTTGTTAGTAGACCTAGCACAGAATTTTACCTAGCCTCTCCTTCATCAGCAAAAGAGAGGAGCAAAGGGAAACCCAAGTATGCACTGCTGTCATATATTCACATTGGAGCAATTAACAGCAACATCATTGCCCCTATTTGACTTAATGTATAGTTGACAACTCAAGGAAGAAGTGCTGGAGCAAAAGCCACCATCAACTCTGCCTGTGAAGGGATCTCGGTTCACGAACAATGAGTACAGAAGCATAACTTCCCCACCCACTCATTGAGTCATCCCTTACACATCCAAAACATTAACAACACAATGAATAAAGGGGGCCTCATACAATGAGGCCTAGATGTGAACCTTATCATTAAGGACCAACAAGGAAGGCTGCATACCAAACATGTCTAGATGTTCATCACCAATCTAGGAAAAGATGCCATCATTCTAGAAACAGATTGGTTGAAATACCACAATCTCTCTATTGGGTGGAGACATCGTGAAGTACACTTTGATCTGTGCCCCCAAGATTACCAACAACCCTATGAGTTGACCAGGGCACAAGGGCACAAGAAGAGCCAACCTGGAAGGAATGGTTGGCTAAACTACACGGTAACAAGATAACCAAGCAAAAGAAGCCATATCTTGTCCCTAGACCGGTAGTATCTCCTTGGAAGCTAATGAAACAAGAAATGATACAGCTACCTGAAAAGGATTTCAGAGCTCAGCTATTCGCCATACTAGACGACTCCAACTGGGAAAAGGGGTATGCCAAAAAAAAAACAGTGACAACTTGCCTAAGAGAGACTCAAAGTGCTAGTAGCCAAAAGGGAAGACCCCCAGCATACCTGGAGAAGGACAGCTGAGGAGGCTGCTCCAAGACCAATAACAGTCAACAACAATATACCACCACAGTCCTACTCCTTTGCAAGGACCCACAAAAGAGAACTAGTCATTAGAAAAATAGCTCCTGAATCCTCCGACTTTGCTAGTTTTAACAAGGACCTCAAAGAGGAAATTAATATGACTAACTTAAAGGAACATATCCCAAAGGATTCATCTGGAAAACCCTCACCTCTTATTAACTTATAATCACATATAATTATCAACAGTGTGAATTTGTGCTAATTATGATGTATTATATCTAATTATTTTGATTATGATTGTGATCAAATCTGCAGATCAAGGTAATGATGTCCATATTACTAGAGTCTTATGAGAAAGTACTGACCTAATTGTTATCTTACATATCTAGATTCTCAATTGAGTGAGTGCTACAAATATTTTTTCCTAATGTAGAGTGTACTCTCTATTTGTCATTAATTTTGTAGTAGGATTTGGTATTTAAGCTCACATCCTAAAAGCCATTTTTTTGGGTATTTATTAACTCTTTTATGAATAAAAAAAATGAGAAATAAATGTGTGATAGAAATAAATGTGTTGAGACTGTCTATATAATTGAATTACCAAGCTAAGTAAGTTAGACCTTATAGCTGAGTGGTTTAGAGCATCTCCTTGAGTGCTTGTAGGCATGAGGTTGTAGGTTTAACTTTAAACAAGGGCAGGTTTGTTGTAAAGTGGAATTTCAAGTTTAGATAATCAACTAATGACCTCTATATCTAGACTTTGTTCACAAGTTGTAGATAACTATAGTACTAGCAAATAATCATAGTATTTGGTTAAACATTAGTTTTCAAAAAAATTGTATGAAAATTCTGCATAATTAGCTCTAATTATACATCATTAAAGCTAATTAGCCTTTATAAGCTATTGATAATATGGGAAAGCTAAAAAAATGCATAATGATAATTGGTGGTAATTTTATAAAGAATTTAAGCATATTTAGGAAAGTGTTTTTTCCAGATGTTACTATACCTACCTCAACATTTTCAGTAAGTGATGATGACAAAGACTCCCCAAACACACTATCTGGAACCATGTGATAGACCTCAAACCATCGTTTAAACCTCAGGCCCCAAGAATTTATCCTCTAAGCCCAGAAAAACATGATGAGTTAGGGAAATTTGTCAAGGAGCCTTTCTAGGGGAACCATTCACTGGTCAATGGCTCACAGTGCAGCTCCTTTCTTCTTCATAGGAAAAAAGGATGGAAAGCTCTATCCAGTACAGGATTATTGCCACATCAATGAACACACTGTTTAAAATGTCTGCCCCTTGCCATTAATCCAAGAGCTTTTGAATCTCATTCGATGGGCAACGGTATTCTCAAAATTGGATGTTTGGTGGGGATATAACAATGTGCACATTAATAAAGGAGACAAACCCAAGGTGGCCTTTGTAACACCTCTGGAGCTCTTTGAGCCAACAGTAATGTTCTTTGGGCTCACTAACTCTTTAGCAACATTCCAAGCCATGATGAACATAATCTTTCAAGATCTCATATTGGCCTGGAAAATCACAGTATACATGGACAACATCCTGATCTTCTCAAAGATCACAGTGGAACACATTTTGGTTGTCAAACAAGTCCTCTGGATCTTGTATGACAACAATCTTTACCTTAAACCCAAGAAATGCAAGTTCCACAAAGAAAAGCTCAACTACCTAGGATACACTATTTCTAAAGATCACGTTGCCATGAAGGATTCCAATATCAATGCCATTGAAAATTGGCCAATTCCACACAGTCTGTGATATTTGTTCCTTTTTGGGTCTTGGAAACTTTTATTGGTGATTCATCAACAAATTCTCCTTGATTGCTCGACCTCTATATGACCTCATCAAAAAGAACACAAAATAGGACTAGACAGCGGCTTGCCAAAAGGTGTTCAACCAATTAAAGGTGGCTTTTATCAGCCAACCTGTCCTCCTATACCCTGACCCAATGTGACCATACCGGCTTATGACCAATGCTTCCCTCTCTACATACAGCACGGTCTTCTTTCAAGAAGGACCAAATAACAACTGGCACCTGGTTGCCTACCTTTTCAATGATGAGCATGCCTCCATGCTATGCTCTGAGCCCCCAGATTTTGCAGCTTTTACAGCATAGATCTCAGCTATGGTGTGACATTAGAACAATCAGCACAACCTTGCAGGCTTCTGTACAGTCTTGCGCGCATCATCGCAAGCTCCAATTCCCCTGCACAACCTCTCCAATGTCTGCACAACCTCACAGCACCTGTGTGATCTCCACAGGCTTCCGCACAATCTCCTACAACTTCTTCATAGTTCCCTCTCATCACATTGGTGACGTGTGCCTCCAAACATCCTCAGCGGTCCTTGTGCGGCGCCTGCAATCTTTTTCTCGACATTATTGACCTCGGAGACCTCCACGCCCTTGTGGCATTGCCCACATAACCTTGCGATTATGCTGACAGTTCTTGGACTCCTAATCTCTGTTCTCATTATCTCTCTGAGCCCTTTGCCACTCATGCCGAGGCCTTCCAATTTAGTGCGAGATAGATAGAGCAATGCCAAGAGTGCAACCTTATGCAACCCGGAGCAGTTTCACATGTCTCCGAGATTTTTAAGTGTTATTGCAGTTCTCCTCCTTCATACCTACCATTCTGTTCTCACTATAAAACCTACCT
The DNA here is from genome assembly GCA_039111635.1 of Heterobasidion occidentale. Taxonomy (NCBI): domain Eukaryota; kingdom Fungi; phylum Basidiomycota; class Agaricomycetes; order Russulales; family Bondarzewiaceae; genus Heterobasidion; species Heterobasidion occidentale. Next base: position 54,345 of record JBCAQO010000015.1, on the reverse strand, counting down.
ACCCTCTCTGCAATACACCAGATTTGGTTTCCTCCACTATGCAAATCACACCTCATCCAAAATGCTCTCACATTGCTGATTATCGCAAATCTCGCAACCTCAACTTCATAGAGCCCTCGTAGTATGCTCTAGAGTCTAGTTATCATCTCCCTATCGCTCCAAACCACCTAGCATCACTCTGAATCATGTTGTGTCCCCATAGTGTCTCATACCTCTCCCCATCTCCTAGCACCACTTCCTTCACCTTGCTAAGCATCTCCTCATCCCTCCGAGCATCTCTACATCCCTCCAAGCATCTCATCCACTCTGCACCTCTCCCTATTGCATTAGACCTCACAACCTCACAACCTCAATATTGCAACATCGCATCTAACCTTGCAATCTTGAGTATTGCAGAACATCACAGAGCATTGTAGGGCATCGCAGAACATTGCATGGCATCACAGAGTATTGCACCCCTAGATCCAGACTATGCACTGCCTGTTCTTTGGTTGTTTCCCCTAGGCTGACCATTGTTAGGTCGGAGACCTATTACGTGCACCGATGCATGGAGGGGATCTCTAGGCTAAACTGTTACAGTGTTATAAAGCTATAGACTCTAATAGATGAAGACGATTGATCATCTCTGAGCTCTTTGAAGGAACCCGGGGTTACTATCTGCTTTGTCCTCAAAGAGGTTGAGAAAATGATCTTTGAGGTCTTCTTGGTAATGAGAAAGAACAGGATGATCTTCTCCTGTCCAACAGATGACATGGGGAGGTGTTCAACTGAGAATGTGGAAGGCAGCAAGGCCGGTGTAAGAGCGGGTGAGTAGAGAGAGAGGAGGGAAGGGAGACAAGTCCAGTGCATTGTCAGACCATGTAAAGAAGTCTCAGATCTGACAGAGATCACAAAGTGTGGGCTAGGAAGATAGCCAGACACTAGGCGCAGTGCAGAGATTGAGTGTATTATAGGTGAACGAGCTGAGCTTCTTAGAAGCTCATCTCACCTATTTATACAAAGAAGTATCTAGGGCCAGATGTGGATCTGGTCCGTGTGCTTCTAAGGTACAAAAGTAAATGATCAAGATCCATAAGCAATAATGTGTTATCAATCTGCAATGTAACTAAGTATAGTAACCGATCACTAATGTCCATCCACATCCATATACAATGTCTATCCACGTCTTTGATCAACCCAGAACCAGGAACAACTATTCCTTGTACCACAGAGCCAGCTTCTGCCTACCTTGTGTCTAGTGGTGTGTTTTGTTGTGTATTTTCACATACAAGGCCATTGCTAGCGCATCACCAGCTCTTTTTCACCACCAGAGTGGAATTATGATGTACACAACCATGAACTTCTTGCCATAATTATACCAAATACGGTCTTTACGAATGTCCCATCATGTTCTTCGGACTTTGCAATTCCCCAGCAATGTTCCAAATGATGATGAACACAATCTTTCATGACCTCATTGTTGCCCAAGCCATTATGGTCTACATGGATGACATCTTCATGTTCACAAAAACAATAGAAAAACATTGACGAGTCACCATTTGAGTTATGGAAATCCTGCTCAAAAATGATCTATTCCTTAAACCAACAAAATGCCAATTTGAAGTTGACAAGGTCAAATACTTAGGATTCATTATCTCCGCGGACAGGATCTCCATGGACCTGGTCAAAATTGACAGCATCTCAGCCTGGCCAACTCTGACCACCCTGAAAGAAGTCCAATCATTCTTAGGCTTCGGAAACTTCTACCAAAGGTTTATCCAAGACTTTGCCACCATTGCCCACCCCTTAAACAATTTGACCAAGAAAGACACTCCATTTATCTGGAATGAAGCGCAACAACAAGCCTTCACGTTACTCAAACGAGCCTTTATCTCCTCACCCGTCCTTATCTATCCCAATCACAGATGACCCTTCTGACTCAAAACCAACGCATCAGACATTGCATCAGGTACCATCTTATCACAAGAGATACTAGGTGATGGTTGGCACCCAGTTGCCTTCTTTTCAAAATCCTTTAACGCAGCCAAACAAAATTACAACATTTTCAATAAAAAACTGCTTGCTGTCATCCACGCCCTAGACCATTGGTGAGTATACTTAGAAGGCACCCATTGGACTTTTGAAATATGGTCTGATCACAAAAATCTCTTGTACTTCAGAACCGCCAGAACATTATCTTACTGACAAGCCCATTAGTTCCTCTTTCTTTCCCGCTTTGATTTTACTCTTGTCCACAAACATGGTGTTACCCATCACCCTGATGATCTGTCCCAGCATCCAGATCTAAAATGGGGGGTAAAATTAGACAACACAAATCAGATATAACTGAATCCGCAACTGTTTGTCAAAAGGGCAATAGGGCGAGGCACAGTCGAACTAATAGATAAACAGCTTTGACACAAGCTAAAGGAAGTAACAGCAAGGGACAAAGAAGTAACAGAAGCAATGGACACCATAAAAGCATTGGGACCAAGAGCACTAGCCAAAGGATTACAGAAATGAAACTATGAAGACGAACTCATCTAGCACCAAGGAAAAATATATGTACCACCTGACAATGATCTAAAAAGAAACATAGTCAAAATGTACTACGGCTTGGTTGCAACCGGACACCTAGGAAGATGGAAGACCTATGTTCTGGTATCCGATAACTTCTGGTGGCCAGGGATGTCCACATTTGTCAAAGAATATGTAACAAGGTGTGCCACGTGTCAAAACACCAAGAACATAATGCACCCCATACGAGTCCCATTACTGCTAAACAAAGTACCCAAAGAACCTTGGCAGACAGTCACAATGGACTTTATTACGGATCTGCCACAAGTTGAACCATATGACTCCATCCACGTAACAGTAGACAGAAGCACAAAAGGGGTTGTATACATCCCCTGCACCAAAACTATAGATGCAGAAGGAACAGCTAATCTCTACATGAAGAATGTTTGGAAGTGATATGGGTTATCTGAGAAAATAGTGTTGGATAGAGGACCACAGTTTGCTGCTGGGTTCACCAAAGAACTTTGGAAGAAACTGGGAGTAACCACAGCACTGAGCACAGCATACCACCCAGAAACCAATGGAGAAACCAAAAGGGTGAACCAAGAACTCAAACAGTACCTTAGAGCCTTCTGCAATTATGAACAAGATAACTGGTCAGAACTCCTCTCTTAAACAGAATTTGCACATAACATACACGAACATTCTGCAACACACCAATCACTGTTCCAACTTCTATATGGGTTTAACCCTTCCATTGTACCACAGATCGAACCAAGGTCTGAAATCCCAAGCATAAAAAGACAATTGGAAAAGTTAAACCATATAAGAGAAGAAACCAGAGCTAGTCTAAAAGTTGCAGCAGAAATGATGAAAAGGAAAACCACGGAACACGAGGTTGAATTAGAAAAAGAACAGAAGGTCTAGCTCTTGGGAAAAAACATTACTACAACCCACCCAAAATATAAGCTAGTACCAAAGTTACATAAACCATTCCTTATCGAAGAAAAGCTAGGACCCGTGACATTCCGACTAAAACTTCCACTAACCTGGAAAATACACCTTGTGTTCCACACCTCCCTCCTAACACCATATAGGGAAACGAACGCCCAGGGGCCTAACTTCGAAGAACCACCTCCTGACCTCATAGAAGGAGAAAAAGAATATGAAGTCAAAGAAATCTTCGGCAAAAGGAAGCGAGGCCGTGGATATCAATACCTAATATGATGGAAGGGATATTCCAACTTGTCAAACGAGTGGATTACAAAGACAAACCTGGCCAACACCAAAAAATTGGTAGAAGCTTATAACGCAAAACATCCATCCACCATCTCTCTAAGGGCAACCCTAGCAAACATCGAACAAACAAATCAAAAAATGTATAAAATCTCCAACTCGATACTCTCAATCCCCTCATTCATTTGGACCTCCTGTACCTTTGACAACTTCCTCTCCAACCTTGCCTCCCTCTACCATGTCCGACTTTGAACAAACTGCGACTCCTCCCATATCCACATCATCATTCCCTTCTCTCTTCAATAAATCTATCCCTGGGATTGTCTTTCCAGACCACGAAACTTACCTAACAACTCCCATGTCATATCTAATGGACCTTATTGAAAGGACTCCTAACCACAAATTTGTATCTGGACCAACCTGCAGTGACATTGAACGAGCTTTGACAACCCTCCGGGAAGAACACGCCTTCGTAAAACATGCACAAAGGTCTCTGCAGATACACAAGGGCACGCTCATTACCCAAATAGCAGTAGGAGAAAGGCAGCTTATAGGGTTAGAAGGGTAGTACTGTACTTGGATGATACTTTCCACACGGCTGATGACTATCACATGCCAACAACGGTGCAGGTGTCACACGCCTCCTCATCTGCTTCAAACAGCGCTTCCTTCCGACCCATGCCCAGGTCATACGGCGCCAATCTGTCTCTATACAGAGATGACGAGTACACTTTCACACAAGCACCACACACCTTTGAACCCCTTGTCATGTTTTTCGGACTACAAACCCCTCCCATCTTACGTCGACCCCCTCTCATCGAAGATGATGACTGTTAGGTCGGAGACCTATCACGTGCACCGATGCACGAAGGGGTCCCTAGGCTAAACCTCCACTGGTTCATATAATCGTAGACTCCAATGGATGAAGACGATGGATCGTCTTTGGGCTCTTTCGAGGAACTCGGGGTCGCTGTCGGCTTTGTTCTCGAAGAGATTGAGAAGGTGATCTTCGAGGTCTTCTCGATGATGAGGAGGAACCGGATGATCTTCTCCTGTCCAACAGATGACACGAGGGGGTGTCCAACTGAGAAATCGGAAGGCAGCTAGTCCGGTATAGAAGCGGATGAGTAGAGGGAGGGGAGGGAAGGGAGACAAGTCCAGTGCTTCGTCAGACCGTGCAAAGAGTTTCTCGGATCTGACAGAGATCACGAAGTGTAGGCTAAGAAGGTAGCCAGACGCCGGGTGCAGTGCAGAGATCAAGTGTATTACAGGTGAACGAGCTGAGCTTCTTAGAAGCTCATCTTGGCTAAATATACAAAGAAGTATCTAGGGCAGGATCGTGATCTGGTCTGTGCGCTTCTCAGGTACCGAAGTCAACGATCGAGATCCGTAAGCGAAGATGCGTCATCGATCTAACTATAGTACTGAGGCACTAATGTCTGTCCACATCCATGTGAAATACCGAGGCACATTGTAATCGATCAGGAACCAGGAACTAGGAACCAGGAACCAAAGTCTATTCACATCAAGAAGTAGGAACTGTAAGTAACCGTTCATGCAGAGCATGTAAATCATAAGGAGTCATAGGAACCTGTCCAAGTCTGTAACAAGTCCGAAGCACTTGACCAGCCCATCCACTCACGTGCAAAGCACGTGTTAGGATGCGGTCCTAACACTACCCCCTCTCTATACAAGTCTTCGGCGTTTGGTGGGCGCACCGATGGTAGGGGGGGGTCTCCTCGTGTGAACCTCATCGAAGGTGGGGATGCTGCGAGCGGGGTACCCGGTCCAGTTAGCAGTGTTGATCAGGTGGTCCAACGCCTGCTTGTGGTATCCATATTCTTCAGCCGTCCGATCCATCTACAGACGGAGTCGACGGAACTGCGTGCAATGCCTATCATAGTCCTGAAGAAAGCCTCACGCCGTAACGTCCATTCTCTGTCTAATGCCCATGATTGGACATCCCACGACAAGATGGCCGGCGTGTTCGCATTCCCAGCAGGTACGAGTGGCGGGGTCGGCAGGTGGAGAAGGTGGGAGAGCAGGCAGGGTAGGCCAGACATTTTCGGAGTCCATTGCGTCTGCGGGCCATCCTTCTTCAGTTGCGACAGGAACGTCCGGCGACTGGGGGGAGGCTTCGTTGACAACGACAGGGCGGGTGAGGTCATCGCCGAGTAGGGGGGGGATGGGGACACAGCAGGGGGTGACGGGGGTGGTACCGGTAACGGCTGAAGTACTTGGCGATCCCGGATGACTTGTTCGGGGTTGTAAGGGGGACTGGTGGGCCGTATGAATTCAGCGGTCTCCTCGTTGGCGGGCCAAAAGGGTTCGGCAGCCGGGAGGTCGGGCTCCGTGACTGCTGGGGGATCGACGGCCATGGGTTCTTTGACGTCAATCTAGTGAAAACCCTGTTCCTGTATGTCTGGTTTGGTCATAACCTAGGGCCTGACGTTGTCTTCTGGGACACTTCCACCTGGCCAGTAGCTTGCGATGGGGTGAAACCCGCGACTGTTAAGGGGGAAGGAGTGGGTCGGCAACAGTCCTTTAGGGATGTACTCCTCAATCTCCAAACGTGCTCCATTAAGCCCCATGAAACGGAACCAACGGATCGTGTTCTCCTTGTAGCGGATCCGAGCCAGCGTGTTGAGCCAAGCCTGTACAGTGTGTGTCTGGAGGAGGACGGAACTACTGCTAAAAATCCCGCCTAGTCAGAAGTTGATCATGTCGTTACGGATGGCGGGGAGGTTGATTAACCCTTTCATACGATAGGAGGTGACTGTGATGTTGGCAAGGAGGATGGCCTGAGTCTGGTTGAGTGGTCCGGAGAATACTTGATAGCACTGAGCCCAGACTGCCTGCTGTAAATAAAAAAGGAATGCGTGGGGGTTCTTCAAGCCCGGCTGGTTCAGGATGATGGGGGCCTCGTCCTCGGCAAGCGTGAGGTGGTAGATACTGTTGCTCATCTCCAGGTATTGGTAGAGGCGGAGGTCGTGAAGGGGGTTGGGTATGGCTCGAATGCGGAGGCGAGGGTTTTTGTTGTGAACTGCGAAAGCCAATAGAGGGATGGCGACGTGGGGGTTTGGCATATCAGCCGGGAAGCGGGGGATGACAAATTCTGTGAGGGGGTTGGGGACGGGGACGCCTTCCGAAGGGATGTTGTCTTTGCTGTCGTAGTCCGAGTTCATGTTGTCAACGAGCGTGGGGGTGGTAGTGGGAGGGGAGATGGTGCGGAGGATGAAGGGGTTGGGGGAAGAGGTGTTAGAAGCGTGAGGGGAGGTGGTAGCGGAAGTCATTCTGATGTTACTGAGAATATAGCGGGGGGAGTTGGCTAAGAAGAGGTGTGCGGGGGCAAGGGACATTCGAGTTGTAGCTGGGATGCTGAGGAGTGTCTCTTGTCTGAGGCAGGGTGTCTTTTATACGGAAGAGATGCCAATAGTGGCAGCGGCGTGAAGGGATCCAAGGACAAGGGCGATGGCGATGGAGACAGCGGTGAGAGCAAGAGTCGCAACAATGGTATAAACGGCTACTGTGGATAGAGTGGGGTCGAAAGGGGTCATAGTCGTTTGCCTGGCCATGCTAATCCTCAGTTGGTCTGCTTTTGTAGCTCCTGGTATGCTTGAGTCCGCCAATTAGAGTTGTCCGATCGCTTCTGCTGTAGCTTTGATTGAGACAAGTCTATATTGGGCTTCTTTGGCTGCGCTTCTCGATCGTTGATCGTCAGTGGTGGCACTTTTGATAAAGGAACCAGGGGCGGCTTCTTTAGCTGCGTCATTCATTTGTTGATCTCTTCCATGATCTGGGGAATGGCTAATCCTGTAGCGAGGAGCTTCTTTCCGATCGGATGCTTCTCGAGCTTCTTTTTAATTTGATCTTCTTCGGCTACTCTGTTGAGTTCTAATTCGATCACCAGGGCCAGAATGGAGGCTTCCATTCCTTTGACTGCCCGAGGGTGCCAGCGGTAGAAGTCCTTTATGGCTACTTGTGCGTTAGTGATGTTTGCCACGGCTTCCCAAGAGTTATCCAATTCAGGGTAGCCCTTCCATTTGATCAGGTACTGCAGGATCTTCCATCTTCCGAAGCGTTGGGCTCCGACAATGGCTTCGACTTCGAATTCTTCTTGCCCTTCGATCAGGTCTGGAGCCGGTTTAGGGTAGTTAGGGCCATAGACCTCGTTTTCCTTGTAGGGCGTGAGTCAACTAGCATGGAAGACATTGTGAATGCGCTTCCAGCTGTTGGGCAGTTTCAACCTAAAGTTGACATTTCCTATGGTGTCAGTGATTTCAAATGGCCCAAAGTGTTTGGGTCTCAGTTTCTCTGATGGGTGATCGGTGTGGATGTTCTTCCCATTGAGCCATACTTGATCTCCTTTCTTGAAAGGCAGCAGGTCCGTTCCAAAACGGTTGTGCTGTATCCTCATGGCTTCGGCTGCAATTTCAAGGTTGGCTTGTGCTTCCTTCCTAGCACATTGCAGAGCTTCGAGGCGAGCGTCGGCAGTGGGGAGATTCGTGTTTCCTATGATGGCCGGGTAAGCCCGCGGTTGATATCCATGGAGAAGTTCAAATGGTGACTTTTGTGTGGTTGAGTGCTGATGGGTGTTGTGGGCATATTCTGCGTAGGGGATTAATCCAGCCCAATTGTCCTGTGAAGAGCTGCAAAATGCTCTTAGGTATTGTTCCAGCTCCTGATTCATTCGTTCAGTAGCGCCGTCCGTTTGTGGGTGATAGGCTGTGCTTAAAGCGGATTTGATTCCTAATTCTTTAAGCAGGGCTTGCGCTACTTTTGAAGCGAATTGAGTTCCTCTGTCCGATATGATTTTATCTGGCAGTCCATAGCGTCTCCAGGTGTTTTCTAGTAGGATCTTGGCTGTTCCGTCAGAGTCAATGGATTTCTGACATGGCGTTATTACTGCGGTTTTGATGAACCAATCGGTTACTACGTATAGTGAGTTGTATCTATTTGATTCTGGTAGATCTGTAATAAAATCCATGGTTATTGTTCCGAAGGGTCGATCTGGAATCTCCGTTGGTTGTAGGGGCACCATGGTAGGATGTGTGTCATTCTTGGTGGATTGACAGATGGCGCATCCTTCCACATATTGGTGAACTGTGTTTGAGATTCCTGGCCAAGTAAATTCTTGTCCGGCCAAGACTAGAGTTCCTCTTTGTCCTAGATGTCCTGCTGCTAGATTATCATGGTTCAGCTTGATGATATCTCGACAAAATTGTTCGTTTCGGGGAACATATATTTTTCCTCTGTGAAGGACCAATCCTTCTTCTTTGTTCCATTCTTGGAAACCTTTCTTCATGTTTCGAGGTCCTAATGTTTTGATCTTGGCTAGAGTTTCTAGTAGCCATTTGTCTTTCTTGTTTTCTTCAATGATTTGTTTTTGGAGGTCGTCATCTATCATGGTAACGCCTCCTCATCCAGTTGCCCTGATGTGAAGTATCTGGTAGGGGTTCCAACTGTTATCTGTATTAATGGCATTGATTTCTGCAAAAGGTCTTCAGATTTTTTCTGTGTCATTGAAAAGTTTGGGTTCTAAGAGTGTTTTGCCTGAATTGTCAAATTCCACCCCCTTTTTATGGTCTGGACGCCGTGACAGACCGTCGGATTTATTGGTGACTCCCGCCTTGTGCGTCAATTTGTAGTCGAAACGCGAGAGGTAGAGTGACCATCGTGCTTGCCGACGGTTCAATTTCTGGCTTGAATGGAACCATTCAAGGTTCTTGTGGTCCGTCCAGACGTCCACTGGGTGGTCGGCGCCCTCCAAATAGTGTCGCCAAGCTTTGAAAGCTCGAACGACCACCAGCAACTCTTTATCGTAGATTGGGTAGTTGCGTTCTGTCGATGAGAGTGACTTGGAAATATAAGCACATGGGTGCCATTTTCCATCTTTGGCGACTTGTGATAAAACTGCTCCGGTGGCAAAGTCAGAGGCATCGCATTCAATGCAGAAAGGGTTCCTTGTGTCCGGCATGACGAGCACCGGAGACTCTGTAAATATTTGTTTTAGCGTTTGGAACGCTTCTTCGCATGCTGGTGTCCAATCCCAGGTGCGTTCCTTCTGTGTCAACTCAAATAGCGGTCGTGCTATTTTTGAGTAATCCTTGATAAACCTGCGATAAAAGTTGCAAAACCCTAAAAACGATTGCACTTCCTTGACTTTTCCAGGGGTTGGCCAGTCCATGATGCCGGCCACTTTGATCGGGTCCATTTCCAGATGTCCATGCGATATAACATATCCAAGGTAGTTGATTTTCTTTTTGTGGAAGTGGCATTTTGAAGGTTGCAGGTATAGATCATTGTCCTGTAAGATCTGTAAAACCTTTCGTACCATCTTGATATGGTCGTCCATTGTTTTAGAAAACACCAGGATGTCGTCCATATAGATTGCCACTTTTCCAGCGTAGATGAGGTCTTTGAAGAGGGTGTTCATCATTGTTTAGAATGTTGCTGGCGAGTTGGTTAATCCAAAGAACATAACCAGAGGTTCGTACATTCCTAAATTGGTGACAAACGCGGCCATTTTCTCGCTTCCTTCTTTCATGCATATGTTGTTATATCCTGTATCGACATCCATTAGTGAAAAGTATACGGCTTCTGCTAGAAGGTCCAGTAATTCTTGAATAATCGGCAACGGGTACTTGTTTTTGATTGTTATTTCATTGAGTTTGCGATAATCCATTACTGGCCATGGTTTCCCATTCTTTTTCTTGATGAAGAAGAATGGGGATGCCATATGAGACTTGGATTCCCTGATGAATCCTTTTTGGAGGTTTTCGTCTATGAATTTCTTGAGTTCCACTTGCTCGCCCAGGCTGAGACTATACAGCTTGGGTTTGAGCGAGTGATCCATTCCTTCCTTGATTTCTATTTTGTGATCCCAAGGTTGAGAGAGTGGTAGCTGTCCCTTTGGTCGACCTTCAAAAACCTTCCTATAATTCCAGTATTCCTTCAGCACTATTTCTTTAAAGGATAGTTCGGGTTTCCCTCTAGCGGCTTCTTCTGCAAGTCTCTGTGAGTTGGTGTGCTTTGTTTGTTTCCCTGTCTGTGCTTTGGCAGGTTTGCTTCCTTGAGCCGGTATGTTGGCGTATGGAAGTTCCGTGGTTTCGGCGTGATGTATATCAACGCCTTCTTCAGAGTCATTGTATAATTCCAGTGCCTGTAATGTTCCCGTGTCCAGGCATCTAACGAGATAGACTCCATCTTCTTCAAGATTCTTGGAGGGAAGTGCCGGAAGTCCGTCACCGTCCTCCGGAACGTCTTCTTCAGCCCATGTCGGAACCTTATAATTTCTGGTTCGGGCCTTCAGACGTTCGGCATTCAACCTTCGAGTTGTGAACTCCGGACTTGTAGGTATTGTCCGCGGATGTGGTACTGTGGTGTTTCCCACTTTCTGGCCTGGTACTGCTTTTCCCGGCTTTTGCACTGGTATTGAGTAGTCACTCGTTTGCGGTACTGTTTCCATGCGCCGTATGCTTGGTTTAGGACGTCCTGGTTTTCTTGTAGCTCTTTTAGCTTTTACCGGTCCTCCTTTTATTTGGCAGGAGGGCGGGCATCTGGTAAAATGTAGCCCGTAGGCATGCCAGTCGACTTCTGGGTTATGTTCTAATAACCAGTCGGTTCCTAGAATGATGTCCTCTTTTCCTATTTCCGCGATATAGAATCTTGCTGATCCTGTATGCGACCCCCCTCTTTCACCTAGAACCTGTAATTTGAGGTTGGTGAATCTTGTAATGGGTCCTCCCTTGAACTCGGTGTTCTGGACCGTACTGACTGGGATAGGGGCGGAGGTTTTGTGTGTAGTGATTCAATGTGCTTCTACGAAGCGAGGGTGCATGAAGATTCCAGTGGCTCCACTGTCCACCAGTGCCTGTGTAGCAGCTTTTCTATTCTTGCCTATGAGCATTGTCTCGAGTCGGAGTGATGGTGCACCATGTGATTTCATTTCCGAAAGATATAATACATCTGGATGTCCATGCTCTTGGTCAGCATCTTTACTGGCCAGAGGAGCGTACCGATTTCCTGCAAGAATCCTACTCTCCACATCCGCTGCCGATGGAAGAGGCCTTAAAAATTCTTCGAGTCGCTAAAGGCTCGAACTTCCTCGATTTCTTCCATGCTGAGTCCCATCATCATTTGACGGATGTGGTTGACTCTGTTCTTTCCTTCCTTGACGTCTTCATCGTCGAATTTTCCTTTGTCCATTTCTGCTTTGCACACTGGTCTGCGATGAGGGGGCTGGAATCTTCTCTTGGGTCGAGAAGGACAGTTGCGCGCCATGTGTCCGGGCTTCTTGCAAAAGAAGCATTTGCCTTCTTTGGCAAGTCGATCTCTTTCTGCCGGGGTAAGCTTCTTGAAGCAAGTGTGAATGGCATCGGCCTCCATTTCTGCTGCGTCTACATCTATAGGTTCATATTGAGGTTCCCTATCGTGCCGTGGGGGTGCCCTTTCGTCGTAAAAAGTACGCGGAGTGTAGATTTGGAATTTGCCTTTTCGAAGGTTATATGCTCGGTCCCTTGTGATGCGCATTTTTTCGTGCTTCTTGGCCTTCTCGACCAGTTCTTCCCATGTTCCGTCTTTGGAGGGATCTTCATAAATTCCCTTTGCCAGCTCCCACTTGAGTCCTTGCAGGAAGTGGGTTTTCTTGGTTTCTTCGTCTACACTGGCAAGCGCTGCGAGCTGTTCAAACAGCTGAAGGTAGGTGTTGAAGGATTCCTTTCCTTGATTGACCCTGGCTAATTTGTTGTGAGCGTCTGCTTCTTTATTGAACTCTTCGAAGTCGGTGGCTATCTTTTTTTGGACGGATGTGAAGCCGGCCGTGTCCGCCCAAGTGTACTTGTTCCAGTCCTTTAATGTGTTCCTGGCCTGAGTAAAATTTCTTGCCCATATCCCCGCTGATCCTTCCTTCATGTATGATAGAGCGTAAGCGGTTTTGGCAAATTCGTTTGCATAATCTTTTTTCCTAGCCAGGAACATCAGGTCAATTTCGTGGAGGAACTGCTCGGTTCATTTCCTGTTTCCACTGAAGGTGGTGGATTTGGCCATAGCTGGTCCCTTGGACTCATTACCTCCATTATCTGTCGACATTGTATCGGGCGGGGGCTCTGAATCATTAGGTGGTTCCGGATTTCCACTTGGTGCTTCAAAATACTCCGGTTCAGGGACAAACTCTGGTATTGGGGCTTGGAAGTCTTCTTTGGGAGTGGTTTCTTGTAAAGGGGATGTAGCGGGAGTGTTTCTTCTAGAGATTCGACTTCCACTGGCTGTTTCTCTGGGTAGAGTATATATGTGCGGTCTTGGCGAGTTACGATGCCTATTTGCCGGTGATTCAGGTTTGTCAATGGGCTTCTTTGCGACGTAGTCCGCGACTTTAACGAGGTGTAGGTTGGGTCCTGCGTGGACAGTCTTTTCTCCCCAAGTCGGGTATTCGTATCTGCTTTCTCCTCGTTTGTGGAAGAATCCAGTGAGGATTCCCACATAGTAGAAGTGTTCCTTCCCCTCGTCGTAATAAAGTTGATCTTTGTCGAAGTCTTTGGGTAAGTCTCCGTAGACTTCTGTTGGGTCTGTTCTGTAGCCAGGAGGATATCCCGCTGCGACTTCGTCCGTTGTTCTTTATTCTTTGAAGAAGAAGGGTACTGCCTGTCTTTTTCCAGCTTGTAATGCTTCCTGTAAGTCTGGGTCCCTTTTGATAATTTCGTTGATGGAAATATCAATTTGGTCGATGAGTTGGATGATCTCGGAGAATGTGTGTCCCGAGATGAGGGTTCGGAGATGATAAGTTTTGTGGGCGAACTCTCCTCTTCTGACAATAAAAACGATCCCTTCAATTTCTGTTCGGACTGGTGGAGAGTTAGGGGCTTCCAGTGTGTCTTTTTATGTGGAGGAGAAGGTCCAGTGGATGAGGACTGAGACGTGGTCTCTGTTCTCCTTGGTCTTGATGAGTTCTGCTCTGATCCCGTCTGCGTCGATATTCCTTGCGAGGGTTCTTCTGAGATTGGGGATAATGGCGCTGGGGAAATCGTCTGGTCTTCCGTCGTATATCTTGACGGTGTTCTTTGCTCTGATGACGTCGGGCTCTCCGTTGTCTGTGAGGGTGAACGGTGTCTTTGGTTCGTTGATGAAGCAAATCCCAGAAAACTGATATCCAGTTTTACTGAGGTCGATAAAGATCTCGGGTGCTTGCTGTAGCCTGAGTGTGGCTATTCCTGAATAAACTTTTACTGGGTTCCGGTGCCTCGCTACTTCTATGGTCCCGGGGTTGTTTATTCTTCCTTGAAGGGTCGCCGATTGGTTTACCCTGTTGGCGATTCCTAAAATATTGTTTACTGATGAGAGAAAGAGCTGTCGCTGCTGGGGATCCAGTTTGGATAGGGTAGGGACGGAAGAGCTCGTTCAAGTGTTAGGTCGGAGACCTATCACGTGCACCTATGCACAAAGGGGTCCCTAGGCTAAATATCCACTGGTTTGTACAGTTGTAGACTCCAATGGATGAAGACAATGGATCGTCTTTGGGCTCTTTTGAGGAACTCAGGGTCGCTGTCGGCTTTGTTCTCGAAGAGATTGAGAAGGTGATCTTCGAGGTCTTCTCGATGATGAGGAGGAACCGGATGATCTTCTCCTGTCCAACAGATGACACGAGGGGGTGTCCAACTGAGAACACGGAAGGCAGCTAGTCCGGTATAGAAGCGGATGATTAGAGGGAGGGGAGGGAAGGGAGACAAGTCCAGTGCTTTGTCAGACCGTGCAAAGAGTTTCTCAGATCTGACAGAGATCACGAAGCGTGGGCTAGGAAGGTAGCCAGACGCCAGGCGCAGTGCAGAGATTGAGTATATTACAGGTGAACGAGCTGAGCTTCTTAGAAGCTCATCCCGGCTAATTATACAAAGAAGTGTCTAGGGAAGGATCAAGATCTGGTCTGTGCGCTTCTCAGGTACCGAAGTCAACGATCAAGATCCGTAAGCAAAGATGTGTCATCGATCTAACTATAGTACTGGGGCACTAATGTCTGTCCACATCTTTGATCGATCAGGAACCAGGAACTAGGGTCAGGAACCAATGTCTGTCCACATCAAGAATCAGGAACCAGAAGTCAGTGTTCATGCGTCAGCATGTAAATGGTAATGTGTCATGGAAATTGGTCCAAGTCTGCAACAAGTCTGAAGCACTTGACCAGCCCATCCACTCACGTGCGAAGCACGTGTTAGGACGCGGTCCTAACATCCTGTATCATCACCTGATACAGTCGAGACTCCGTCCACCACTCAGTCCATTGTGCGACCTAGGGAAGAACCTGTTACTCTTGGGTTACTGAACGAGCAGTTCATAATACCTAAGGCTTCCCTACTGCACACAAAGCATTTAAATACATGTCAACAGATGCATGGACCAGGTAGCTATAGAACAGAAACACAAGGTATAGACTTGGAAAGGGTCTAATGTATCCCTATATGGAAGGTGGGAAAGTATAGGTATGTAAGTAAAAATGAAGCCAGTTTGTAACATTACCCCTCGCTTTAGGCTGTCAGTGCCAGAGACGGTGAGTAACTAAGTTGTAAATAATCCAAGAAAAACATAAGCAATGCATGTGAATGAAGCTGATCTGAGTTGCGTAACTAATGGTAGTGGACACTCATTCTCATTATCTTCTGCTGAGCCCTGATGCAATAGCCATTAAGTACGGACGTCAAGGTATACCACCTAGTTAGAAGTGCGCGGGTACTGCATCGTAGAGCTGAGTCCCTCTTCTCATCACACCGGTGGTTACCAGTTCTAATGGAGTTAAACCGTCATGAACCCTGGTGGTTTTACATCATGCCAGATGATGGGTGTTTACGTGTGAGAGGCGTCAGGGACAACAGGGTCATTGTTAGGACCGCGTCCTAACACGTGCTTCGCACGTGAGTGGATGGGCTGGTCAAGTGCTTCGGACTTGTTACAGACTCAGACAGGTTCCCATGACTCCTTATGATTTACATGCTCTGCATGAACAGTTACTTACAGTTCCTACTTCTTGATGCGAACAGACTTTGGTTCCTGGTTCCTAGTTCCTGGTTCCTGATCGATTACAATGTGCCTCGGTATTTCACATGGATGTGGACAGACATTAGTGCCTCAGTACTATAGTTAGATCAATGACGCATCTTCGCTTACGGATCTCGATCGTTGACTTCGGTACCTGAGAAGCGCACAGACCAGATCTTGATCCTTCCTAGACACTTCTTTGTATAATTAGCCGGGATGAGCTTCTAAGAAGCTCAGCTCGTTCACCTGTAATATACTCAATCTCTGCACTGCGCCTGGCGTCTGGCTACCTTCCTAGCCCACGCTTCGTGATCTCTGTCAGATCTGAGAAACTCTTTGCACGGTCTGACAAAGCACTGGACTTGTCCTTCCCTCCCCCCCTCCTAATCATCCGCTTCTATACCGGACTAGCTGCCTTCCGCGTTCTCAGTTGGACACCCCCTCGTGTCATCTGTTGGACAGGAGAAGATCATCCGGTTCCTCCTCATCATCGAGAAGACCTTGAAGATCACCTTCTCCATCTCTTTGAGAACAAGGCCGACAGCGACCCCGAGTTCCTCAAAAGAGCCCAAAGACGATCCATTGTCTTCATCCATTGGAGTCTATGACTGTATGAACCAGTGGAGGTTTAGCCTAGGGACCCCTTCGTGCATCGGTGCACGTGATAGGTCTCCGACCTAACACTTGAACGAGCTCTTTTATCCCTACCCTATTCAAGCTGGATCCCTAGCAGAGACAGCTCTTTCTCTCATCAGTCAACAACATTTTAGCAATCGCCAACAGGGTAAACCTAACGGCAACTCCAGCAGCGACTCCTCAAGGAAGAATAAACAACCCCGGAGCCATAGAAGTTGCAAGACACCAGAACCCAGGAAAAGTCTATTCAGGGATAGCCACACTCAGGCTACAACAAGCACCCGAAATCTTTATAGACCTCATTAAAACTGGATATAGATTTTCCGGGATTTGCTTCGTCAACGAACCAAAGACACCGTTCACCCTCACGGACAACGGAGAGCCCGACGTCATCAGAGCAAGGAACTGCGTCGAGATACACGACGGAAGACCAGACGATTTCCCCGTTGCCGTTATCCCCGATCTCAGAAGAACCATCGCAAGGAATATCGACACAGACGGGATCAGAGCAGAACTCATCAAGACCAAGGAGAACAGAGACCACGTCTCAGTCCTCATCCACTGGACCTTCTCCTCAACCTAGGAAGACACACTGGAAGCCCCTAACTCTCCGCCAGTCCGAACAGAAATTGAAGGGATAGTTTTTATTGTCAGAAGAGGAGAGTTCGCCCACAAAACTTATCATCTCCGAACCCTCATCTCGGGACACACATTCTCCGAGATCATCCAACTCATCGACCAAATTGATATTTCCATCAACGAAATTATCAAAAGGGACCCAGACTTACAGGAAGCATTACAAGCTGGAAAAAGACAGGCAGTACCCTTCTTCTTCAAAGAATAAAGAACAACGGACGAAGTCGCAGCGGGATATCCTCCTGGCTACAGAACAGACCCAACAGAAGTCTACGGAGACTTACCCAAAGACTTCGACAAAGATCAACTTTATTACGACGAGGGGAAGGAACACTTCTACTATGTGGGAATCCTCACTGGATTCTTCCACAAACGAGGAGAAAGCAGATACGAATACCCGACTTGGGGAGAAAAGACTGTCCACGCAGGACCCAACCTACGCCTCATTAAGGTTGAGGACTATGTCGCAAGAAAGACCTTCGACAAGCCTGAATCACCGGCAAATCGGCATCGTGACTCGCCAAGACCACACATACATACTCTACCCAGAGAAACAGCCAGTGGAAGTTGAATCTCTAGAAGAAACACTCCCGCTACATCCCCCTTACAGGAGACCACTCCCCAAGAAGACTTCCGAGCCTCAACACTGGAGTTTGTCCCCGAACCGGAGTATTTTGAAGCACCAAGTGAAGATCAGGAACCGCCTAACAATCCAGAGTCCCCGCCCGATACAATGTCGGCAGATACTGGAAGTAATGAGTCCAAGGGACCAGCTATGGCCAAACCCACCACCTTCAGTGGAAACAGGAAACAAACCGAGCAATTCCTCCACGAAATTGACCTGATGTTCCTGGCCAGGAAGAAGGATTATGCGAACGAATTCGCTAAAATCGCTTACGCGCTATCGTATATGAAGGAAGGATCTGCAGGGATATGGGCAAGGAACTTCACTCAGGCTAGGAACACGCTGAAGGATTGGCACAAATATACTTGGGCAGACACAGTTGGCTTCACATCCGTCCGCAAAAAGATAGCCACCGACTTCGAGGAGTTCAACAAAGAAGCCGATGCTCGCGACAAACTGGCCCGAGTCAATCAGGGAAAGGAATCATTTAACACCTACCTTCAGCTGTTTGAACAGCTCGCGGCACTTGCCGGTGTAGACGGAGAAACCAAGAAGACCCATTTCCTACGAGGACTCAAGTGGGAGTTGGCAAAGGGAATTTATGAAGATCCCTCTACAGACGGGACATGGGAAGAACTAGTCAAGAAGGCCAAGAAACACGAAAGAATGCGCATCGCAAGGGACCGAGCATACGACCTCCAAAAGGGCAAATTCCAAATTTACACTCCGCGCACCTTTTACGATGAAAGGGCACCCCCACGACACGACCGGGAGCCCCAATACGAACCTATGGATGTAGATGCAGCAGAAATGGAGGCCGACGCGGTCCGAACACGCTTCAAAAAGCTTACCCCAGCGGAGAGAGATCAACTTGCCAAAGAAGGCAAGTGCTTCTTTTGCAAGAAGCCCGGGCACATGGCGCGCAACTGTCCTTCTCGACCCAAGAGAAGATTCCAGCCCCCCCATCGCAGACCAGTGCGTGAAGCAGAAATGGACGAAGGACAATTCGATGATGAAGACGTTGAAGAAGGAAAAAACAGAGTCAACCACATCCGCCAGATGATGATGGGACTCAGCATGGAAGAAATCGAGGAAGTTCGAGCCTTTAGCGACTCGAAGAATTTTTAAGGCCTCTCCCATTGGCAGCGGATGTGGAGAGTAGGATTCTTGCAGGAAATCGGTACGCTCCTCTGGCCAGTAAAGATGCTGACCAAGAGCATGGACATCCAGATGTATTATATCTTTCGGAAATGAAATCACATGGTGCACCATCACTCCGACTCGAGACAATGCTCATAGGCAAGAATAGAAAAGCTGCTACACAGGCACTGGTGGACAGTGGAGCCACTGGAATCTTCATGCACCCTCGCTTCGTAGAAGCACATTGAATCACTACACACAAAACCTCCGCCCCTATCCCAGTCAGTACGGTCCAGAACACCGAGTTCAAGGGAGGACCCATTACAAGATTCACCAACCTCAAATTACAGGTTCTAGGTGAAAGAGGGGGGTCGCATACAGGATCAGCAAGATTCTATATCGCGGAAATAGGAAAAGAGGACATCATTCTAGGAACCGACTGGTTATTAGAACATAACCCAGAAGTCGACTGGCATGCCTACGGGCTACATTTTACCAGATGCCCGCCCTCCTGCCAAATAAAAGGAGGACCGGTAAAAGCTAAAAGAGCTACAAGAAAACCAGGACGTCCTAAACCAAGCATACGGCGCATGGAAACAGTACCGCAAACGAGTGACTACTCAATACCAGTGCAAAAGCCGGGAAAAGCAGTACCAGGCCAGAAAGTGGGAAACACCACAGTACCACATCCGCGGACAATACCTACAAGTCCGGAGTTCACAACTCGAAGGTTGAATGCCGAACGTCTGAAGGCCCGAACCAGAAATTATAAGGTTCCGACATGGGCTGAAGAAGACGTTCCGGAGGACGGTGACGGACTTCCGGCACTTCCCTCCAAGGATCTTGAAGAAGATGGAGTCTATCTCGTTAGATGCCTAGATACGGGAACATTACAGGCACTGGAATTATACAATGACTCTGAAGAAGGCGTCGATATACATCGCGCCGAAACCACGGAACTTCCATACGCCAACATACCGGCTCAAGGAAGCAAACCTGCCAAAGCACCAACAGGGAAACAAACAAAGCACACCAACTCACAGAGACTTGCAGAAGAAGCCGCCAAAGGGAAACCCGAACTATCCTTCGAAGAAATAGTGCCGAAGGAATACTGGAATTATAGGAAGGTTTTTGAAGGTCGACCAAAGGGACAGCTACCGCTCTCTCGACCTTGGGATCACAAAATAGAGATCAAGGAAGGAATGGATCACTCGCTCAAACCCAAGCTATACAGTCTTAGCCCTGGAGAGCAAGTGGAACTCAAGAAATTCATAGACGAAAACCTCCAGAAAGGATTCATCAGAGAATCCAAATCGCACATGGCATCCCCATTCTTCTTCATCAAGAAAAAGAATGGGAAATTACGACCAGTAATGGATTATCGCAAACTCAATGAAATAACAATCAAGAACAAGTACCCTTTGCCGATTATTCAAGAATTACTGGACCTTCTAGCCGAAGCCATATACTTTTCACTAATGGATGTCGATACAGGATATAACAACGTACGCATGAAAGAAGGAAGCGAGAAACTAGCCGTGTTCGTCACCAATCTAGGAATGTACAAACCTCTGGTTATGTTCTTTGGATCAACCAACTTGCCGGCGACATTCCAAACCATGATGAACGCACTCTTCAAAGACCTCATCTATGCCAGGAAAGTGGCAATCTACATGGACGACATCCTAGTATTCTCTAAAACAATGGACGACCACATCAAGACGGTTCGAAAAGTTTTACAGATCTTACAGGACAACGATCTGTACCTACAACCCTCGAAATGCCACTTCCACAAAAAGAAAATCGACTATCTTGGATATGTTATATCACACGGACATCTGGAAATGGACCCGATTAAAGTGGCCAGCATTATGGACTGGCCAACCCCTGGAAAAGTCAAGGAAGTGCAATTGTTTTTAGGGTTTTGCAACTTTTATCGCAGGTTTATCAAAGATTACTCAAAGATAGCACGACCGCTATTTGAGCTAACACAGAAGGAACACACCTGGGATTGGACACCAGCATGCAAAGAAGTGTTTCAAATGCTAAAACGAATATTTACAGAATCTCCAGTGCTCGTCATGCCAGACACAAGGAACCCTTTTCGCATTGAATGCAACGCTTCTGACTTCGCCACCGGAGCAGTTTTATCACAAGTCGCCGAAGATGGAAAATGGCACCCATGTGCTTATATTTCCAAGTCGCTCTCACCTACAGAACGCAACTACCAGATCTATGATAAAGAGTTGCTGGCGGTCGTTCGAGCTTTCGAAGCTTGGCGACACTATCTGGAGGGCACCGACCACCCGGTAGACGTCTGGACGGACCACAAGAACCTTGAATGGTTCCGTTCAAGCCAGAAACTAAACCGTCGACAAGCACGATGGTCACTCTACCTCTCGCGTTTCGACTACAAATTGACGCACAAGGCAGGAGTCACTAATAAATCCGATGGTCTGTCATGGCGTCCAGACCATAAAAAGGGGGTGGAATTTGACAATTCAGGCAAAACACTCTTGGAGCCCAAACTTTTCAATAACACAGAAAAGATCCGAAGACCTTTCACAGAAATCAATGCCATCAATACAGATAACAGTTGGGACCCTCATCAAATACTTCACATTAGGGCAACTGGACAAGGAGGCGTTACCATAATAGACGACGACCTCCAGAAACGAATCATCGAAGAAAACAGGAAAGACGAATGGCTATTAGAAACCCTAGCCAAGATTAAAACCTTAGGACCTCGAAACATGAAGAAAGGTTTACAAGAATGGAACGAAGAAGAAGGATTGGTCCTTCACCAAGGAAAGATATATGTTCCTCGAAACGAACAACTTCGTCAAGATATCATCAAACTAAACCATGACAATCTAGCAGCAGGACATCCAGGACAAAGGGGAACTCTAGCCTTAGTCGGACAAGAATTTACTTGGCCAGGAATATCAAACACGGTTCACCAATATGTGGAAGGATGCGCCATCTGTCAATCACCAAGAACGACACACATCCTACCATGGTGCCCCTACAACCAACAGAAATTCCAGATCGACCCTTCGGAACAATAACCATGGATTTTATTACAGATCTACCAGAATCAAACGGATACGACTCGCTACATGTAGTAACCGATCGATTCACCAAAACCGCAGTGATAACTCCATGCCTGAAAACCATCGACTCTGATGGAACGGCCAAAATCTTGCTAGAAAACACCTGGAGATGCTATGGATTGCCAGATAAAATCATATCGGATAGAGGAACTCAATTTGCTTCAAAAGTAGCGCAAGCCTTGCTTAAAGAATTAGGAATCAAATCCTCTTTAAGCACAGCCTATCACCCACAGACGGACGGTGCTACTGAACGAATGAATCAGGAACTAGAACAATACCTAAGAGCGTTTTGCAGCTCTTCACAGGACGATTGGGCCGGATTAATCCCCTACGCGGAATATGCCCATAACACCCATCAGCACTCAGCCATGCAGAAGCCACCCTTTGAACTTCTCCATGGATATCAACCACGGGCTTACCCAGCCATCATCGGAAACATGAATGTCCCCACCGCCGACGCTCGCCTCGAAGCTCTGCAACGTGCTAGGAAGGAAGCACAAGCCAACCTCGAAATTGCAGCCGAAGCCATGAGGATACAGCACGACCGTTTTGGAACGAACCTGCCGCCTTTCAAGAAAGGAGATTAAGTATGGCTCAATGGGAAGAACATCCACACTGATCACCCATCAGAGAAACTGAGACCCAAACGTTTTGGGCCATTTGAAATCACCGACACCATAGGAAATGTCAACTTCAGGTTGAAACTGCCCAACAGCTGGAAACGCATTCACGACGTCTTCCATGCTAGTTGACTCACGCCCTACAAGGAAAACGAGGTCTATGGCCCGAACTACCCTAAACCGGCTCCGGACCTGGTCGAAGGGCAAGAAGAATTCGAAGTCGAAGCCATTGTCGGAGCTAGACGCTTCGGACGATGGAAGATCCTGCAGTATCTGATCAAATGGAAGGGTTACCCGAAATCAGACAACTCTTGGGAAGCCGCGACAAACATCACTAACGCACAAGAAGCCATAAAGGACTTCTACCGCCGGCACCCTCGGGAAGTCAAAGGAATGGAAGCCTCCATTCTGGCCCTGGTGATCGAATTAGAACTCAACAGAGTAGCCGAAGAAGATCAAATCAGAAAGAAGCTCGAGAAGCATCCGATCGGAAAGAAGCTTCTCACTACAGGATTAGCCATTCCCCAGATCATGGAAGAGATCAACAAACGAATGACGCAGCTAAAGAAGCCGCCCCTGGTTCCTCGATCAAAAGTGCCACCACCGACGATCAACGATCAAGAAGCGCAGCCAAAGAAGCCCAATATAGACTTGTCTCAATCAAAGCTACAGCAGAAGCGATCGGACAACTCTAATTGGCGGACTCAAGCATACCAGGAGCTACAAAAGCAGACCAACTGAGGATTAGCATGGCCAGGCAAACAACTATGACCCCTTTCGACCCCACTCTATCCACAGTAGCCGTTTATACCGTCGTCGCGACTCTCGCTCTCACCGCTGTCTCCATCGCCATCGCCCTTGTCCTCGGATCCCTTCACGCCGCTGCCACCATTGGCATCTCCTCCGTCGTATAAAAGACACCCTGCATCGGACAGAGACATTCCTCAGCATCCCAGCTACCACTCGAATGTCCCTTGCCCCCACACACCTTTTCTTACACAACTCCCCCCGCTACATTCTCAGTAACATCAGGATGGCTTCCGCTACCACTTCCCCTCACGCCTCCAACACCTCCTCCCACAACCCCTTCATCCTCCGCACCATCTCCCCGCCCACTACCACACCCACGCTCGTTGAGGACACGGACTCGGATTATGACAGCGAGGATGACATCCCTTTGGAAGGTGTCCCAGTTGCCGACCCCCTTACAGAATTCGTTATCCCCCGCCTCCCGGCCAAAATGCCGAACTCCCACATCGCCGTTCCTCCGTTGGCCTTCGCCATTCACAACGAAAACCCGCGCATCCGGATCCGCGCCATACCCAACCCCCTTCACGACGTCCGTCTCTACTGAGACCTGAAGACGAACAATAGTGTTTACCACCTCACGCTCGCCAAGGATGAGGCCCCTATCATTCTGAACCAGCCTGGCTTGAGGAACCCTCGGGCCTTCCTTTTTTATTTACAGCAGGCAGTCTGGGCGCAAGCCTATCAGGTTTTCGCTGGACCACTCAACCAGACCCAAGCTATCCTCCTCGCCAACCTCACCGTCACCTCCTATCATATGAAAGGATTGATCAATCTCCCCGCCATCCGCAATGACATGATCAATTTCCGGCTGGGAGGGATATTTACCACCAGCTCCATCCTCATACAGGCGCACGCCATACCAGCCTGGCTTGATGTACTGGCTCGAATCCGCTACAAGGAGAACACGATCCGTTGGTTCCGATTCGCAGGACATAATGGAGCACGTCTAGAGATCGAAGAGTACGTTCCTAAAGGACTACTGCCGACCCACTCATTCCCGCTTAACAGTCGAGGGGTTCACCCCATTGCGTGCTACTGGCCCGGCGGATGTACCCCGGAGGATAACGTTAGGCCCTGGGTTATGACCAAACCGGATATACAGGAACAAGGGTTTCACCAGGTCAACGTCGAGGAACCCATGGCTGTCGATCCCTCGGCCGTCACCGAACCTGATCTCCCAGCGGCAGAACCCTTTCGGCCCACCGACGAGGAGACCGCTGAATTCATGCGGCCCACCAGTCCCCCTTACGACCCCGAACAAGTCGTCTGGGATCGCCAGGTACTTCGGCCGCTACCGGTACCACCCCCGTCACCCCCTGCTGTGTCCCCATCCCCCCCCCTACTCGGCGACAACCTCACCCGTCCTGTCATTGTTGACGAAGCCTCCCCCCAGTCGCCGGACGTTCCTGTCGCAACTGAAGAAGGATGGCCTGCCGACGCCATGGACTCCGAGAACGTTTGGCCTACCCCTCCTGCTCTCCCGCCTTCTCCACCCACCGACCCCGCCACTCGTACCTGCTGGGAATGCGGACGCACCGGCCATCTCGTCGTGGGATGTGTTACGAACTGCTCGTTCGGTAACCCAAGAGTAACAGGTTCTTCCCTAGGTCGCACGATGGACTGAGTGGTGGACGGAGTCTCGACTGTATCAGGCGTTGATACAGGAGGGAATAATGATTGGCTTCTAAGTGTTCGTATAGGGTGATACGAACAAACGAAGTACACAGTACGAGGACTGTGTAAGAACGAAGAGAATAGACTGAAGATCCTCAGCCTATTCTATGGGCCTTATATACTGTATGGGGTATAGGGTAAGAGTCCGTGTGCTCTCCAGGTTTCCATCCTAGGAGAGCTGTGGCCGCCGTCTTTCTCAGCCGGTGCCTACTCTTGTACTTCACCAGTCGCACTGATCCATCATGGTGCGACGAGGTGCTTACCCGTAAGCCCTAAGCCCATGGCATGTGAATGCCTCCCTTATTACTGTGTGAACTTCGTGAGCCTCATGCCTCCAATATAGCCTCTACCGATGTCTTGAAGAACCATCGGTCTTGTCGGCTCCTAAGGACATGCCGAATACCTTGGTGTACGCTCCGTAGTGGAGCCGCCTAGCATGTGATGCTTGATCCATCGGTTAGACCGGCCGCGAAGGGCCCCGATCGGTCAAGTCATAACATTACCCCCTTCTAGGTCCCAACTCCTGAGGGGACTACTCGCTTGAGCAGAAACGAGCTTCATCGTCATTCCACATACAATTGCTTGCTGGTCGTCAAAATAGATTGGGATGCGTCTTCCCAATATCGCTTCGTTTTCTGGGGCGAGGACCGACCTACGTCGTTTACAACGCCTAGGAGTTTTCCTTCTCCGTTGAGCTGTTTGATTTGAAGTTCGGGGCATAGCCACAATACCCTGTCCCTTCTCCCGGTGTTCTTCCTTCACCGCACGTTTTGTGTGAGTACACTCCTAGAGTCAATAGGCAGCTACTCGACCAGGGCTCCCTGGTAGGTTTGATGAGCCAGTGTCATCTGGCGACGATGCAGAAAGGTGTTGTGCGAATGATTATAGGATGAAATAGAAACTCGTCTGTGGATGGTGTGTGTGTCGTTCTTCTTTCAAAGTGCCGAAGGCCATGTCTCAGTGTTTCCAGGATAGATCTTCATCTCCTTGATCTCCGGTATCGAGGGGGACTCCAGGTGTGTGGGTTGATCGCTTTACTAAGGCTTAGGCCCACCAACCTATCAAGAATGAACATTTTCTTGACTTGTCTTGAGTCCGGCAAGACCCTTTGAAGATCCCTAACTCTGTCAGCCCCATACGGTGGCCTTGTCAGGTTAGAGATTGAGTGTTCGTCCAGAGTTTGTTTTTCACTAAGGGTATTGGACACGAGGTAAGGACTTTGAAGAATAGATTTTGAACCCCATGGTCTCTTGAATAGATCATGGTATCCACCTTGACGGTAATTATGTGGGGTCAGCGTAAGGTATGTCCTGGTAGTTTTAACGTCGTGCCGGACGTCCGTAGTTTTTACGTCTTTGCGGACTTCCGCTAGTTTATCCTTAAGTCGTTGTGGACTGAGGCTAGTTTATACATGAGTCGTTGCGGACTGCCCTGCTAGTTTACACCAAGGTCGTTGCGGACCTATCCATCTTCCAATGTAGGAGTACCTGTAAACAAGACAGCAGGTGTTTCTGCGCGCCGGAACATTCATCGGTGATGCGCATAGGGCCCTAGACCAGTCCCTCCTTCTTGACAGGGTTCCCATTGAGGTAAGATGGTGACGGTTTATACTATATCAAACCGGATAACTTATAGAGTCGCGAGAATAGACGTGAAAGTCTATTTTGACACGACTCACATGGCCCTGTAGACAGAAGGGCAGCTTAGTTTATCGTCATGAAGGACGGCAACTAGTTTATAGTCATTGCGGACGTCCGCTATCGCCTAGCTTGAACCTCCCGAGCCTCGATAGATTTAATCCTCCGGGGTGAGGGTAGTTTAAGGTCATTTCGGACTAGTTGATGGTCAAGGTCGTGACTATCAACCACGACTCCTATACTTGAAGGAGTAAGTAGTTTACCGTCATTGCGGACGAGATCAACATCGTGGCGTCAACAACGATGTCGATCGACATCTCCTGTGCTGAAAGGAGTGGTAGTTTAACGTCTTTGCGGACGCCCGTAGTTTTACATCATTGCGGATGATAGCCGTAGTTTTACATCGTTGCGGATGAACGCAACACGAGGCACGGTCCCAGTTGCCTCTTGACTGGCCCTTGAAGCGGAATCCTTGCTTCGGACTTCAAGGATAGAATGGGCGCACCATGGAGTAGTCGTGGCCTTGTCGGAAGGCTGGCAACCCGCTCCCTGTCCCCAAACCCCTCGCACAGAATTGAACCGTGTCGACCCCATATTCTTTTACTGTAGGGCGTATGGAATATGGAAGCGCCTCGACCTAGTCGGCAGGGTTCTGCAACGGTGGAGGCCCTCACTTCCACCGTCTGCCAGAATGCAACCACGCTCCGAGGGTCTTGGTAGCTTTAGCGTCGTTCCGGACGGTAACTAGTTATCGTCATTGCGGACCAAGCCTTTCGTAGTTTTACATCGTTGCGGATGTTATTTCTCCGTTTTGGGTAACTAATGGAGTGCGGCCATCAGTTCCTGCATCGCAGATAGGGTCCCCTAATGCGGAGACGACCCTGTAAAACCGGAGATCCAAGTGGGACGTCCAAGACACCTGTCAGACCTTGACAGCGAGGTTGGTCCACCGTTCCCCACGGTGGGTATGCATCACGATTTCCCACCAATTATTCATGCATCATTCATGTACCAGTCAAGGTTATGTTGTGAATCCTAAGGGCCTCCTAATGCGGAAAGGGCCTGTAAAACTGGGGATCCAAGCGGGACGCCCGATTCGCTTGTCAGAATACCTCTTGACAACGAGAGTGTTGAATGCTTGTCCTTCATCTTGAGACCGGAGGGCTGCAACGCGAAATGGTCAGGTACATCCCCTGCCTTCTTATCTTTTCACAGTTTAACGTCATGCAGGACGTTCGTTCCGGCGTCCTGTGCGTGAAACCGATACCTGTGGTGCGAAGGGTCCTTTCCTCTTCGTCACCTTGTTTGTCGACAAGGGGTTCCTCGACTCCCCGTCTAGTATCCCCCGCCAATGTCTCCGTAGTCCCCATATCCTTCATCCGGCCTATAATAGGGGTCGGTGTCATCGTAATTGTCACCTTCGACCTCGTCCCAGGCGTCTAGTTCCGCTCGAGTCCAGGAAGTAGTTCGCTGAGTCGGGCGCTGGCGGATTGGAGTTCTTCTACCAATGTGTAGATGCACTCCTTCAGGTCGATTATCTCGAGGACGGTTTGGAGTCGGCGAATCTCTTGGTCGAGTTCTTCTAGGACTGCTTCGCCTGGGCTGAAGGGTTGCCCTTGTTCTCTGGCTTCCTCGTCCCTCATTCCTCCTGTACCTTGGAGGATGCTCCTCATTGCTGCCTCCTGCGTCCTGCCCGGTGGATTGTCCTGTCGAAGTGGGAGGAAGGGCCTCTCGGTCCCTTCGTGCCTGTCGTTGGACCGTAGTCCAGACATATTCTGTCTAGGTAGATGCGTCTCGATTACTTGTAGCCGGTATCGCTCTGCTAGCTTCGCTCCATGGTTGGACGCGGAATGGGTCAGTCCGAACGGGATGGGCGTGGGAGGAGTGTCTTGTGTCGGTGCGCGAGATGAGGGCGGGTAGGAGCTCCAGATTGATGAAGGAGGAGAACTCGTCCGGGTGAATGAGTAGGGCGTAAGCCCCATTATTTCCTCGGGCGTACCAGGAGGCGGCCCTATGATCATCTGCATAGGCCAGAAGCCTGACCTGGTCGCTCGCGTCAGCGAGGCGTCGGGGTATGTCGTCGCTCTCGCTTCCTGGTTGCCCTGCGAAGAAGTTAGCGAGCCTTTGTAAGGCCAGCGCTGTGGCCATCTGAATTACCGCGGAGATGGTGGTGCGCTGGAGTAGGGCGTCTCCTAGTCCTTCCAACTCTCCGGGGTGCAGATCTCGACTACTGGTAGGGGGTCCTCTGGTCCCGGCAGCTGATGTACCAGCCGTTGGTTCTTGTACACCTGCCTCAACAGTTGTAGGCGATGCCAGGTCCGAAGGGTTTCCTGGTCTTCTTCCGCCTCTCGTTTCCTGCCTTGCGTCTCTTTGAGCCAACGCTGACGTCGGTCGCGGAGGCGTTGACGGAGCATGCCTTCCTTCTGCTTGACGTCCTTCATCGTGCTCGTCATGAGCTCTCTCAAACCGTGGTGAGGCTCGGGAACCCGTTCGATCCTCGACGGTGAGCGTGGTTTGGTGGACACTGATTTGTACTGGAACTCCTTCTGGAGTCGTTGGGCGGCTGCCTCGGCTAGGGCGTCCAGTGTCGGGGTTGGCCACGGCCAGAATGATGTCTGGTGAGGGGTTTCTTGAAGGGGAGGAGGTAGTCCCGTCATCGATGAGCATGGCACGTCCAGGGGAGTAATCAAGGGAGGAGTGGTCGGACATGTACTGGGGAGGATTCTTGCTTTTGAAAGAGGGAGGGATGTCTCCCTTTTTATATCTTTCTAGAGCCTAATCGCCGCTGGTCGGGGCTTGTCTGGGTAGCTTTCGTGGAATTCACGAAGCGCCTCGTCGGCCGTATCTTTGAGGAGGGCAAAGGGTTCCCAAGTGTTATCGGCCTCGGAGTATCCGACCCACTTGACAAGGTACTTGGTCCCTCGTCCCTGGCGTCTTGAATCTAGAATGGCCTCCACTTCGTAGTGTTCTTCTTCATTCAGGATCTCTGGGGCAGGTCTGGGGAAGTTCCTTCCATGGGCCTCTGTCTCGTGATATTCCGTGAGTATGGTGTTATGACTTGACCGATCGGGGCCCTTCGCGGCCAGTCTAACCGATGGATCAAGCATCACATGCTAGGCGGCTCCACTACGGAGCGTACACCAAGGTATTCGGCATGTCCTTAGGAGCCGACAAGACCGATGGTTCTTCAAGACATCGGTAGAGGCTATATTGGAGGGACATGAGGCTCACGAAGTTCACACAGTAATAAGGGAGGCATTCACATGCCATGGGCTTAGGGCTTATGGGTAAGCACCTCGTCGCACCATGATGGATCAGTGCGATTGGAGAAGTACAAGAGTAGGCGCGATGAGAAGACGGCGGCCACAGCTCTCCTAGGATGGAAACCTGGAGAAGCACACGGACTCTTACCCTATACCCCATACAGTATATAAGGCCCATAGAATAGGCTGAGGATCTTCAGTCTATTCTCTTCGTTCACTACTGTCTTCCTACAGTAGAACTTTCGTTCATTCGTATCTTCGAATACGAAGCTCTTCGTTCTTACACAGTCCTCACACTGTGTCACTTAGAGCCAATCATTATTCCCTCCTGTATCAACGTCTGATACAGTCGAGACTCCGTCCACCACTCAGTCCATTGTGCAACCTAGGGAAGAACCTGTTACTCTTGGGTTACTGAACGAGCAGTTCGTAACACTAGAATAGACTCGCTTTTGCCCCTACCTTGCACCACACTCTGCTTGCTGCCACACTCTTTCTCACATACCCTCATCGGTGGCATAGACCCCCACCGAAGAGAGTTACCTCACACACCCTGGAGCAAGACCTAGGCCTAGAATTTCCACCAGGCACTAGACGAACCAGAACCAACTTCGACAGAAACAATCGTCCTATCCATCAAAGAGAAAACCGCTGGAATTACTCTGACACCTATCGGCCAGCACCCCAAACTTTGATAACTGCTCGTACCGAGAAGGACGATACTTCTTCACAAGAGAAGACGGAACAGAAGCTGAGTGGGCTTGGGACGAAACAGCAG
Source organism: Heterobasidion occidentale (assembly GCA_039111635.1). Taxonomy (NCBI): domain Eukaryota; kingdom Fungi; phylum Basidiomycota; class Agaricomycetes; order Russulales; family Bondarzewiaceae; genus Heterobasidion; species Heterobasidion occidentale. The sequence continues at coordinate 23,657 of JBCAQO010000015.1, read as the reverse complement.
AAGACTGGGTAGAACCACCCAGTACAGGAACCCCGAACGGAAATCCCGGACACGTCGGAGGAAGAAGAAGGAACATCCGAGTCCGAATCCTCGGATATTCAAACACCGATCAACACCCGAAACATTATGTCAAACCCTACAGACCCCCCGTCTCATCGGGAAGGGGCAAGCTCAAGCTCCCTGATAACTTCGAAGGGGACCGAAACACAATCACAGAAATTCATCATGAATTGCCTCCTTTTCACAGCAGAACCAGACCGATACAAGACGGATTCAGACAAAGTTTCTCTCGCTCTCTCGTGCATGAGATACGGGACGGCCGGCGTATGGGCAGAGAGCTTCCTAAAGAAGACAGTGGGGGCGACCCCGCCCAAAAACCGTAGGAACTTGGGACGACTTCCTTGTCAGGTTTAAACTCCAGTTCAAGGAAACGAACCTTACGGACAAGGCCCGAAGCGCCCTCATGTCTTTCTCTCAGGGGAAGATGACGGTGGATGAATATTCAAACCAATTCATCCTTATCGCCGCCGACGCCGACATCACCGACAGGGAAACAAGTTCCTTATTTTCAGAGAGGGCTTGACCCGAGGGTCATGGACAAGATCTATGACAAAGAAACTCCGCCGAAGGACACGATCCAAGATTGGGTCAACACTGCCTGTGAAATAGATGGACGCTTGAGAGCCCGAAGTGCTCAAAAGGCGATCCTAGCCAACTCCACCTCATTCCGAAGCGACTTCCTCAATCGCTTTCACCTCCAACCAGCTCGCCGCTATAACTCTACCACCGCTCCTCGAAGAATGAACAACCAGGTGGTTGACATGGACATTGACGCCTCTCGCAAAAGAGACGCCAATCGGAACAAGCGTGTATACGATGGCAAGAGACCTGCTCCCTTCTCCTGCTACAATTGCGGAAAACCAGGGCACGGGATAGCTGATTGTCCTTCCCCTCGTAGAGGCGTTCCCCCGTCTCGAGGAAATTCGCGCAAGTCGGTGGGCAGAGGAGGTAGACGAACTCGCGCTGCAGACATGGAGGATGAAGACGAGCAAGAATCCCCGGTGGGAAACGATGCGCGACTACATCGAGGATTGGAGGAGGGGAGTTCTCATAGCCACCACCGTCGGGTACCACAACCTGGTAATTCGGTGGAACGTGAGGACCCTTCCACGAGAAGGGGAGGATCACGCCAGAGCAATGGAGAGCGCTACGTACCGCCTAACGGACGACGAAGCAACGGACCCATCAGTGATATTAATGGCGTCCGAGCGCTCTTCCAAGGAGTAGGGAAGGCCGAGCAAAGGCAGATGTTGGTGGATCTGGCAGAGGATTTTTCCTGACCTCTCCTTCACCAGCCGAAGAGAGAGGGTCAAGGAAACTCGAGTATGATTCCCCGTCATATATTCGGATCGGAGCAATGAACAGTCACATTATTACCCCCATTCGACTTGACGTGCGATTAACAACTCGAGGAAGAAGCGCTGGAGCCAGAGCCGCCATCGACTCAGCATGCGAAGGGATTTTGGTAAATGAGGGGTGGGTACAGAAGCACAACCTTCCCACTTATCCTTTAAACCGCCCCATCCGCGTTCGCAACGTCGATGACACCATCAACAAGGCAGGCCTCATTCGACGAGGCCTGGACGCGAATCTCACCGTCAAGGACAGACGAGGGAGAACTCACACTGAACGCGTCCAAATGTTCATCACCAATCTAGGGAAAGACGACATGCTCCTAGGAACGGATTGGCTGAAATACCACGACCCCTCCATCGGGTGGAGGCGCCGTGAGGTACACTTTGATCGTTGCCCCAGAGATTGCCAACAACCGTATGGGTTTACCAAGGCAAGGGAAGAGCCTACCAAGAAGGCATGGCTAGCGAAACTACGCGGTGACAAGGTTCCTCAGCGGATGAAACCGCATCTTGTCTCAGAACGGTAGGACCTTCGTGGACATGGACTAAAGAACAATGGAGCCAAGTACCCACGAAGGAATGGAAAACTCGGTTCATGGAACTACTCGAGCACAAATCCCGACAACGCAAAGCTCGGGAATGGCTCGAAGAACAAGTAGCCGAAAGGAAGGAACGCCGGCAAGCTCAGCAGAAAGCGGCCCAGGGCGAAGCTTCAGGAAAAGTCGCTGAAGAAGCGCAAACACCGTCTGACTCCTCCGCAATGGATAGCGCAGGAGAACCCGTCGTTAGGAAGGTAACCCCAGAACCCTCGGGGTTCGCAAGCTTTGACGAAGACCTGGAGGAAGAAATCGACACCACCGACTTAAAGGGTCGAGTGCCGACAGAATATCATTCTTACCTAGACATCTTCAGCGAACGACGATCACAGAGGCTTCCCCAACATACAGTGTGGGACCATGCGATAAACCTCAAACCGTCTTTTGTACCCCAGGCCCCGCGGATATTTCCCTTGAGCCCGGAAAAGCATGACGAGCTAGGGAAATTCGTCAAAGAGCACCTTTCCAGAGGAACAATACGTCGGTCAACAGCACATAGCGCGGCCTCTTTCTTTTTCATAGGCAAGAAAGATGGGAAGCTCCGTCCGGTACAAGACTATCGCCACCTTAACGAACACACTATTCGAGATGTCACCCCCCTGCCATTAATCCAAGAACTATTGGATATCATTAAAGGCGCAACGGTGTTCTCAAAGCTCGATGTTCGGTGGGATATAACAACGTGCGCATCAAGAAGGGAGACGAATCCAAGGCGGCCTTCGTCACACCCTTGGGACTTTTCGAGCCCACGGTGATGTTCTTTGGGCTCTGTAACTCCCCAGGAACCTTCCAAGCCATGATGAACATGATCTTCCAAGAACTCATCCTGGCCCGGAAGATAACGGTATATATGGACGACATCCTCATCTTCACGAAGACCACAGCGGAACACATTGTGATTCTTCGGCGAGTCCTCCAAATCCTGCGCGACAACGATCTCTACCTCAAACCAGAGAAGTGCGAGTTCCACAAGGAAAAGTTGAACTACCTTGGGTACACGATCTCAAAGGACCACGTCGCTATGGAAGACTCGAAGATTGAAGCTATCCAGGAATGGCCCACTCCCCGCACAGTTCGCGACATCCGCTCTTTCTTAGGCTTAGGGAACTTCTACCGACGATTCATTGATAAATTCTCTCTGATCGCTCGGCCCTGCATGACCTCACAAAGAAGGATGTGAAATGGGACTGGACCACGGAGTGCCAACAGGCGTTTGATCGACTGAAGAAGATCTTCATCAGCCGACCCGTCCTGTTGTACCCTGACCCGATGCACCCTTACCGGCTTGTTACCGACGCTTCCCTCGCAGCATATGGTGCAGTCCTCTTACAGGAAGGACCTGATAACGACTGGCACCCTGTGGCATACCTCTCAGGATCGTTCTCACCGGCCGAACGAAATTACGACGTGCATGATCGCGAACTCCTCGCCATCATCAAGGCACTGGAACACTGGAAACACTACCTCGAAGGCGCTCGACACCCCTTTGAAGTCTGGACGGACCATAAAAACTTAGAACACTTTAAAACGGCGCGCGACCTGTCAAGGCGACAAGCGCGCTGGAGTCTGTTTTTGTCCCGATTTGACTTCCAGCTCAGTTACAAAGCTGGAACTACTAATCATGCGGATGCTCTGTCCAGGCGTCCAGACCTTAGTGAGGGGGTGGAATCTGATAACAAGGCACAGACTCTACTCCCGTCCAGACTTTTCACCGAGTCCAGCGAAACTCTAGTAGAGCCAAGCGAAGGCATACACGTCAAAGCAACGGAGCTCGTATCCTCGGATATCCTCTCCCTTATTCGACACTCGCGCTCGGAACACGATTTGCTGGTTGATGTCGCCCTCAAGAAACTGCTGGAAAAAGGTCCAAACACAATGAAGGGCGACAGGAGAAAATGGACACATGAAGAGGGCATCACAAGACGCGACGGTTACATATGCGTCCCAAAGGACGACCTCCTTCGACGAATGATTGTCAAAATGCACCATGACACTATGGCTACAGGACACCCGGGGCGAGCAAAGACCTTAGAATTGGTCCAACGCCATTACTGGTGGTCAAGCATGACCAAATTTGTACACGCATATGTGGATGGATGTGCAGTCTGCCAATCTACCAAGAACCTTCCCCATAGGACCCATCCACCGATCCAACCGATGGAAACCACAAACGCCCCATGGCGCTTTATCTCCACCGACTTTGTAACAGACCTCCCAGAAAGCAGAGGCTACGACTCGGTCAATGTGGTAGTCGATCAGGGTCTGTCAAAAGGAATAGTCATAACTCCGTGCAAGAAGACAATCACGGCCGAAGAAACCACGACGCTCTTCCAGGACAATGTGTTCAAACGATATGGTTTGCCAACCAAAGTGGTGTCCGACAGAGGTCCTCAATTTGCTGCAAAGTTCACAAGGGAACTATGGAAAGGAATGGGAATCACCCCTGCCCTCAGCACGGCCTATCACCCCCAAACGGACGGAGAAACAGAACGGGTAAACCAAGAGATCGAGCAATTCCTGCGAGTTTTCTGCAACTACCATCAAGATAACTGGGTAGACTTGATCCCCTTCGCAGAATTCTCCCACAACACCCGAAGACACTCCGCCACTGGGAAGTCGCCGTTTGAAGTCCTTTACGGGTTCAACCCACCATATTCGGTCGACTCAGCTCTGGAGACCAAGGTGCCCGCAGTAACTGAACGTTTGCGACTAATCAAAGAAGTCCAAGAGGATGCGGCCGCGAGTCTACAAATAGCAGCGCAGCACGCCAGGGACCGGGACCTACACAGGAAACTTCCGCAATGGGAAGTAGGAACCCAAGTTTGGTTAGAAGGAACCATATTCGGACGACTCATCCGAAATTCAAGCTGGCACCTAGACGCTATGGCCCCTTTTCAGTGACTGAAAGAATCGGCCCTCTGGCTTATCGGTTGGAAATACCCGAAACATGGAAGATACACCCGGTGTTTCACGCCTCCATACTCACGGAATATCATGAGACAGAAGCCCACGGAAGGAACTTCCCAGACCTGCCCCAGAGATCTTGAATGAAGAAGAGCACTACGAAGTGGAGGCCATTCTAGATTCAAGACGCCAGGGACGAGGGACCAAGTACCTTGTCAAGTGGGTTGGATACTCCGAGGCCGATAACACCTGGGAACCCTTTGCCCTCCTCAAAGATACGGCCGACGAGGCGCTTCGTGAATTCCACGAAAGCTACCCAGACAAGCCCCGACCAGCGGCGATTAGGCTTTAGAAAGATATAAGAAGGGAGACACCCCCCCTCTTTCAAAGCAAGAATCCTCCCCAGTACATGTCCGACCACTCCTCCCTTGATTACTCCCCTGGACGTGCCATGCTCATCGATGACGGGACTACCTCCTCTCCTTCAAGAAATCCCTCACCAGACATCATTCTGGCCGTGGCCAACCCCGACACTGGACGCTCTAGCCGAGGCAGCCGCCCAACGACTCCAGAGGGAGTTCCAGTACAAATCATTGTCCACCAAACCGCGCTCACCGTCGAAGATCGAACGGGTTCCCGAGCCTCACCACGGTTTGAGAGAGCTCATGACGAGCACGATGAAGGATGTCAAGCAGAAGGAAGGCAGGCTCCGTCAACGCCTCCGCGACCGACGTCAGCGTTGGCTCAAGGAGACGCAAGACAGGAAACGAGAGGCGGAAGAAGACCAGGAAACCCTTCGGACCTGGCACCGCCTACAACTGTTGAGGCAGGTGTACGAGAACCAGCAACGGCTGGTACATCAGCTGCCAGGACCAGAGGGCCCCCTACCGGTAGTCGAGATCTGCACCCCGGAGAGTTGGAAGGACTAGGAGACGCCCTACTCCAACGCACCACCATCTCCGCGGGCAACCAGGAAGCGAGAACGATGACATACCCCGACGCCTCGCTGACGCGAGCGACCAGGTCAGGCTTCTGGCCTATGCAGACGATCATAGAGCCGCCTCCTGGTACGCCCGAGGAAATAATGGGGCTTACGCCCTACTCATTCATCCGGACGAGTTCTCCTCCTTCATCAATCTGGAGCTCCTACCCGCCCTCATCTCACGCACCGACACAGGACATTCAAGTCACGCCCATCCCGTTCGGACTGACCCATTCCGCGTCCAACCATGGAGCGAAGCTAGCAGAGCGGTACCGGCTACAAGTAGTCGAGACGCATCCACCCAGACCGAATATGTCTGGGCTACGGTCCAACGACAGGCACGAAGGGACCGAGAGGCCCTTCCTCCCATATCGGCAGGACAATCACCGGGCAGGACGCAGGAGGCAGCAATGAGGAGCATCCTCCAAGGTACAGGAGGAATGAGGGACGAGGGAGCCAGAGAACAAGGGCAAACCCTCAACCCAGGCGAGGCAGTCCTAGAAGAACTCGACCAAGAGATTCGTCGACTCCAAACCGTCCTCGAGATAATCGAGTTGAAGGAGCGCATCCACACATTGGTAGAAGAACTCCAGTCCGCCAGCGCCCGACTCAGCGGACTACTTCCTGGACTCGAGCGGAACTAGACGCCTGGGACGAGGTCGACGGCGATAACTACGACGACGCCGACCCCTACTACAGACCAGACGAAGGGTACGGAGATTATGGAGACATCGGCGGAGGATACTAAACCAGGGAGTTGAGGAACCCCGGGTTTTAACATGATGACGGAGAGGAAAGGACCCTCCGCATCACAGGTACCGGTTTCACGCACAGGACGCCGGAACGGACGTCCTGCATGACGTTAAACTGCGAAAAGATAAGAAGGCAGGAGTTTCATGGAAGTAGTTCCCCCATGGTGCTCCCTGTCTACTTATATTTCTTTCAAGCTTCCCAAGACAAGACGGAGCGATGTTAACACTCTCACTGTCAAGAGGTATTCTGACAGGCGAATCGGGCGTCCCGCTTGGATCCCCAGTTTTACAGGACCCTTTCCACATTAGGAGGTCCTTCATGGAAGTCACTCGCACAAGACGCCTTCCTGGGCACCACTGCCAGAAGTCGAGGACTGGCTCAACAAACCGAGAGCAGACGGACACTGCTTGGGACGTACTCCAAAACAAAACGTAGCCGGTGAAGGACAACACCGGAGGATAACTCAAACCCTGGATCGATGAAGGGAAACATCGACGAGGCTTGGCTTGGTAACCCAAAGTGCTCTGTATCAAATCCATTTGTGGGACAGGAAGCCAATCGTTTGTGGAGTGGACAAATTACATCCGCAACGATGTAAAACTACGAAAGGCTTGGTCCGCAATGACTATGAACTAGTTACCGTCCGGAACAACGCTAAAGCTACCAAGACCCTCGGAGCGTGGTTGCATTCTGGCAGACGGTGGAAGTGAGGGCCTCCACCGTTGCAGAACCCTGCCGACTAGGTCGAGGCGCTTCCATATTCCATACGCCCTACAGTAAAAGAATATGGGGTCGACACGGTTCAATTCCGTGCGAGGGGTTTGGGGACATGGAGCGGGTTGTCAGTCTTCCGACGACAAGACCACAACTACTCCACGGCGCGCCCATTCTACCCTTGAAGTCCGAAGCAAGGATTCCGCTTCAAGGGCCAGTCAAGAGGCAACTGGGACCGTGCCTCGTGTTGCATTCATCCGCAACGATGTAAAACTACGCGCGTCCGCAAAGACGTTAAACTACTACTCCTTTCAGCATAGGAGATGTCGATCGACATCGTTGTTGATGCCACGATGTTGATCTAGTCCGCAATGACGATAAACTACTTACTCCTTCAAGTATAGGAGTCGTGGTTGATGGTCACGACCTTGACCATCAACTAGTCCGAAATGACCTTAACTACCCTCACCCCGGAGGATTAAATCTATCGAGGCTCGGGAGGTTCAAGCCAGGCGATAGCGGACGTCCGCAATGACTATAAACTAGTTGCCGTCCTTCATGACGATAAACTGAGCTGCCCTTCTGTCTACAGGGCCATGTGAGTCGTGTCAAAATGACTTTCACGTCTATTCTCGCGACTCTATAAGTTATCCGGTTTGATATAGTATAAACCGTCACTCCTTCCTCAATGGGAACCTCCCTGTCAAGATGGCTGTAATTGGTCTAGGGCCCTATGTGCATCACCGATGATGTTCCGCGCACAGAAATGGTCTACCATTTGTGTTTACAGGTACTCCTACGTTGGAAGATGGATAGGTCCGCAACGACCTTGGCATAAACTAGCAGGGCAGTCCGCAACGACTCATGTTATAAACTAGCCTCAGTCCGCGACGACTTAAGCTGTTCTATAACTAGCCGACGTCCGCAAAGACGCAAAACTACGGACGTCCGGCACGACGTTAAACTACCAGGACATGCCTTACGCTGACCCCTCATAATTACCGTCAGAGTGGATACCATGGTCTATTCAAGAAACCATGGGGTTCAAAACTCTTCTTCAAAAGTCCTTACCTCGTGTCCAATACCCTTAGTGAAAAACAAACTCTGGACGAACACTCAATCTCTAACCTGACAAGGCCACCGTATGGGGCTGACAGAGTTAGGGATCTTCAAAGGGGTCTTGCCGGACTCAAAAACAAGTCAAGAAAATGTCGTATTCTTGATAGGTTGGTGGGCCTAAGCCTTAGTAAAGCGATCAACCCACACAACTGGAGTCCCCTCGATACCGGAGATCAAGGAGATGAAGATCTATCCTGAAACACTGAGACATGGCCTTCGGCACTTTGAAAGAAGAACGACACACACCCCTCCACAGACGAGTTTCTATTTCATCCTATAATCATTCGCACAACACCTTTCTGCATCGTCGCCAGATGACACTGGCTCATCAAACCTACCAGGGAGCCATGGCGAGTAGCTGCCTATTGACTCTAGGAGTATACTCACACAAAACGTACGGTGAAGGAAAGACACCGAGGAGAAACACAGTATTGTGGCTGATACTGCAGGACTTCAAATCAAACAGCTCAACGGAGAAGGAAAACTCCTAGGCGTTGTAAACGACGTAGGTCGGTCTTCGCCCAGAAAACGAAGTGATATTGGGAAGACGCATCCCAATCTGTTTTGACGACCAGCAAAGCAATTGTCCGTGGAATGACGATGAAGCTCGTTTCTGCTCAAGCGAGTAGTCCCCTCAGGAGTTGGGACCTAGAAAGGGGGTAATGTTATGACTTGACCGATCGGGGCCTTCGCGGCCGGTCTAACCGATGGATCAAGGCATCACATGCTAGGCGGCTCCACTACGGAGCGTACACAAGGTATTCGGCATGTCCTTAGGAGCCGACAAGACCGATGGTTCTTCAAGACATCGGTAGAGGCTATATGAGAGGGACATGAGGCTCACGAAGTTCACACAGTAATATGAGAGGCATTCACATGCCATGGGCTTAGGGCTTATGGGTAAGCACCTCGGTCGCACCATGATGGATCAGTGCGACTGGAAGTACAAGAGTAGGCGCCGATGAGAAAGACGGCGGCCACAGCTCTCCTAGGATGGAAACCTGGAGAAGCACACGGACTCTTACCCTATACCTATATAGTATATAAGGCCATAGAATAGGCTGAGGATCTTCAGTCTATTCTCTTCGTTCTTACGCAGTCTTCGTACTGTGTACTTTCGTTCATTCGTATCTTCGAATACGAAGCTCTTCGTTCCCCCTGTATCTACGCATACAGGACTCTTAGAAGCCAATCACTATTCCCTCCTGTATCATTGCCTGATACAGTCGAGACTCCGTCCACCACTCAGTCCATTGTGCGACCTAGGGAAGAACCTGTTACTCTTGGGTTATTGAACGAGCCGTTCATAACATTGTGGGAGAATTCTGCGAAGGGGATCAAGTCTACCCAGTTATCTTGATGGTAGTTGCAGAAAACTCGCAGGAATTGCTCGATCTCTTGGTTTACCTGTTCTGTTTCTCCGTCCGTTTGAGGGTGGTAAGCCGTGCTGAGGGCAGGGGTGATTCCCATTCCTTTCCATAGTTCCTTGTGAATTTTGCCGCAAATTGAGGACCTCTGTCGGACACCACTTTGGTTGGTAAACCATATCGTCTGAACACATTGTCCTGGAAGAGCGTCGTGGTTTCTTCGGCCGTGATTGTCTTCTTGCACGGGGTTATGACTATTCCTTTTGACAGACCCTGGTCGACTACCACGTTGATCGAGTCGTAGCCTCTGCTTTCCGGGAGGTCTGTCACGAAGTCAGTGGAGATAAAGTGCCAGGGGGCGTTTGTGGTTTCCAGCGGTTGGATCGGTGGATGGGTCTATGGGGGAGATTCTTGGTAGATGGCAGACTGCACATCCATCCACATATGCGTGTACAAATTTGGTCATGCTTGACCACCAGTAATGGCGTTGGACCAATTCTAAGGTCTTTGCTCGCCCCGGGTGTCCTGTAGCCATAGTGTCATGGTGCATTTTGACAATCATTCGTCGAAGGAGGTCGTCCTTTGGGACGCATATGTAACCGTCGCGTCTTGTAATGCCATCTTCATGTGTCCATTTTCCTAGGTCGCCCTTCATTGCATTTGGACCTTTTTCCAGCAGTTTCTTGAGGGCGACATCAACCAACAAATCGTTTGTTCCGAGCGCGAGTGTCGAATAAGGGAGAGGATGTCCGAGGATACGAGTTCTGTTGCCTTGACGTGTATGCCTTCGCTTGGCTCTACTAGAGTTTCGCTGGACTCGGTGAAAAGTCTGGACGGAAGTAGAGTCTGTGCCTTGTTATCAGATTCCACCCCCTCACTAAGGTCTGGACGCCTGGACAGAGCATCCGCATGATTTGTAGTTCCAGCCTTGTAACTGAGCTGGAAGTCAAATCGGGACAAAAACAGACTCCAGCGCGCTTGTCGCCTTGACAGGTCGCGCGCCGTCTTAAAGTGTTCTAGGTTTTATGGTCCGTCCAGACCTCAAAGGGATGTCGAGCGCCTTCGAGGTAGTGTTTCCAGTGTTCCAGTGCTTTGATGATGGCGAGGAGTTCGCGATCATGCACGTCGTAATTTCGTTCGGCCGGTGAGAACGATCCTGAGAGGTATGCAACAGGGTGCCAGTCGCTATCAGGTCCTTCCTGTAAGAGGACTGCACCATATGCTGCGAGGGAGGCGTCGGTAACAAGCCGGTAAGGGCGCATCGGGTCAGGGTACAACAGGACGGGTCGGCTGGTGAAGGTTTTCTTCAGTCGATCAAACGCCTGTTGGCATTCCGTGGTCCAGTTCCATTTCACATCCTTCTTCGTGAGGTCATGCAGGGGCCGAGCGATCAAAGAGAATTTATCAATGAATCGTCGGTAGAAGTTCCCTAAGCCTAAGAAAGAGCGGATGTCGCGAACTGTGCATGGAATGGGCCATTCCTGGATAGCTTCAATCTTCGAGTCTTCCATAGCGACGTGGTCTTTTGAGATTGTGTACCCAAGGTAGTTCAACTTTTCCTTGTGGAACTCGCACTTCTCTGGTTTGAGGTAGAGATCGTTGTCGCGCAGGATTTGGAGGACTCGCCGAAGAATCACAATGTGTTCCGCTGTGGTCTTCGTGAAGATGAGGATGTCGTCCATATATACCGCTATCTTCCGGGCCAGGATGAGTTCTTGGAAGATCATGTTCATCATGGCTTGGAAGGTTCCCGGGGAGTTACAGAGCCCAAAGAACATCACCGTAGGTTCGAAAAGTCCCAAGGTGTGACGAAGGCCGCCTTGGACTCGTCTCCTTTCTTGATGCGCACGTTGTTATATCCCCACCGAACATCGAGCTTTGAGAACACCGTTGCGCCTTTAATGATATCCAATAGTTCTTGGATTAATGGCAGGGGGGTGACATCTCGAATAGTGTGTTCGTTAAGGTGGCGATAGTCTTGTACCGGACGGAGCTTCCCATCTTTCTTGCTTACGAAAAAGAAAGAGGCCGCGCTGTGTGCTGTTGACCGACGTATTGTTCCTCTGGAAAGGTGCTCTTTGACGAACTTCCCTAGCTCGTCATGCTTTTCCGGGCTCAGGGGAAATATCCGCGGAGCCTGGGGTACAAAAGACGGTTTGAGGTTTATCGCGTGGTCCCATATTGTATGTTGGGGAAGCCTCTGCGATCGTCGTTCGCTGAAGATGTCGAGGTAGGAATGATATTCTGTCGGCACCCGACCTTTCAAGTCGGTGGTATCGATTTCTTCCTCCAGGTCTTCATCAAAGCTTGCGAACCCCGAGGGTTCTGGAGCTACCTTCCTAATGACGGGTTCTCTTCCGCTATCCCTTGCGGAGGAGTCAGACGGTGTTTGCGCCTTTTCGGCGACTTCCCCTGAAGCTTCGCCCTGGGCTGCCTTTTGCTGAGCTTGCCGGCGTTCCTTCCTTTCGGTTATTTGCTCCTCGAGCCATTCCCGAGCCTTACGTTGTCGGGATTTGTGTTCGAGTAGTTCCATGAACCGAGTTTTCCATTCCTTTACGGGTACTTGGCTCCATTGTTCTTTAGTCCAAGTCCACGAAGGTCCTACCGGTTCTGAGACAAGATGCGGTTTTGTCCGCTGGGGGGTCTTGTCGCCGCGTAGTTTCGCTAGCCATGCCTTCCTGGTAGGCTCTTCCCTTGCCTTGGTAACCCATATGGTTGCTGGCAATCTCTGGGGCATCGATCAAAGTGTACTTCACGGCGCCTCCATCCGATGGAGGGGTCGTGGTATTTCAACCAATCCGTTCCTAGGAGCATGTCGTCTTTCCCTAGATTGGTGATGAACATCTGGACGCGTTCGGTGTGAGTTCTCCCCCGTCTATCCTTGACGGTGAGATTCGCGTCTAGGCCTCGTCGAATGAGGCCTGCCTTGTTGATGGTGTCATCGACGTTGCGAACGCGGATGGGGCGGTTTAAGGGATAGGTAGGGAGATTGTGCTTCCATACCCACTCTTCGTTTACCAGGATCCCTTCGCATGCTGAGTCGATGGCGGCTCTGGCTCCAGCGCTTCTTCCTCGAGTTGTTAATCGCACGTCAAGTCGAATGGGGGTAATAATGATTGTTCATTGCTCCGATTCGAATGTATGGCGGGGAATCATACTCGAGTTTCCTCAACCCTCTCTCTTCGGCTGGTGAAGGAGAGGTCAGGAAAAATCCTCTGCCAGATCCACCAACATCTGCCTTTGCTCGGCCTTTCCTACTCCTTGGAAGAGCGCTCGGACGCCATTAATATCACTGATGGGTCCGTTGCTTCGTCGTCCGTTAGGCGGTACGTAGCGCTCTCCATCGCTCTGGCGTGATCCTCCCCTTTTCGCGGAAGGGTCCTCACGTTCCACCAAATTACCAGGTTGTGGTACCCGACGGTGGTGGCCATGAGAACTCCCCTCCTCCAGTCCTCGATGTAGTCGCGCATCGTCTCCCACCGGGGATTCTTGCTCGTCTTCATCCTCCATGTCTGCAGCGCGAGTTCGTCTACCTCCTCTGCCCACCGACTTGCGCGTATTTCCTCGAGACGGGGGAACGCCTCTACGAGGGGAACGACAGTCAGCTATCCCATGCCCTGGTCTTCCGCAATTGTAGCAGGAAAAGGGAGCAGGTCTCTTGCCATCGTATACACGCTTGTTCCGATCGGCGTCTCTTTTGCGAGAGGCGTCAATATCCATGTCAACCACCTGGTTGTTCATTCTGCGAGGAGCGGTGGTAGAGTTGTAGCGACGAGCTGGTTGGAGGTGAAAGCGATTGAGGAAGTCGCTTCGGAATGAGGTGGAGTTGGCGAGGATCGCCTTTTGAGCACTTCGGGCTCTCAAGCATCCATCTATTTCACAGGCAGTGTTAACCCAGTCTTGGATTGTATCTTTCGGCGGAGTTTCTTTGTCATAGATCTTGTCCATGACCCTCGGGTCAAGCCCTCTCTGGAAGTAGGGAACTTGTTCCCTGTCAGTGATGTCGGCGTCGGCGGCTATAAGGATGAATTGGTTTGAATATTCATCCACCGTCATCTTCCCTGAGAGAAAGACATGAGGGCGCTTCGGGCCTTGTCCGTGAGGTTTGTTTCCTTGAATTGGAGTTTGAACCGGACAAGGAAGTCGTCCCAAGTTCCTACGGTCTTGGGGGGGGTCGCCCCTACTGTCTTCTTTAGGAAACTTTCCGCCCATACGCCAGCTGTCCCATATCTCATGCAAGAGAGAGCGAGGGAAACCTTGTCTGTATCCGTCTTGTATCGGTCTGATTCTGTTGTGAAAAGGAGGAGGCAATTCATGATGAATTTCTGTGATTGTGTTCGGTCCCCTTCGAAGTTATCAGGGAGTTTGAGTTTGCCCCTTCCCGACGAGACGGGGGGGTCTGTAGGATTTGACATAATATTTCGGGTGTTGATCGGTGTTTGAATATCCGAGGATTCGGACTCGGATGTTCCTTCTTCTTCCTCGATGTGTCCGGATTTCCGGTTCGGGGTTCCTGTACTGGGGTGGTTCTACCCAGTCTTCTGCTGTTTCGTCCCAAGCCCACTCAGCTTCTGTTCCGTCTTCTCTTGTGAAGAAGTATCGTCCTTCTTGATACGAGCAGTTATCAAAGTTTGGGGGTGCTGGCCGATTGGTGTCGGAGTAATACCAGCGGTTTTCTCTTTGATGGATAGGACGATTGTTCTGTCGAAGTTGGTTATGGGTTCGTCTAGTGCCTGGTGGAAATCCTAGGCCTAGGTCTTGCTCCAGGGTGTGTGAAGTAACTCTCTTCGGTGGGGGTCTATGCCACCGATGAGGGTTGTGAGAAAGAGTGTGGCAGCAAGCAGAGAGTGGTGCAAGGTAGGGGCAAAAGCGAGTCTATTCTAGTGTTACGAACTGCTCGTTCGGTAACCCAAGAGTAACAGGTTCTTCCCTAGGTCGCACGATGGACTGAGTGGTGGACGGAGTCTCGACTGTATCAGGCGTTGATACAGGAGGGAATAATGATTGGCTTCTAAGTGTTCGTATAGGGTGATACGAACAAACGAAGTACACAGTACGAGGACTGTGTAAGAACGAAGAGAATAGACTGAAGATCCTCAGCCTATTCTATGGGCCTTATATACTGTATGGGGTATAGGTAAGAGTCCGTGTGCTTCTCCAGGTTTCCATCCTAGGAGAGCTGTGGCCGCCGTCTTTCTCAGCCGGTGCCTACTCTTGTACTTCACCAGTCGCACTGATCCATCATGGTGCGACGAGGTGCTTACCCGTAAGCCCTAAGCCCATGGCATGTGAATGCCTCCCTTATTACTGTGTGAACTTCGTGAGCCTCATGTCCCTCCAATATAGCCTCTACCGATGTCTTGAAGAACCATCGGTCTTGTCGGCTCCTAAGGACATGCCGAATACCTTGGTGTACGCTCCGTAGTGGAGCCGCCTAGCATGTGATGCTTGATCCATCGGTTAGACCGGCCGCGAAGGGCCCCGATCGGTCAAGTCATAACAGGATGTCCAATCACGGGCATTCGCCAGAGAACGGACGTTACGGCGTGCGGCTTTCTTCAAGACTACGATAGGCATCGCATGCAGTCCCGGCGCCTTTGTCTACAGATGGATAGGACGGCTGAGGAATACGGGTACCACAAACAGGCGTTAGACCACTTGATCGACACCGCTAACTGGACCGGATACCCCGCTCGGAACATCCCCACCTTCGACGAAGTCCACCTGAGGAGACCCGCCCCTACCATTGGTGCACCCGCCAAGCGCCGAAGACTTGTATAGAGAGGGGGTAGTGTTAGGACCGCGTCCTAACACGTGCTTCGCACGTGAGTGGATGGGCTGGTCAAGTGCTTCGGACTCGTTGCAGACTCGGACCGCTTTCCATGACTCCTTACCATTTACATGCTGATGCATGAACGCTGACTTCTGGTTCCTGATTCTTGATGTGGACAGACATTGGTTCCTGACCCCCGTTCCTGGTTCTTGATCGATTAAAGATGTGGATGGACATTAGTGATCGGATTACTATACTTGGTTATATGGCAGGTCGAT
This sequence comes from Heterobasidion occidentale, assembly GCA_039111635.1. Lineage (NCBI taxonomy): Eukaryota > Fungi > Basidiomycota > Agaricomycetes > Russulales > Bondarzewiaceae > Heterobasidion > Heterobasidion occidentale. The sequence goes on along the minus strand of JBCAQO010000015.1, from coordinate 7,756 downwards.
GAGGTATTCTAGCTTACGGATCTCGATCGTTGACTTCGGTACCTAAGAAGCGCACGGACCAGATCTTGATCCTGCCCTAGACACTTCTGTACGTAAATAGCCGAGATGAGCTTCTAAGAAGCTCAGCTCGTTCACCTGTAATACACTCGATCTCTGCACTGCACCCGGCGTCTGGCTACCTTCCTAGCCCACGCTTCGTGATCTCTGTCAGATCTGAGAAACTCTTTGCACGGTCTGACGAAGCACTAGACTCGTCTCCCTTCCCTCCCCTCCCTCTACTCATCCGCTTCTATACCGGGCTAGCTGCCTTCCGTGTTCTCAGTTGGACACCCCCTCGTGTCATCTGTTGGACAGGAGAAGATCATCCGGTTCCTCCTCATCATCGAGAAGACCTCGAAGATCACCTTCTCCATCTCTTTGAGAACAAGGCCGACAGCGACCCCGAGTTCCTCGAAAGAGCCCAAAGACGATCCATTGTCTTCATCCATTGGAGTCTACGACTGTACGAACCAGTGGAGGTTTAGCCTAGGGACCCCTTCGTGCATCGGTGCATGTGATAGGTCTCCGACCTAACAGCTGCCTTGGATTCATCCCCTTCCTTGATGCGCACGTTGTTATATCCCCACTGAACGTCGAGCTTCGAGAATACTGTCGCCCCTCGAATGATATCCAATAGTTCTTGGATCAATGGTAAGGGGCAGATGTCTTGAATGGTGTGTTCGTTGAGGTGGCAATAATCTTGTACTGGGCGGAGCTTTCCATCTTTCTTGTTTATAAAGAAGAAGGAGGCCACACTATGTGCTGTCGATTGACATATTGTTCCCCTGGAAAGATGCTCCTTGATGAATTTTCCTAGCTCGTCATGTTTCTCCGGGCTCAAGGGAAATATCCTTGGAGCCTGGGGTTTGAAGGACAGCTTGAGATTTATCGCATGATCCCATATTGTGTGTTGGGGGAGTCTCTGCAATCATCTTTCACTAAAAATGTCGAGGTAGGAATGATATTCTGACGGCACCCAATTCTTCAAGTCGGTGGTTTCAATTTCCTCCTCCAGGTCTTCATCAAAACTTGCAAACCCCAAGGGTTCGGGAGCTACCTTTCTGATGACGGGTTCTTCCCCGCTATCCGTTGCAGAGGAGTCAAACAGTATTTGTGCTTTCTCAGAAACTTTTTCTGAAGCTCCACTCTGGGCTGTCTCTTGCTAAGCCTGCCGGTGTTCCTTTCTTTTGGTTACTTGCTCCTTCAGCCATTCCCGAGCCTTGGCTTGTCATGATCTATGCTCCAACAAGGAGAGGAACCAAGATTTCCATTCCTTCACAGGTACTTGGCTCCACTGTTCTTTAGTCCAAGTCCACGAAGGTCCTACCGGTTCAGAGACAAGATGCGGCTTCATTCGCTGAGGAATCTTGTCACCGCGTAGTTTTGCTAGCCATGCCTTCTTGGTAGGCTCTTCCCTTGCCTTGGTAAACCCGTGTGGTTGTTGGCAATCTCTGGGGCATCGATCAAAGTGTACCTCACGGCGCCTCCACCCGATAGAGGGGTTGTGGTATTTCAACCAATCTGTTCCTAGGAGCATGTCGTCTTTCCCTAGATTGGTGATAAACATCTAGACGTGTTCAGTGTGGGTTCTCCCCCGTCTATCCATGACGGTGAGATTCGCGTCTAGGCCTCGTTGAATGAGGCCTGCCTTGTTGATGGTGTCATCAACGTTGTGAACGTGGATAGGGCGGTTCAAGGGGTAGGTTGGAAGACCATGTTTTCGTACCCATTTCTCATTTACCAAAATCCCTTCGCAGGCTGAATCGATGGCGGCTCTAGCTCCAGCGCTTCTTCCTCAAGTTGTTAATCGCACGTCAAGTCAGATGGGAGTGATGATGTGGCTGTTCATTGCTCCAATTCAAATACATGACGGGGAATCATACTCAAGTTTCCTCAACCCCCTCTCTTTGGCTAGTGAAGGAGAGGTCAGGAAAAATCCTCTGCTAGGTCCACCAACATTTGTTTGGCCTTGGCCTCCTCTACTTCTCTAAAGAGCGCTCGGATGCCATTAGTATCACGGACGGGTCCGTTGCCTCGTTGTCCGTTAGGCGGTACATAGCGCTCTCCATTGCTCTGGCCTGATCCCCTGCTCCTTGCAGGAGGGTCCTCACATTCCACCAAATTACCAGGTTGTGATACCTGACAGTAGTGGCCATGAGAACTCCCCTCCTCCAATCCTCGATGAAGTCCCACATCGTCTCCCAATGGGGATTCTTGATCGTCTTTATCCTCCATGTCTGCAGTGCGAGTTCTTCTACCTCTTCCACCCATCAGCCTGCGCCAATTTCCTTGAGAAGGGGGAAGGCCTCTACGAGGAGAGGGACAGTTATCTGCCCAATGTCCTTCTTTCCCACAGTTAAAACAACAGGTAGGGGGCTTGCCATCATGGGTGTGCTTCTGGTGAGTGGCATCTCTCTTCCGAGAGGCGTCAATGTCCATGTCGACTACCTGGTTGTTCATTCTGCGAGGAGCGTTGGTAGAATTATAATGGCGAGCGGGTTGGAGGTAAAAGCAGTTAAGGAAGTCGCTTCAAAATGAGGTGGAGTTGGCGAGGATCACCTTTTGAGCACTTTGGGCTCTCAAGCATCCATCTATTTTATAGGCAGTATTGACCCAGTCCTGGATTGTGTCCTTTGGCGGTGTTTCTTTGTCATAGATTTTGTCCATGACCCTCGGGTCGAGCCCTCTCTGGAAGTAAGGAACTTGTTCCTTGTCAGTGATGTCAGCATCGGCGGCTATAAGGACAAATTGATTGGAGTATTCGTCCACCATCATCTTCCCTTGAGAGAAAGACATGAGAGCGCTTTGGGCTTTGTCCGTAAGGTTTGTTTCCTTGAACTGAAGTTTAAACTTGTCATAGAAGTCGGTCCAAGTCCTGAGGGTTTTGGGTGGAGTTGCCCCAACTGTCTTCTTCAGGAAACTTTCTGCCCATACGCCAGCCATCCCATATCTCATGCATGAGAGGGTGAGGGAAACTTTGTCCTTATCTGTCTTATACTGGTCCGATTCTGCTGTAAAAAGGGGGAGGCAATTCATAATGAATTTCTGTGATTGCGTTCTGTCTCCCTCGAAATTATCAGGGAGTTTAAGCTTGCCCCTTCCAGACGATGCGGCTGCAGGGGGAGCTGTAACATTTGTCGACATAATGGTGTTATCTTCAATATTTTGGGTATTGATTGGTGTTTGGATATCCGAGGATTTGGACTCTGATGTTTCTTCTTCTTCTTTCGATGTATCTGGAATTTCCGGTTCGCGATTTCTGTACTGGGGTGGCTCTACCCAGTCTTCTGTTATTCCGTCCCAAGCCCACTCAGCTTCTGTTTCGTCTTCTCTTGTGAAGAAGTATTGTCCTTCTTGATACGAGCAGTTATCAAAGTTTGGGGGAGCTGGCCGATTGGTGTTGGAGTAATACCAGTGATTTCCCCTTTGATGGATAGGACAATTGTTTAGTCAAAGTTGGTTGTTGGTTCATCTAGTGCCTGGTGGGAATCCTAGGCCTAGGTCTTGCTCCAGGGTGTATGAAGTAACTCTCTTTGGTGGGGGTCTATGCCACCGATGAGGGCTGTGAGAGAGTGTGTGGCAGCAAGCAGAGAGTGGTGCAAGGTAGGGGTAAAAGCGAGTCTATTCTAGTGTTATGAACTGCTCGTTCAGTAACCCAAGAGTAACAGGTTCTTCCCTAGGTCACACAATGGACTGAGTGGTGGACGGAGTCTTGACTGTATCAGGTGATGATACAGGAGGGAATAATGATTGTTTCAACGAGGGTAGGTATATGGAGATACCTAAGAACGAAGAATCACAGTGTGAGGACTGTGTAGGAACAAAGAGAATAGACTGAAGATCCTCAGCCTATTCTATGGGCCTTATATACTGTATAGGGTATAGGGTAAGAGTCCGTATGCTTCTCCGGGTTCCCATCCCAGGAGAGCTGTGGTCGCCGTCTCTCTCAGCTGGTGCCTACTCTTGTACTTCTTCAGTCGCACCAATTCATCCTGGTGCGACGAGGTACTTACCCGTGAGCCCTAAGCCCATGACATGTGAATGCCTCTCTTATCAATCCGCTATTCCCATGACCCTGTCATATACCCTATACCAATGTCTTGAAGAACCATCGGTCCAGTTGGCTCCTAAGGACATGCTGAATACCTTGATGTACGCTCCATAGTGGAGCCGCCTAGCATGTGATGCCTGATCCATCGGATAGACCAGCCTCGAAGGGCTCCAATCGGTCAAGTCATAACATTAGGCTATCCACCTTTGTCCAATTTAGGAATTGCTGTTCACCAGTCTTCTGGATTTGATTCATCGGTCTGGTTAACCCATCAAACCTCTTTATTATTTCCCCTACTTCCATCTATTGTTGTTGTGGCCCAGGTCTCCTCGTCACTCACAGCCATTTGTGACAGTAACCCTCACACCAAGTAATAACCAATGACAAGATAGGTTGGTAGGCCTAAGCCTTAAGCAAGTGATCAACCTATGTATTACCTATAGACCCCTCAACCATGGAGATTCCTCTCAACACTCAAAGATCATGAGGATAAACTATTTTGAAAACACTGAAGCATAGCCTTCAGCATTTGGAAGAAGCACAACTGTGGGCAAACACACATACACAGATGAGTTCTTATGAGTTCCCCAAAGGTTAGAACATAGGGTTATCTCAGAAGCTGAAACCTAGGAAGGGGGTATTGTTGTGCCTTAATCTATTGGGGCCTTTTGGCCAGTCTATTCCAATAACAAGTACAACAGATACTAGGCGGCTCTACCATAGAGCATACATCAAGGTATTCAGTAATTGTCTTTTGAGGCCAACAACCCAATAGATTACATCATTGTTAATAACAGGATCTGTAAGAAGGGTAGGGCACAAGGGTATAGTCAATGGGCTTAGGCATACAGAATTTCACATGCCATCCAATGTCGGGTTGGACGACATTGATGGGCACAAGAGTAGGTGCTGACAGAGAGCAGTGGCCATTGGATAACTGAGAGTGGGTAATTAGAAGATTCCAGAATCTATCCTTACATAGTATATAAGGCCCATAGAATAGGCTAAGGATCTTCAGTCTATTCTCTTCATTCTTAGATAGTTTTCACACTACCTACTCTGTTCTTAGGTAGTCTTCACACTGTCTACTTCATCCACTGGTATCTTCATATACTAGACCTCTGTTAGGTTGGAGACCTATCACGTGCACCGATGCACGAAGGGGATCCCTAGGCTAAACTTCCACTGAGTTGTAGAGTTGTAGACTCCAATGGATGAAGACGATGGATCGTCTTTGGGCTCTTTCCAAGAACTTGGGGTCACTGTCCGCTTTGTCCTCGAAGAGGTTAAAAAGATGATCTTTGAGGTCCTCTCGATGATGAGGAGGAACTGGGTAATCTTCTCCTGTCCAACAGATGACTTTAGGAGGAGTCCAACTGAGAACTCAGAAGGCTGCGAGGCCAGTGTAGTAGTGGGTGAAGAGGGAGAATGTAGAGAAGGGAGACAAAGCCAGGGCATCGTCAGACCGTGTAAAGGAGTTTAAGATCTGACAGAGATCGCGAAGTATGAGCTAGGAAAGTAGCCAAACACCGGGCACAGTGCAGAGATTGAATGTATTATAGGTGAATGAGCTGAGCTTCTAAGAAGTTCATCTTGCCTATTTATACAAAGAAGTATCTAGGGCCAGATCACGATCTGGTCTGTGCGCTTCTCAGGTACCAAAGTAAATGATCGAGATCCATAAGTGAAGATGTGTCAATGATCTAAGTATAGTACTAGATCACTAATGTCTGTCCACATCCATATCAAATGTCTAGCCACATCCAATCGATCAGGAACTAGGAACAGGGCAGAGAACCACTGTCTGTTCGCATCAAGAAGTAGGTACGGTGAGTAAGTGTTCATGCGTCAGCATGTAAATGGTAAGAAGTCATGGAAAGCGGTCCAAGTCTGAATGACGTTGATACGCTAGAGGTGGCTCTAAGTGCTGAGCACAACACTAAAACAACCTCTAATGCAGGGGTGCTGGAGCTAGTATCTAATACACAAGGAATTGTTAGTGATGACTTTAGAAATTGAAGGCGTACTGAGAAGCAACGGGGAGTGTGAGATTATAGCGCCCGAACGGTTTCGGGACTGCACCGAACACCGACCGAACGTTCGGTCGGTTGTGTCGGGGATTCGGTCGGTAACGAGAAGGTAGTGTCGCGACCGACAACTACGTGCTTCAAGAGCCACACGGGACTCTGACAATATACGAGGGAGGACGGGGGTTACGAGCGAAGAGACGAGTACGAACGCGAATGAGGCCGAACGACGAGGATGACAAGTTTTCGGAAGTCGACGAAGACGATTTCGATGGTTGCGACGAGTGCGGATGAGCTCTGAACTGTGGGGTGCGAAAGCTGGTTTATTCCAGAGTTGTATGTAGGTTTTTATAGTAAACAGAGCCCCTAAGTAAGATATTGAACAAGAAATGAGAGTAGATGTCGACTGGGCGCCAAGCCCTAGCGAACAGAGAAGATAAGAAGGTAGGTGAGATGTCCATATGGGTTCCGAAGGTGATAAGGTAAAAGTTAATCAGCGATGGCGAAATCCCGACCGTTCGGGATCCGTCGCCCGAGCGTAGGTAGCAGGAACAGGCGTTGAAGAACCAATGAAAATAGGAAGGAAGTAACGTACGACCAGGGTGGCCAAGTAATGGTGCAAGATCACATTTGACCGACCATGTGGAAGTCGGGAAGATAAGCGATAAGGAGCGACCGACTCACGGAGCACATCGGCCGACCCGGAATACTGGCTCCGATCTCGTAAACACCTATTGTAACACTCCTGTGCGGTTACGGTAAGTATGTGAAGTGTAAGCGAACTGACCCAAGTGCTGCCGAACGTCCTTCGGTGGCTTGCGGTCGGTCGGGTAGGGACCGACCGTGTTCGGTGCGAGTCGGCGTCTTCGGTATTTGTCTAGCGCTGTTCGGTATCTCCCCAAAGCTTCCCAAATACCTCCCTCGGACCCTAGCGCGGGTGCATGCTCATCATCTCCTCCCTACTGAAATCCTGACTGTCCTCAGTCAGTGGTTGGTGGCTATGAGTTGGAGCGGAAAAAGTGGCGTGGAAAATGGAGTGGAGGCGTGGATGTGGGAAAGAGTCGGCAACAAGCGATGGCGTGAAAGAATAGCTGTGGCGTGGAAAATGGAGCGGAGGCGTGGGAGATGTGGCTGTGGTGAATAATCGGCAAAAATATATCGTAGAAAGGACCGGGTCGGCGTGCAAGAGAGACCGGGGCTGAGTCGGCAAAGTCCTGTGGTGTGGCAACGGATTAGGTGAGGAAGTGGCTGAGACCTAGAGTGCCCCAACTGGACGCTGGTGTGAGAGCGTGTCGGCAAAGAGCGGTGGCGCGTATCGCGGTCTGTGCCGAGCGCAGTGGCACGGGGCTTTGTCAGGTGACCATCATCACCTGCCGATCGTTGATTCTCCAGCGACTAAGTCACTCATCGCCACCCTCCTGCCGCTTCATCTCCTCGTCCGAACCCTTTCGGCCTTCCCAACATGTCCTCCATCATTTCTGTCCTCAAAACCAAGCTCGGGGAGTACATGCTCTCCCTTCCCGACGGCGCCGCCGAGTACGAGGATTACGAGGCCTGGGCGCAGGGGTTCGCCAAACGAGTGGTAAGTCGCCTTTTTTTGTTTGTTGCTGCTGGCTGCTGACGTCTTTTCAGCTGTTTT